>JACEFZ010003318.1:232500-407500 GCA_014155875.1 Cepaea nemoralis | reverse complement strand
AGAATGAAAAGATGAAAAAATGAGAACCATGGAGAGTAAATGAAAATTTGAAGAAAAACAAATGTTGGATATTTATCTCAAATACCCAGACTGTGATACTAACATGAATTCCACCTTGATACTTTTATATAGACAGCCGTGGGAGTCTGTGGGTCATGGATACACACATAAAGAAGCACAGAAAATATGTTTCGCTATTATCATCTTCTCCTATTCTCAGAATGGACAAGACAAGACTTCCCTACCAAGCCCTCATATGGTTACCAGTAGGGAAAAGAAAACGGGGAAGACCAAGAGAGACCCTGCGTAGAACCATCATCAGAGAAGGCTCATTCAACGGCCAAGTGAACATCTAAGATCTGCAACAGGTAGCAGCAAACCGCCGGACATGGAGAGCCATGACTTCTGCCCTATGCGGAGACTTAGGCTCAAGAGGAAAGACTAACTAAGACTAATTATCACCTTCTGACTTACGTGCACACATCATTGCCCTGTAACACTCGTCCACTGTGGACAGCCTGTTACTGGCACCCATGCATTGTACGGACATCTGCCGGGGCACTCTTTCATAGTGTTCACTCTCGGACCACCATTACACCTCCAATGCTTTTAGTTTTCCGCTTTACCTTTCTCCTCCTTTTTCATGTACCACTTCCACTCATTTACCTGGCATCTTCACTGAACCGTTACCTTCCCCTATATAACTGGAGTGGTGATTGGTCTATAAAACTATGGGACTAACACCACGTGCCCAGCACGTCTATAGTATGCAAAAGTGTCCTTTAGTTTACTTACCGAGTCCTGTGTATACGTAGGTAGACAAAACAGACAGCCGAATATAACCGTTAGTCTGCTTGATGTGCATACGTGGGTAGACAAAACAGACAGCCGAATATAACTGTTAGTTTACTTGATGAACAACTACGGTTAGAATTGAACTGTAACAAGACATCGCTTATGGTTGTCACTGGGAAGAAGGAAATACCACAATGTAATATATAAGTAAATGGGCATATTCTTAAACAAGTGAATCGGTACAGTTATCTCGGAACAGTAATAACATCTGATGGCAGATGCCTTGAAGAGATTAGAATAAGAATGACCATTGCGAAGGTAGCCTTTTGCAAGATAAAAAACATATTGACCAATAAATAGATACCAATTGAAATGAGAAAAACAGTGTTGAAGTGCTACATAGAACCTTACGTTTGTATGGATGTGAGTGTGGACTATGAGCAGACAAGCTGAAAAACATCTGATGGCTGTGGAAATTTAGTTTCTGAAGAAAATGTAAAGAATACTATGGATGGACGGAAAAACCAACGAACAAGTCCTTCAGGAAACAAATGAAGATCGTAAACTGTTTAGAGACATTAAACGTAGACAGTAAAAATTGTTTGGGGGTTGTTATGAGAAGAAATGAATTGGAGAACTTGGTGACAACTGGCAAGATCGAAGGGAAGAGACCAAGGGGAAAACCGAGAAGTAAATACCTGGATGGCTTGGCCACGTGACATGGTCAATACAGAAGCACGGAGTTTATCCACGACTCTGGTGATCGAGTGAGATTGCAAACCATGACCGCCCACTCTTATCGGCATGACACTTGATGGATGATGGATGGCACTTGATGTGCGTACGTGGGTAGACAAAACAAAGGGCTGAACATATCCATTAGCTTTTTTAAAGTGTATACGCGAGTAGACAAAACAGACAGCCGAATATATTCGTTAGTTTTCTTACTGTGCAGTCATGGGTAGACAAAACAGACAGCCGAACATATTCGTTTGTTTACTTAAAATGCATACGTGGGTAGACAAAACAGACAGCTGAACATATCCGTTAGATTTCTTACTGTGTATGCGTGGGTTGAAAAATCGAACAGCCGAAAGAGCGACCATATGATTTAGGAGGCAGTCAGTGCTCCGTGGAAAGGAAAGTCAGACACAAATTGCAACTGAAACTACAGTAGAACCTCGCTTAACGAGCATAATTCGTTCCAGAATCTTACTCGTAACGCGAAACACTCGTTAAGCGACAACATTGCAAATATGCACTGTTTATGTTTACAACTTTCATTTGATAATGTTTTTTTTTTTCTCATGTGAATGTATCATGCGTAATATGCATTGTTTATGCTTACAAAATCCATTTGGCAATGTTTTTTTCCCCTATGTTAATGTAACATGCACATTTGATGAATGAAAGATGAGTGATTGAAAGGGTCGAATGTAAGACGGGCTTGCGTGCCCAATTTGTTACTCTTTTAAAATAAAGTTTGTTCGTTCGTTCGTTCGTTCGTTCCTCTTCTTTCGCGGAGTGAACGAACCTGGAAAGAGAATTCGATTTGTAGAAACAAAACAAAAAACATTGAAACAATTAATTTACAATTTATGTTACATATCTAATTCTCTTTTACTAGAACGCTGTCTAGAGAAATTTGTTTTTGCCGACGCTTCAGAATTTGGTGGAAATGCGACACAGCATTATCATTAAATAAATTAGTAGCTCTCATAGCCACTGCCTTAATAGGGTGATGCGAACTTCACTCGTTCAGCGAATCTTTTTTTTTTTTACAATTTATTTTGCTCGATATGCGAATTACTCGTTATGAGAGGCGCTCGTTAAGCGAGGTTCCACTGTATTAGTATTGCCACTCTTCGCAATTGGGAATGCCATGAGTGTTGTGATATCGGTTCTTGGTTCCGCTCAACTCTACTTTAAAAACTATTATCAAAGCAAACTTATTAACTTTTCAGAATACTCTTACAATAGTCAGTCGCTTCATCTAGCGTGTTAATTGCATCTCTGCTTGCCTGTACACAATAAAACAGTAAAGTTATTTACGTGTTGTAGTGATTGACTGCAAGAAAACATTTGATCTGCGCCGTGTCGTTGTCACGATAGTAGATCTCTTCATCATGACTTGGGTAGGCGATTTTTGGTGGGAAACGAACTGTGAGATAAATTCAAATATCAAAAAAGCAAGATTATCATTATGATAAAGGCAATGTCACTTGGCTTCTTGTACACGATATGGTTTATAGAATAAAGGTCAGTAACCGCGATGTGACACAGAGGGTGGGCCAAAATTAAGTGAGAATATCGCTTAAAAAGTCATATAATTACATCAAAATTTGTTTAACTGTATCCATAATAGCTTAAATTATTTACTCATTTACTTTTTACTTACCTATTTAGCTATACGATATCTTTATTTCGACAATTTCCGGGCGCCATCTTTTGTTTTTAATATGCCAATTGTTTACATCAGTAGGTTTAAATTTTTTTACCAAGAATGACAAAAATTACCGCAGAAGACTGTATTCTGAATAAACATTTGCGAATTGAAAAACTGTGGGGTGCTAGCAGAATGACCAATGAGTTTCCAAACAAAGCCTGGAGAATAGCTAGTGTCAGTCGGGTTATCAATAAAATTGACAACGACGGTACAACAGAACGTAAACCCGGAAGTGGTAGATCAAAATCTGTCAGAACAAATCGAATATTGAGTGGGTGAGTGGGCTGATCTGCAGTCAAGATGGTGATCCTCACAGTCACAAAAGTCCGCGGGAAATAGAAAGAGAAACTGGTATATCACCGTCGTCGGTTCGACGAATTGTTAAGCAAGATGTACAACTCAAAGCATACAAGCGTGTGATCGGGTAGAAGCTCAATGAAAATGTCAAATTGAAACGCTTGCAACGCAGTCGGCAACTACTTGAGCAGTTTCCTAATGAGAGAAGTGTACGAAACATTTGGTTTACAGACGAAAAGACATTCACCGTTGCCACTCCAGTTAATTCTCAAGATGGCCGTGTTTATTTTGTTGAAAAAAAAAGAAAATGCAATTTCAGGAAAGTCGACTTATACGAGAACATACATTTCAGCCGCGGAATCATGATATCACTTGGTGTGTCTCGATTGGGTAAGACTAGTATTGTGTTCGTAAACCAGGCGCCAAAGTAAACAGTGAATATTATTGTGAACATGTTCTGAGACAAGGTTTGCTGCCTGTAATTTAAGCGACATGTGGTCGCCATAACTAGACATTACAGAAAGACGGAGCTCCATCGCACACAGCCAGAAATACTATCAACTTTCTTCGTCAGGAGAATGTTAACTTCATCGAGCCAGACACGTAGCCAGCAAACAGTCCTGATTTAAACCCAGTAGGTTATGCCCTATGGAGTGTTGTGCAAGAAAAAGTCTACCTTCGGCGAAAATTTACCACAGTTGAGTAGCTCAAGTTGGCGATAATTGAAGAATGGAGAAATCTGGGGCAGCGCTTTATTGACAGTAGCATAAACGAGTGGCGTCCACGCTTAGAAAAACTCGTTGAGAAGCAAAGATGACACATTGAACATGATTTTCGATTAGCTAAATACTTGGCAAACAAAATTAAATGAAACAATATAATTAAGTGAATTATATTTTTAAATAATATGCTACAAGATGTTGTCACTTTTTTTGGCCAACCCTGTAGATGCGATGATAGCAGATATTACGTACACAAGTTTGCACATATCAAGCGCATGATAGACAAGAGCGTGCTGTTTGTCTACTGCAGGGATGGGGAAAAAAATTTTTCTGCCAAGGGCAATTTGAACTTTTATAACTTCATTCTCGAGCCATAAAAAATTATCGGCTTAAAATTAGCCTGCTATATTTGGTGAAACATTTATTTAATTCACCCCTAATGTGATGTTAGAACTGCTTCTCTTGAGTGAGGTGCGTGATGTTAGCTGGTACAGATGCTGTTGCCTCTCGCAACTGCTTGTCCACGTTGGCGTCGGTCAGTTTGGGGCGCATTCGACATGTTGCGATGGTCAGTTTTGAAAAGAATTGCTCGCAACGGTAAGTTGTTCTATACACAGATGCAAATTTCAATGCATGTCTCTTCAAAGTGGGAAATTCACCATTGCTTATGTAACGTTTATAGAGCTCAAGCAGTGTGAGGTTGTTGTACCCAGCTTTCAGCTCATCATGGCTTTGCAGCTGAAAAATTTCGTGTTGTAGGTTATAGGCCACATCAGCTGGTTCCAGAATGAACGGTGTGGTAAAGATGTTCAATTTCTTTTTGTGTGGGAGGGGGTGGGGGATGAGTAGTCTCGAGGGGTCGTGATTTTTTCACGTGGACTTCTAGTAACAAAATATCCCCTGGTCTCTGGGTAGTGTGTATTATTGCGCACGTAAAATATACCTTGGCAGTTCGAAATCGAAAAAGAGTAGCCTAACGGCGCTGCCCGGGCAAAATTTCGAATTAAAAATCTACCCAAAGTATTTCAAGATCCTCACCGGTGCTACGGAGTTCGTGCACTGAGCTGAGATTCTCCGGACTCAGGCTTGAGTTAGGAATAGAACGGTGTACTTATGGGTTACACCCGTGTGCCGTGATGTTGATTCGTCGACTAAACTAAACTAAACTTAAAGATCAATTCCTTTTAAATAACTCGTATGCTACAAGATGTTGTCACTTTTTTTTTGGCCCACCCTGTAGATGCGATTATGGCAGATATTCCATACACAAGTTTGCACATATGGGGGAAGCCCTCTTCCAACGGAAAGTAGTTGTCAGATGTGGCAGTTGGACTTCGGAACCAACAACAATATATCCTGGCCTACAACAGGGATCACCATTATCTCCGGTGCTGTTCAACGCCTACACTGTGAGAATCACCACGAGCAGATCACTGGATCTTGGAGGACACTGTCATAAGCCGACGATGTTTTAGTTTATCGTCAGGGTAAGGACAGAGATCAGGTTGCTGTGGAAGTACAAACCGAACTCAATCGCATAAGTACTTGGTGTGTTGGAGCTAAGGCAATGGTCAACCCAACAAAGGCAACAGTGACATGGTTCTCCTAGAATAATCATATTGTCAACACTCCTACATCAACTGTATATTTGTGTTAAGAGACTGTGGAATGAACGCAGGCAATGAATTACGTGGGGATACGTTTGTTTTGATCGAAGCCTTGCTTATAATGAGCACATAGACCAGGTGATAACAAAGGCCAAGCGGGGTTTGGCTGCGATGCGGGTGATGGCGGCAGCAAACTGTGAGCAGAAACATCTATGCCTCCTATATGAGGGGCTGGTCACGTCTGTTTCTGAGTATTCGATGGCGATCCTGACTTTCAGCCGTAAGCAGATAGACAGGATGGAAAGGATACGGAACAAAGCTATGCGCATTATTCTTGGCTGTACAAGAGATACAGCATGCAGGGCGATGCGCTACCTTCTTGATTTCCCAACCATTGAAGACAGAACACAAATTTGCAGAGCACATCTTACCTCAGAGTTAACACAAACACACAACATCCACTGCATAGTGAAATTAGGAAGGTGAAGGGCAGCAGGTTAAAAAGAGCGAGAATCGTGGATGGGTCAAGCCGAAGACATTTTTAAACAGGTGTGTTAAATTGAGGACTTAGAACATGGCGAGGAGTGGGTACATGTGCCAACAGATTTCTGTACGTCCTTTTCTGTCTGAATCCAACTAGGCATAAAATACAGACAAGAAAATCCGACTGCTGCAAAGGCGGAAGTACAAATGATGATTTTCGAAAAAAATTGTAGACTGTGATGATTTCATTTACACAGATGGGTCCGACAAGTGAGAAGCTCATGGTCCTTTACGGCGCGGGCCGGACGGAGAATTGTGAAGGTAGACTCTGGTGCTTTTGTTGAGATCATGGCAGTAAGTAAAGCAATAACATGGCTCGAGACACAGACATTCAATAGGGCATGTTTCCTTAGCGACTCAATGAGCATGCTCAAGAGGATAGAGAAGGGGTGGATCCGAAGAGAGTGGTTGCTGTCTCTGGAGCGGTCTTGTCAAAGATTAGTTTCATCTTCGTGCCAGGGCATGCGGGAGTACAAGGAAATGAGCGGGCTAACAAGCTCTCAGGTGAGGCTACTGTGGAGGGCGGACGCGCCATGGACTAAACTGACATTCTGAATGCTCTACAAGAAGTAAGACTTTTGTGAGAACCATGTGATGACTGTGAAACTACAACCATGTTCAGACTGCGAGAAAAGCAAATTAACAGAGGTGTGGCCAAACAAAAACACTACTCAGGAAGCCAAAGAAGATTGATAAACCCAACACAGAACTGGTGTCGTTAGCCGCTACTCGCTGCGGGTTTTGCTGAAGAGAGGATCCGAGCACTTATGGACTGGATGGTTCCATGTGCAATGAGGATGATCTGTCGACTAACTAACTAACTAACCAACTAACTAACTAACTAACTAACTAACTAACTAACTAACTAACTAACGAACGAACGAACAAACTTTATTTTTAAAGGGTTAAGCTAAGACATAAGGCATAAAGGCTAGCTA
This sequence comes from Cepaea nemoralis, assembly GCA_014155875.1. Lineage (NCBI taxonomy): Eukaryota > Metazoa > Mollusca > Gastropoda > Stylommatophora > Helicidae > Cepaea > Cepaea nemoralis. Next base: position 400,152 of record JACEFZ010003318.1, on the reverse strand, counting down.
GCTAACTAACTAACTAACTAACTAACTGACTAACTAACTAACTAAATTCATTTTGTTTACTTTTCACGTCCTTGAATCTTGCTTGTCCCTCAGAATTACCGTTATTATTTTTCATTTAATATAAATGTGTGTTGTTATTTTAAAAAACTTCTAGATTTACTGAATTTCGAGTGCCGCCTGCGGTTGCCTTGATAGGGCTAGGCCAAATGATTTCACTTGTCTTATATCGCTTTCGGCCCTTACATTCCCGGCTCCTAGTTTAAGGTGATGAAAACAACGTTATCACTCCACCAAACTTCTCATGTCGTGTAATAGAGTACGCATGAAACCAAGCGATTAATTCAATACGAGAGACAATACTACTTACTTATAAACCTACATACCTGCACACACACCTACCAACTCCTCACCTAGGGACGCCCCCCCCCCCTTTCCCCACCATCCCATCACCAAATGTCAAGGATGAATCAACTAAGAAGAAATACGTTAGATCGAAATCTACAGAATTATTTTACTGATACGTTGCCTTCTTGACAGATGATAGTTTGTTACATTGTGCTTACAAAGAGGCCTACTAACCTTTCCATTCAGCATAACGCTTGAGCTGAATTATGGAGACCATATGTTGCCCATGCAGCATGATCTCTCCCTGAATAGTTTACTCCAGGGGAAAGACAACACTAATACATCCGGAACAAGACAAGCTGCAGAAGCCTGGCGGATCGGCAAAGCAATGTTCTAACTGTCCGCCTGTCGGTGCTTCGACCCTAGACCAGTTGCCGACCAAGGCTTCGAGCCTGGTCTGTCCTGCCATGACGTGTAGTCTTTACGCTGCATTTCTTCGCACCAGAATATGACTTGTACACTCCCAATTGCACTTCTCTGCCCTTAGCGGTTAGCACAATGCGGGGTGTCGGTTTTGGTGTCCAACATGCGGCGCTAACAGTAAGCACGTAGTACCGTCTACTTTCACACGGTAGCTCAGTCATATCTAAGACCTGACTTATAAAGAATTATAGGCAATAAAAAATCGAAATATGACCTGGTTGACGAATGGCCTGAATACCAAGAGAAGAACGAACAAAAGGGGCAGGTAAGATAAAGTAATTTGTTGTAAGAAGCATCATAACACTGTACAAAAACATGGGCGATGGGAGCGACTGCAACAACTATAGGGGTATCTCACTTCAGTGTACTGTTAGGAAAATATTTGCCAGAATTGTTCAGCTCAGACTTCAAGTCCTAGGAGATCAAGTCTACCCCGAATCACAGTGTGGCGTACGACAAGACCGGTCTACAACTGATATGATATTCTCATTGCGACAAATGCAAGAAAAATGCTGGGGAAAAACATCAACTACTGTTTATTGCCTCCGGTTAGCGGGGTAGGGGTATCCCCTATCAAAGGAGATGTAAGACGCCTCCTTTCCTCCGTTAGTCTACGGGACACCCTTGGGCAAGGTGGAGTACCCGTTTAGCCCCCCGATCAGGGTTACGTGAAGCCATGGAAGCAGGTGATGGATGGAGTGTGAGAGCAGCCGACAGATTGTTGTTGGTTATGGTCTTGCACTCTGCGGCGATAGGCAGCTGATCTCATCAGTAGAGACAATGGCTATGGCCACCGACTAGTACAGTCACTGCCCAGAAGGAAAGCAACGGCAAACTACCTTCTGCAAAACTTGCCAAGAAACCATAACAACCATGAAAGAAAACATAATAAGAAAGAGATCTGGTGGCGAGACCCCCAGGCCAGGCAGATCAGATAACACTGGGGAAGAGTGTGACGCAGGGACCAGTACTAGTAATCGTGATGACGGAGTTAATCCTGACTGTGTTACCAAGGAAATCCCCTGTGTCAGACTAAGAAACAGAGTGAGAATGGAAACGTGGAATGTGAGAAGTTTGTATGAGGGAAAGCTTAAAGTAGTGTGTGATAAGATTGAGAGGTTAAACATTCAAATTTTAGGAATTAGTGAACATCGCTGGAGCGGCAAGGGACATTTTACAACTGAAAATGGAAGTATTTTCATTTATTCTGGTAGAGATGTCGGAGGCCAGAGTGGAGTGGCATTTTGTTTAGATAAGACAACTGCAAAAGCTTTAATGGGATATAATCCAATTAGTGATAGAATCCTCACTATTAGACTTAAAGGCCGTCCAAAAAACACAACTCTCATACAGATATATGCACCTACTTCAACAGCAGAGGAGGACGAAATTGAAGATTTTTACAACACACTACAAGACACATTAAATAAGATTGGTCATAATGATATAGCAATAATAATGGGAGATTTTAATGCAAAAGTAGGTGCAGGAAGAGCTGAAAATGAGAGATACGTTTTAGGAAAATTTGGATTAGGAAATAGAAATGATGCAGGTGACAAATTAATTGAATTTTGCACAGAAAATGAGTTAACGATAGCCAACACACTTTTTAAACAACATCCAAGAAGACTCTTCACATGGAAGTCTCCAGAAAGTTTTACCAAAAATCAGGTAGATTATATTTTAATACAAAGAAGATGGAGATCAAGCATAACATCTGCAAACACCCTACGAAGTGCAGACTGTGATATAGATCATCAGTTATTAGAAGCAGATCTGAAATTAAAACTCAAAAAGCTTACCCGAGGACCAAGGCCACTTTGTTTTGATCTCACAAAAATACCAGACGCATACAACATAGAAGTTAGGAATCGCTTTGGGGTCTTGATGTCTGTACTAGAAGAAATTACACCTGATGAACTGGCAGTATAAGCTAGAGATATCTTGATAACTGCAGCCAGAGATTTCATTCCGACCAAAAAAAAAGCAACTTAAGCCATGGATTACATCAGACACGTTAGAATTAATAAAACAACGAAGGGAGCTAAAACAGAAAGGAGATGAATCCGATAGCAGGATGAAGTATAAATCTTTAACTCGAGAAATAAGAAAGAACACAAGAAAGGACAAAAATCAATATATTCAAGATTGCTGTACCAGAATAGAGCAATATCATAAGGCTGGAAGAGATTATGAAATGTTCAAAGAAATGAAGTTATTGACAAGAAATGTTCAACCTCAATTGAATGTTATCTGTGACAAGATGGGAAATACCTTAACAGAATCTAGACAAATTCTAGAAAGATGGCAGGAGTACTGCAGTGGAATGTATGATATGAGTGACAGTGAGGATATGAATGAGATACATGAGCCAATGACAGCAGAGACAGAACCTGAACCCTCATTAGATGAAATTGCTTGGGCTATAAGGAACCTGAAAAATGGTAAATCACCTGGATGTAATGAGATACCAGCTGAACTAATTAAAGCGGGAGGAGAAGAAAGCATACACATACATCATGCATTATGTACAAAGATTTGGAAATATGGTATATGGCCAAAAGATTGGAAGAGAACTATCTTCATTCCAATACCAAAAAAGGGCAACCTGAAATTATGCACTAACTATAGAACTGTTGCCCTGATCAGTCATGCAAGTAAAATTCTACTAAAAGTCATAATGCGAAGACTTAGTAAGAAAATGGAAGAAGAGATTAAAGTGGTTCAAGCTGGATTTAGACAAGGAAGAGGAACAAGAGATCAAATATTCAACATGCGTTTAATAATAGAGAAGTGCAGAGAATTTAATGTAAACCTATTCTCATGTTTTGTGGATTATTCAAAGGCATTTGACTGTGTATAGCATCAGAAACTTTGGGAAATTATGAGGAATATGGGCTTTCCATCACATGTAGTACATCTAATAAAAATGCTATATCTAGACCAACAAGCAGCAGTTAGAATAGATGGCGAGACATCAGATTGGTTTGACATCAAGCAAGGAGTCCGTCAGGGCTGCGTGCAGTCACCGTATTTGTTTAACCTGTACGCCGAAAATATAATGAGAAATGTAAGAGATGACATAAACAGGGAGCCATATGATGCCCTAAATATCGGCGGTCATGACATACCAGAGATTCGATATGCTGATGATACAGTATTACTATCCACAACACAGAATGGCATAGAAAACCTAATAGCCTCAACACAATAGAATAGTGAAAATCACAACTTATATCTTAACATAGCAAAAGCTAAGATAATGCATACAGATAAAACTACAATGGAGAAAGAAATATACATTAATGGGAGAAAATTGGAGGTGGTGGAAAATGTTGAATATCTTGGGTCATTGATTACCAATAATGGTGACACAATGAAAGAAATTAAACGGCGACTATCCATTGCTCTTCAAAGACTAAAACAGATGAATAAATTATGGAGTGGGACAGACAGAACTACAAAAATTAGATTTTTAAGAGCATGCATCTTTCCCATTGCAACATACGCCTGTGAGACATGGACACTTACTAAACAAGCTGAACAGCGCATACATGCCTTTGAATATAAATGTTATAGACGAGTTCTAAGAATATCTTGGGTAAAGAAAAGGAACAAATGCATCCATACTTCAAGAGTTGAATATTGAGGAGGGATGGCTATTAAAGACGATAAAACAAAGTAAATTGAAGTATTTTGGTCACTTGAAACGTCACGACAGTTTGGAGAGAACAATAATGGAAGGGTATATGACTGGGAAGAGAGGAAGAGGAAGGCCAAAGAGAAGATGGGTGCAGGATGTGGCAGATGATCTCCAGATGGGTGTATCAGACGCAGGACATCTTGCTTGTGATCGAAAAGTTTTCCGGAAGGTTGTTATGGGAGCGAGGTTCTGCAAAGGACATGCTACTGAATGAATGAATGTTTATTGCCTTCATCGACCTCACAAAGGCATTTGAATTGGTCAGTCGTGAGGGTCTGTTCAAAGCACTAAAGAAGATTGGCTGCCCACCAACTTTCTGTCAATTGTGGAATCGTTCCACACAGGCATGAAGGTATAATCAAGTTTGATGGTGCAACTTCAGACGAGTTTGAAATCAAGAGTGGAGTTAAACAAGGTTGTGTACTATTCCCCACGCTCTTTGGGATATACTTTTCACTTCTACTGAAATATGCCTTTCGTGATCAGGATGGTGTTATATACATTCACTCACGCTCAGATGGCGGCATCTATAAAGCTCAGAGATTGAAGGCCAAGTCCAAAATTAGGAGGGTACTAATCAGAGAGTTGCTTTTTGCGGATGATGCTGCAATTACGACCCACTCTGAGGAAGAATTATAACATCTACTATCTGCATTCTCCAATGCTTGTTCTGAATTTGGTTTAACAATTAACAAAAAGAAGACACAGATTATGTCACAAGGTGCACATGGGGTACCATCAATCTTTATTGACGACGCCGAACTGGAGATAGTAGACCATTTTACATATCTAGGATCAGAGGTAAATAGCAAATTATCCCTAGATCTGGAAATCAACACCAGGATTGGTAAGGCTGCAACAACAATGAACATGTTTGCAAAAAGAGTCTGGGAGAACAGAAAGCTTACTGTCAAAACAAAAGTCCTCGTCTACCAAGCCTGTGTACTTAGTACTCTTCTTTATGACAGTGTAAAATGGACAACTTACTCACACCAAGAGAAACGTTTAAACAGCTTTCATATGAGGTGTCTGCGAAGAATACTTGGTATTAAGTGGCAAGACAAAATCACAAATACTGAAGTATTGGAAAGATCAGGTTGTGTGTCGGTGTGTTCCATGCTCAGTCTTCGTAGACTTAGATGGATAGGACATGTTATGAGGATGGATGATGGTAGAATGCCAAAGAACATCCTTTTTGGTCATCCTTCTTTTTTCCCCCTACTACGATACAATGATGTGTGTAAGCGGGACATGATTGATACAGGCATTGATAATGCACATTGGGAGCAAGTCGCCGCTGAACGTGTTGCATGGAAGGCAACTATCAGAAATGGAATAAATACAAAGGAGAAAATGATTGCAGATAAAGCACACGCTGAGCGTGAGAGACGTAAGATGGTGCATGATGGTGAAAATGACCATGATTTCACATGCATCCACTGTGGACAAACATTTGCAGCACGAATTGGCCTTATCAGCCACACTCGCCACCGCCATAGGTCGTAGTTATTAAGCCTTTTTGAAGCACGATGTACCAAACTATCGTCTGTCAAGACGGAAAGTTGCCAATGATGATGTAAGAATATGCATCTTTCCTATGGCTACATATGGATGTGAGTCGTGGACCATTTAGATCGATAACCCATGACTTATCTATCAAACCGGGAGAGAAATTACCTGATCCTAGAGATAACTGCTCACGAATCATACTGGAAATAGAAGGAAAAGTCGCAGGCGCTAGAACTTCAATTACTCCTCCCCCACGACGCCTAACGGTAGAAGTGAAAGACAACAACAACTCAGAATAAAATGCGGGCTTGTGATCTCAGATTTTACTGACAAATTCTTAAATAATCGTGGACCATGAAGGAGATAAATACATAAGTCCTAAAGAGATCTAAGCATCAAAGAAAACTGACTGAAGAACAGAACCATGTCTAGGAAACTAAACTACGTTGGCCATTGTAAACGTCACAGTGGCTCGGAAAGAAGAGTAGTGGAAGAGAAGGCTCCTTGACAACATAGAGGAAAGGAAATGTTAACACCCAAAATCAGAGCTACGAAAGCCAGGCCCAAGATAGATACACAGAAGCTAATAAACAAGTTACGAATCTGATAAGGGTGGATAAGAGACTATATACATATATACACTATAAGAGATTATAAGACATACACTGGACATTGATTTGGTGTGAATGTAAATTGGGATGGAAGTGATGGCAAGAGGTCAAGAAATTTTTTCTGCAAGTCATGAGAGTGGCGTCTGCAACCGGTCTGCAACATGGTGGTGTTTGAATGGTTTCAGACACATAAAATTTTGCCAAAAGGGATGGACAATGGTGTCGCCCAACAAGGTTAGGTTACATGGAATGATGGTCAGTCTGGAACATTGGCCATGGGTGTGGTCAGTGGGTGAGATAAAATCCTCAAGGACCACGGCTGATAAATGGCAACGCATGCCCGGGTGCTGTGATAATATGCACGGATGGATCTGTGTTGACAAGTAAACATAGCAGTGGGGCTTCGTTGCAAAGGTTAAGAATTTCATTGTGTACGTCTCACTGTGTGCTTGTCACTGACTCACAAATAATAAGAGCTACATTGTGTGCTTGTCACGGACTCGCAAGTGATAAGAGCTACATTGTGTGCTTGTCACGGACTCACAAATGATAAGAGCTACATTGTGTGCTTGTCACTGACTCACAAATGATAAGAGCTACATTGTGTGCTTGTCACGGACTCGCAAGTGATAAGAGCTACATTGTGTGCTTGTCACGGACTCGCAAGTGATAAGAGCTACATTGTGTGATTATCACGGACTCGCAAGTGATAAGAGCTACATTGTTTGATTGTGACAGACTTCCAAATGATAAGAGCTACATTGTGTGCTTGTCACTGACTCACAAACGAAAAGTGCTACATTGTGTGCTTGTCACGGACTCTCAAATGATAAGAGCTACATTGTGTGCTTGTCACGGACTCTCAAATGATAAGAGCTACATTGTGTGCTTGTCACTGACTCACAAATGATAAGAGCTACATTGTGTGCTTGTCACGGACTCTCAAATGATAAGAGCTACATTGTGTGCTTGTCACGGACTCACAAATGATAAGAGCTACATTGTGTGCTTGTTGCGGACTCTCAAATGATAAGAGCTACATTGTGTGCTTGTTGCGGACTCTCAAATGATAAGAACTACATTGTGTGCTTGTCACGGGCTCGCAAATGATAAGGGCTACAATTTTTGCTTGTCACAGACTCGCAAAGTGTAAGAGCTACATATTGTGCTTGTCACTGACTCCCAAATAATAAGAGCTAAATATTGTGCTTGTCACAGACTCGCAAATGATAACAGCTACAATTTATGCTTGTCGCGAACTCGCAAAGGATAAGAGTTACATATTGTGATTGTCACAGACTCCCAAATAATAAGAGCTACGTATTGTGCTTGTCATGGACTCGCAAATGACAACAGCTACATTGTGTGCTTGCCACGGGCTCGCAAAGGTTAAGAGCTACATTTTGTGCTTGTAGCGGACTCGCAGAGGTTGAGAGCTATTGTGTGTGCTTGTAGCGGATTCGCAAAGGTTAAGAGCTACATGTTCTGTTTGTCACGGACTCATGAAAGTTAAAGCTACATTGTGTGCTTTTCACGAACATGCAAAGCATGCTACGTAAAATGGAAACTGTTAGAATGGCTCGCATAGCTTGAAAGCCAAGAAATTGTTAATTTTCTGCCCAAGATATGCAGGTATGTTGTTAAGCAGCAGAGAAGTGCGTGGGCATTTACAGCCCGTTCAGCGGGCCGAACCGTTCAAGAATCCAGTGGTGTCCACTATATGACCACGAGCAGCATGACAATGGAGGTGATGGCAGTTACACAGGCTTTCATATGGCTGGAATCACAGCTTTATACCAACGTGTGTGTACTAAGTGATTCAATGAGCATGATTCAGAAGGTCGAAGCTGGATCTGTACGTAGACAGTGGACTGAGTCGCTGCGGAAGTCTGTTGTCCGTAAAGTCACCTTTATCTTCGTCCCGGGACATGCGGGAGTCCAGGGAAACGAACGAGCTGATAAACTGGCTGGCTCTGCACCCCCTGTAGATGGCCAGCCCATGGATCGTGCCGATGTTATTAACATCCTCAAAGATATGGCGAGAACAGAGGACTTTGACGTCAGTGAATACACATCGCTGTCCAGGATGAAAGACTTGTGAGTAAGAATCGGCAGTGCCAGACGCGAGAGGTACATCGGGAAAACAAGGTGCCTCCTCAACCAACACAGAACTGGCACTATTAGCCACCGGACGCTGATGCATATGCTGGGGGAGGATATGAGCACTTATGGACCTGTCCGGAGTGAAATGAAGATACCCTAACTGATAACTGATAACTGATAACAGGTATGCGAGGAAATGAACAGGCTGATAGACTGGCTGCTGTTACTCTTTTGAACGACTACGAGCTAGACTCTTACAAGGCTGATTGATGTAGCTTGATGTAGTCAAACCTCACGGGATCGAGTGGGAGGTGCAGTAAACCACACAGGATCCACATATGGAGGGGCTGATTCAGAGGATCAGCGCAGAGATCCCGGACGACTCTCCTCGCATAAGGTCAAATGCAGGCATAAGTTTAATCAGGCTGCTGCTTTTACCATCAGCATAGAAACTCTTTACTGGCAACTGTAGACAGAGACGCAGCATTCTTGGGAACATCCTTAGTCCCGATCTTGATTTTTTAAAATTTCATATACATACCTATGCCGGCTCACCTGGCCTAGGGGTGCAACGTCTTTCTCCGTGATCCCGTGTACTCTCATGAGTGGCGTGTCGTACGGCGATAATCTGTAGGGGTTCTGGCCGCCGCCGTGACTTACGGAGTATGTGAGCCGGTCGCCCAGAAAGCAATGGCAAACTACTGAGCGTAATCTTGCCAAGAAATCAACAATCAGTTGAAAGATGCTGATGTTGATAGCGATGTCATGCAAGGATATGCGGAAAAAAAATACATACCTATATATTTGTTATTTGTACAGCGCTACCTACAAGTGGCATTCTTACCATCGCCCTGACAGAGAGCGTCTCTCCAGAACAACAGCTGCATGATGATGTGGACTAGCACAGAGATCATACGGCTGGGATGTGGCCACAGCGATGGGTGTGACATCCGACCTTCTGGTAATGGGCAATCCTAAATTGGAATACACTATGATTATGTTAAACTGATAACGTTGTCTGATGCATTATTATTATTATTATTATTATTATTATTATTATTATTATTATTATTATTCCAGACCTAGAAATCATGACTTGGCCACACCCAAAGGCATGAAGAAACACCAATAACTGTATGAATACTACTGCTGCTCCTACTACTACTACTACTACTACTACTACTACTACTACTACTACTACTACTACTACTACTACTACTACTACTACTACTACTACTACTACTACTACGACTACAACTACTGCTACTATTACTGATACAACTACACTACTCAATCAATCAATCATGTGCCATGCCGGAAAGCGTGGGCGGTGTGGCTCGCCATTTCACTCGATCACCAGAGTTGTGGAAGAACTCAGTGTTCCTGTCTCGTCCATGCTATGTGGCCAAGCCATCCAGGTATTTTCCTCTCGGTATTCCTCTTGGTCTGTTCCCCTCGATCTTGCCAGTTATCAATAAGTTCTCCAATCCATTTCTTCTCATAACATGTCCAAAAACTTTGGACTGTCTTCGTCTAATTTTTCTAATCAATTTACGCTTTTCATTTGTCTCCTGTAGTACTTGTTCATTGGTTTTTCTATCTGTCCATGGTACTCTTTGCATTTTCCTCAGAAACCACATTTCTGTAGCCATCAGATGTTTTTCAGCTTCCAAGTTTCTCATCCATACAAAAGAATAGGCTCTATGTACCCCCTCAACACTCTTTTTCTCGTTTCAATTGACATCTTTTTATTGGTCAGAAAGTTTTTCATCTTGCTATAGGCTACATTCGCCATGGCGATTATTGTTCTAATCTCTTCAAGGCATCTCCCATCAGATGTTATGACTGTTCCGAGATAATTGTACCGATTCACTTGTTGAAGAATATTCTCATTTACTTGTATATTACATTGTGGTACTTCGTTCTTCCTAGTGACGACCATAACCTGTGTCTTCTTACAATTTAATTCCAACCTCAGCTGCTCCCTGTGTTCACCAACCGCGTCTACTAATTGTTGCAGATCCTGTGCATTGTCTGCAATCAATACTGTATCATCTGCATATCTAATGTTATTGATGTTTCTTCCTCCAATGCTGATTCTATTTATATCTTCTAAATTTCTGAAAATGTGTTCACTGTATAGGGAAAAAATATCTAGAGATATTACACATCTCTGCCTATCACCTCTCTTAATAGGTTGATATTGTCCCACTTCATTATCAATCCTTATGGCAGCTTGTTGTTTCCAATATATGTTTTTTTATAAGTCTAATGTCTTTCCCATCAATTTGTAGATCTGCAAGCATATCCACCATGTTGACATGTCTAACTCTATCAAAAGCCTTTGTGTAGTCAATAAAGCAAAAATTTATAGCCTTATTTACTTCTATAGCACGTTCAATTACTGTTCGCAGCATATATACAGCATTTACTGTACCCTTTCCTTCTACAAACACACATTGTTCTTCCCCTATTTCAGGTTGTATTTTCTTCCTCATTCTTTGCATGATAATTCGTAACAAAATCTTTGTGAAGTGACTCATTATACTAATTATTCTATGTTGATCACATTCCAAGGCTCCTGATTTCTTTGGGATTGCAATAAATAAAGAATTACATAATTCAGAAGGTATATCTCCAGTATCATATAATGTGTTCAGCAGTCTGGTGACTTGCTCTAGTCCAAAATCTTCTAAAGCTTTAATCATTTCTGTTGTGATGTTATCTGCACCGGGGGCCTTGCCAGCTTTCATGTGCTTAGGAACATTTTGAACCTCCATCTTTAAAATTAGTGGTCCTTCATTATTAAATCTAATATCATACTGTTCCTCTCTGTTATCATTATACAGGTTTTTCACATAATCTGTCCACACATGTAGAATCTGATCTTTTCTATTATGATTTTCCCATCTTTAGTTTTTAGACAGCCTGTTGATGTACTTGTTCTTTTATTAGTAAGATCCTGAATTCTTTTGTGCACTAATGTTGCTAATTTTAATGTCTCTTTCCTTGTCTTGCGACGATCAGTCTTTCAGCGAATCATAATGTACTAAGCACTTTCAAAGAGGTAATTTGCCGGTGCTTTCCTCTATGGCAGGGACCGTACTGGTCGGCTGACCGCAACCATTGACTCGTGAAAGAGTTCCTCTGCGTGTCGTCGCGAAACTTGAGACCATTACCAACAAATATCTGTCGGCTGCCCTCAAAATTTCATCTACCACCTGCCTTCCGTGGCTTCTTTTGAACACACCCAATAAACGAACACGAAATAACATCACATTATCCACAGGAAAACACTAAACAGCGTCTCCTCGAAGAATAACGCGTCACTTCGTCGCCATTGTACCGGAAGTTTTCGACTACTACAGCTACTATTACTGCATTTTCACTACTACCATTACTACTACTACTACTACTACTACTACTACTACTACTACTACTACTACTACTACTACTACTACTACTACTACTACTACTACTATTACTACTACTACTACTACTACTACTACTACTACTACTACAACTACAACTACTACTACTGCTACTATTACTACTACCACCACCACCACTACTACTACTACTACTACTACTACTACTACTACTACTACTACTACTACTACTACTACTACTACTACTACTACTACTACTACTGCTATTACTATTACTATTACTACTACTACTACTCCTAATACTAATACTACTATTACTACTACTACTACTACTACTACTACTACTACTACTATTACTATACTACTACTACTACTACTACTACTACTACTACTACTACTCCTACTACTACTTCTACTACTAATACAGCTGCTGCTGCTGCAAATCTACTACTACTACTGCTACTACTGCTACTCCTACTACTACTACTACTACTACTACTACTACTATTACTACTACTACTACTACTACTACTACTAATAATAATAATAATAATAATACTGCTACTACTACTACTACTACTACTACTACTACTACTACTACTACTACTACTACTACTACTACTACTTGTACTACTATTACTACTACTACTACTACTACTACTACTACTACTACTACTACTACTACTACTACTACTATTACTACTACTACATAGATCGAGTCATCCAAATAGTTACAGATCTGTATAAGACCTGTTGTATGTTGAATCCTTATTTTTTCAGATATTATCTTTGCTGTAATATTAAATTATTCATATCTCTATGAGTTGCGTGTATTTTATTGTACCGTTCCTTTCAGTACTGTTTTGTGCTGTATTATTTTGTATTGTATTGTATTGTATTGTATTGTATTGCGTTGCGTTGCGTTGAGTTTTATTGTGTTGTGTTGCGTTGCACTGCACTGCATTGTATTGTATTGTATTGTATTGTATTGTATTGTAGCTTCTTCGTCTTCTTCTTCTTCTTCTTCTTCTTCTTCTTTTTCTTCTTCTTCTTCTTCTTATCCTCCTCCTCCTCTTCTTCCTCCTCCTCCTTCTCCTTTGCACATTCCAAGTCCCTCAACTAAATCATACCAGTAAATTTGTTTGTTGTGAGGTTGCATGTTTCAACTAAAGTTTTCAACTAGCTGATGTAGCCAGTCTCAACCTAACCCCCTTAATCGCCTCTTACGACATGTGTGATAAGTTAAGGGTACTTTGCTGTTAATTCACCCTAAACAAAAATGCATACCTTACAGAGCTCATTTGCATCGGTCCAGCAATCACTTCCGGTTAAGTGTTCGGTGGATTGCTGGACCGATTGATGGATGTTTTGGGTCCGTGATGTTTAGGCCCGTAGGGCCTAGAAAGGGTTAGGGTGCTCCGACGACAGTGAGGGCCCTAAGGGCCCATACATTAACGAAACATCCATCGATCGTTCCAGCAGTCTACCGAACACTTAACGGGAAGTGATTCCTGAACCGATGCAAATGAGGCCCTGTAAGGGATTTTTTTTAAATTTGGGGTGAATTAACAGTAAAGTAACAGTTATAGTGTTACTATTCTTTGCTTCCATTAAAGGTCCTAATAACACAAAGGCGAAATAGCAAATGGGATACATAGTAATATAATAATTGTCTGAATTCACCTGTTAATGTTTCGATGTACTTCAACAAAACACCTTTCTTTGCAACTTGAGATGTTATATTCTACTACAATTATTCATTACATATTGTCCTTTCTTACTGCACTTTTGCTATATTGCTAAATTTAAAATTAAATAGCTTTATAATGTTTATAATGTGACCAATAATTCATACAGTAGCAAAGAAATTGAACATAAAACTATTGCAATGCCAATATAAATTTTGCTGTAGATGTCGCGAAAGATCTCAACTAGTGTTTGAATTTAATTAGAGTTTTATAAACGTTAAAGTCAACTTGTTATTGAAACAACATCAACAGAGCACAAATGGCATGTTTCAACGTTTTCAAGCCAGAAGTTTACAGAATCGTGTTTTTGTGGAATTGGAATAAAGAGTATAGTTAAAAACACATATTTTTTAAATGACGTCATTAAAACAGAATGTGAAATTGATGTAAATGGTGGGAGCTAAAAAAGAAACACAATACAAAAGAAATATGTGACAATTTAACGATAATTGAAAACTATTTGAACGGAATCAATAATGAAACGAGGTATTTTTTTCTATTTCAATCGCAGATACAATAAAACCAAGCACCTACCAACCTGAAAAGAGTATCAATCCAGGTAAACACAAAGAACCGACATCATTGCACTCAAGACAATCCCATACGTGCTCAGTCCCCTCGTTCAACAGCCAACGAAGAGTCATACTACTAATCGTTCCCACCGCTATCTGATTAAATGGTCTCCTGGTCTTCCCTCTCAGTTTTGAGATTCTTCCAGAACCCCTGCCGAACCCCCGCAATCTCATTATTTCCACATATGGGTTCTCAATCTATTACTCCGCCTTCTCCACCTGGTCCCACAAGCGCACGACCACCTCCCCCTTGTCCATAGGCAAGATACCACTAAGAGGTGCATTCCCTGCTAGCCTATCAGCCTGTTCATTCCCCCGTACACCCGCATGGCCAGGGCAAAATATCCATACTATTCTCACAATGTGTGACCTCTGAAGCGACGAGAGCACACACAATATATGTGTACAATCAATAATCACAATAATCAATGTAGATGGAAATAGATAAGGAGTTGGATTGGGTCAAGATACGACATGACAGCACTCGGGGCATTCCCATATGCGCGACGTCCTCTTCTGCAACAGCCAGTGACGAGTCTCAATACCAATGATACTACTAGCAGTCTGATAGTGTATCCGTATGTATCCTTTCCTCGGAGTCCTGAGTGTCGGCCAGATCCTCTTGTCACTCCATGCAGCAGCATTCCCTCCAGGCAATGATGAGCCATCTGTTCGTCTACACCAGTGTTTCCCAACCTTTTTTGTGCTATGCCCCAACTAAGCGTTTCTAAAATTCTATTGCCCCCCCCCCCCCCCCCCACCTAACATACACATTATTTTTAATATTCAAAAATTGAAATGTTCACTAAAGATGCTTGAATGATAGGTTTTAGGAAGAAATCACTAGGAAATTATTGAGCAAACACAGTAAGTAAATTTTCAAAACATATAATGGAGAACTGAAATTCAAGTACAAAATAATTTTAATGAAAGATTTGTCTATCTTATTTTAATTATTAGTAATTATTTATTATTTAAATTTAGTGAGATCCTTGCGCTTGATGCTTGCTGCAAAGTGATTTTATGTCAGGTTCCAATTTAGTTAACTTCAGTCCCAAATCAACTTCCTGTTGTTACAGAACCAGATTTCTGGCTCTAAATGTTATGTTGCTTCGCTGAAATTTGTTGAATCAGTACCAGGAAAACTTTTTTGTAGCATGTTACTTAAGAGATTGAAAAAGGCGATAGATGAAAGGCTCAGAGAAGAACAAGCAGGCTTCAGACCAAAACGGTCATGTATAGACCACATTTTCACCCTCAGAATAATCATTGAAGACTCCGTAGAAATCCAGTCGAAATTAATCACCAACTTTGTCGACTTTCAAAAAGCCTTCGCCAGTATCCACCGTCCTTCACTTTGGAATCTGCTTAACATCTATGGTTTTCCTACCAACTATACCAACGTCATAAAATCTTTCTACAAAGAGACACGTTGCTGTGTAAGAACAGAAACAGGCAACTCTGACTGGTTCCTAGTTGAAACAGGAGTGAAACAGGGTTGTGTCTTATCACCGATGCTTTTTGGAATAGCTATCGATTGGGTCATGCGCAAATGCACAAACAATACAAATATGGGTATCCATTGGGTTGACAAAATTCTAGAAGACCTGGACTTTGCCGACGACATAGTGCTTTTGAGTTCAACACACCTGGATGCCCAAGAGAAAATAAACCACCTCCAAAATGTTTCAGGACAAATTGGTCTCCAAATTAACACCACAAAAACAAAGACTATTGATCTTACCAACAGTTCAGATGACACCAAATTGAACAGCTACGTTCTTGAAAAAGTCAATAGCTTCACATACCTAGGAAGCAAAATGACATCTTCAGGGGACTCAACACCAGAAATATCATCTAGAATCGCACTGGCATCTAGTGCCTTCAATAAACTGTCAAACATCTGGAAGTCAGAGACACTCAGCAAACACACAAAACTTAAAATCTTCAACTCTTGTGTGATTCCAGTGTTAACGTATGGATATGAAAGTTGGAAATCAACGGTAGCTTTAGATAAAAAATTAGACAATTTTGAGAACAAATGTCTTAGAAGATTTCTAAACATCCACTGGACAGACTGCAGAACCAATGCGCAAATAAGACAAGAGACTAAGCAAGATACAGTATCCAATTTCATAAGAAGACGCCGTTGGAACTACATCGGCCATGTACTCAGAATGGACAAGTCAAGACTCCCCTACCAAGCCCTCATATGGGCACCGGTAGGGAAAAGAAAACGAGGAAGACCAAGAGAGACCCTGCGTAGAACCATCATTAGAGAAGGCTCATTCAATGGTCAAGTAAATATCCAAGATCTACAACAGGTAGCAGCGAACCGCCAGGAATGGAGAGTCAGGACTTCTGCCCTATGCGCCGCCTTAGGCTCAAGAGGAAAAACTAACTAACTAACTAAGTCTCAAATCTGCCCGTTTTGTTATATCCAGCCGATTTATTCCATTTTCCAATTGCCCCCCTTAACAATCGAATTGCCCCCCTGTGGGCCGTGGGCCCCACGTTGGGAAACACTGGTCTACACTACACACGTGAACCCAAGGTCATTGACCATGTCTAACTTATCGTGCACCAATACATCACCCAGCGGTGCCAGACCCTGTCAATTTGTCTACCTGTCGTTTCCCATCACACCAGCACGTCTTGGGGAAAAGATCCATCAGATGCTCCATGTCTCAAGGAAGGAATATGATGCATCACGGACAGTCAAATAGTAATGAGTGTTGGGTGATGATCCTAAAGCCCCTAAGCTCACCCTTCAAATTACATTTGGGAAGGTGTTAGAGAAGATAGTCGCTGTCAAGCTGCAAGAGTTTTTGGAAAGGGGGAAGCTTCTTCCAAGAGGCCTGGGGAGCTACAGGCCAGGAAAAGATACCTGGTCAAATGCAGCCACTTTTGCCTTTGACGTTTATGAGGGGTTCCAGAGTAGACAAGAAACGAAGGCGGTAGCGCTTGATCTGGAGGATGCGTACAATAGAGTTCGATATGTTATTTTGATGACCGCACTGATGGAGAAGGGGGTCAATCCCTGGTTAGTGAACTGGATAGCAGCCGTCCTACATTCTCGTCGGATTGCTCTCCGTCTGGGTGCATGGACCTCAGAGCCACATATTTTAACCCCGGGACTGCCACAGGGATCTGCAATCTCACCGGTGCTCTTTAACGTGTATACGAGCAAAATTGCAAACCTAGAAGCACCAGGGGTTGGAAGGATACTAACATTTGCAGATGATATTCTTGCATATAGGCAGGGGAGAGATAGGGAGAAAACAGCCCAGGAGCTACAGGCGACAGTAGACAAAGTGATTGACTGGTGCACTGAAATGAGTGCTGTCATCCACCCGGAAAAGGCAGCTGTTTTGTGGTGCTCTCTGGACAACAGGATTGTGAGAGCTGCTGTTCCAAGCCTCAAATAAGATGGTGGAAGCGTCAACAGAGAGAACAAACTGAAGTATCTGGGAATCACACTTGACAAGAGCCTGTCCTTCAAGGATCATGTGGAGACGGTTGTGACAAGATCTCAAAAGGGACTCAACGCACTTAAAACTATGGCTGCAATGGACATAGAGCAGAGAATGCTTTTCAGACTATACCAGCACTTGATCCTCTCAGCGATTGATTATGGACTAGGACTGCTCACTGTCTCAAAGAGTCAGCTGGTGAGATTGGAGCGCATACAGAACGAGGCTATGCGGGTCATTCTGGGATGCACCAGAGACACCCCAGTGGTGTGTATGCGGTACATCCTTGGTTTGCCGACTGTTGCTGGTAGGCTCAAGGTGATGCAGGCGAAGGCATACCTCAGAGTAGCTGCTGACACAGATCACCCGTTGCATGAGGCGCTGGACGCAGTTAAGGGCCAGCGACTGATAAGAGGGAAATCATGGATGGCTCAGGCGGAGGGTACGATCAGACAGGTGTGCCCCTTGAAAAACATTAGGCGAGGAGAGGAGTGGGTCAGAGTGCCAGCGGAGCAGTCAGACTTGTGCAGAGTTATAATCACATTGAGCCGGGAGTGCAGGGAGTGGCCAGCAGGGGCCACGGAAGTGGAAATCCAGCAACTAATTCAGGATAATGCTCGCCCGGGTGATGTGATTATCTACACAGATGGTTCGGTGTTGAGAGGTAGTAGAAGTGCCTGGGGTTTCTTGGCAAAGGCTAATGGTCAACGTTTCGTGCAGGAGAGCCTGGCATATGATACCACAACATCTAGCTTAAGAATGAAGGTGGAGGCAGTCAGTGCAGCTTTCCGCTGGATGGAGAATACGATACACACACACATCGTGATTGTAACTGACTCAGAAAGCATGCTGAGTAGGGTGAGGACTGGCAAGCTTCGTGCCGAGTGGCTTGCTTCGCTTCGGAAGTCACGGGTGGCAAGCATCGTCTGGATATTTTCTCCGGGGCATGCTGGTGTGTTGGGGAATGAACAGGCAGACAGATTGGCTGGCTCTGCAAAACTTGGTGGAGTATTGATGCATGATAAGGCAGACGTGGTTGCGGCCTTGTGGGAGCACGTGTACACCTCGGAGGAGCAAATGGATCACCATGGTCTGGCAAGAATGCGACATCGTGGAGTGACGAGGGGATCTGGCCGATGCTCGACGCTTAGAGGAAAGGCGAGACCCACATATAATCAGATTGCTACTGGTACTATTGGGGTTGGAACTCTTCGCTGGCTTCTGAGGATGGGGACGGAGCGCTTATGGGAATGCCCTGAATGCTGTGATGTCGGTTCCTAAATCAATCAATCAATCAATTAATCAATCAGTCAAATGGTTCAGGTGCTTATTGATGATGACTACGCCTACTGCAATGACGTCATTCTCATATATTTTCCGCTAAGTACATTTTATAGCACGTTTGTGTGTTAAACGTAATTCACTGGACCCTGGATACCAAGCGCTGTAAAGCTGCACCACAATAATCTGTCTTCTTGCGGAGATTGATTTTACGAGTGTACTGAATGCATTCTGTGTTGCCTAAGTTTGTGTACACAACTGCTGCAAGCTTCTGCCTCTTCTTCTTGTGAGACCAACGTTTGATATGCGTCTATTCCGGCATTGGTCAAAAGCAGGATGTTTCGCTTTAAGTACTCACTGCCTCCATTGTTTTTCTCAAATGGTCACGCCAGTCGGACAGATTTCCTTTCAACTTCAAGCCTAGACCAAGCAGCTTCAGAATAATCATTCACTTAATACACTCAAAGGTAAAGAATAATCATATGATTTGCATTATACTTATTACCTCTACTTAGCAGTTATGAAGCCAGATATTGTCTATCAACAAGCAGTTATCATCATCATCATCATCATCACCATCATTATCCTCATCATGTTGTAAAGACAGTGCCGAGAATGAATGACTCAGAATGAGCAGTGTGTGTTACAGTTGTGTACGCACGACGGTTGTTGGATAACTCAACTGACACCATACGATGTCATTCTGTCATCAGTCATCTACTGCCTATAGTACCTTGCGGTGTAGGACGGAGTTGCCTGATTAATTAAGGCCGCCTGGCTAGTGCAGTGGCAGCGAACTGTGCAGGTTAGGGATTTCTGTTTGCTCCGATAGAAAGAAACAAAAAATCAACACATATCCAAGGAATCGAACGGCAGCTTTTCTATGGATGGACTACAGCACAACCATACATGTTTATTTATTTATTTATTTATTTTTTCAAATAGAATTCACAGAATTTAATCCTGAAATTGGAAACTGGCATATTTTGGATGGCGTAACTAACATCTCTCGATAGGACGGAGATCGTGGGCATATCATGGATGTTATGCCCAGGGAATGCGGGTGTGTAGGGCAATAAACGGACTGTTAGATTAGCTGCTATGCTGTGAACCTCTGGGTGGAGAATTACTTTGATATCAAGGTAATGTGATTAAGGCTCTCTGGGTTCAGTTAGAGGGTACAGCTAAACATGGTATTTATATCTGGAAAGACGGATCTAGGAAGAAGGAAGTGAGTATAGGATCTGGACGATACGCAAAGAGGAGAGAAAAAGCCAGGCAAACATTTACTCACATTTCTAATGGAATGCTCAGCATGGACACTCGATGACTTCTGAAGAGGGTAACGTACTGTGCGGAAATGTCCCGAGTTATGTGATGTTGATTCATACATTACACATATGTTGAGTCAATAAATAAGTCACAAATTGTTGTAAAAGCATAACTAAATATGATAACAACTTGAAACAAGTTTATTTTTATACATACATTGGCCTTTATTTCTCAACATAATTTCCACCAATATTGATGCACTTATCCCATCGTTTTATCAGTCCTCCCAAACCGGCTGCATAGAACTGCGTGCTCTGTTTTCTAAACCACGTTTTCACTTCACATTCAACTTCAGCGTCAATCGCGAAATGCCTCCCGCCAAGGTGGGTTTTCAGTGGACAAAAAAAGGTGGAAATAGCTAGGGGCTAAGTCGGGGCTGTTAGGTGGATTTCCAGAAATTCCCACCTTAGCTGGTAAATTTTCTCCTGAGTTAATTGAGCCGTATGTAGTCTGGCATTGTCATGAAGAAGCAACACTCCTCTAGTCACCAATCCTGGACGTTTTCTTCGAAATGCACCATGAAGCATCGATAGAACTTCACAGTACAATTCAGAATTCACATTGTTACCTTGCTTCTTGAAATTGGTTAAAAGCGCCCCTTGACAATCCCAGAACACTGTCAGCTAACCTTCCCTGCTGATGGCGTAGCCTTTAATTTTTTGACACAAGACGAAGAAGGATGTTTCCATTGCATTAAAGCACGCTTTGATTCGGGCTGGTAGTCAGCATGAACAGGAAGCATTTCCTTATGAATGTCCTTTGCATACAGTCCTTTTGCCCACAAAAAACGCACAACAGCACGTTGCGCTTTGGTTGTACACTCCGTAAGTACAGTCGCCATATTGTTTATGCGCTGCGCATGCGCATGAGACACCTAGCGCCACCTGACGAACAGGAATATAAAGTTCGATGTTGCTGTCACCTAATGACACCTGTAGAAAACAACAATTACATTTACCTGCCATCCCACAGAACTGTGTGGCTTATTATTGGCTCGCCCTCGTACCAATAACGTTGCAGGGTGTCATTCTCACAACTCTTCCACATGGCTCTTTATCTTTCTTCAGTTACCCTGCTTGGTGCATAATCAAACCCACGGTATATGTAATATCCAATTGAGTTGAGCTGAGTTGAGTTGAGTCAAGAACTGACATCACAGCACTCTGGATATTCCCATACGTGTTCCGTCCTAATCTTCAACAGCCAGCGAAGATACTAAAGGTACCAGTATCAGTCTGAGTATGTGTCCGTCTGGTCTTTCCACTGCAGACCCAGCCAATCTGTCCACCTGCTAGTTTCCTACCACACCAGCATGTCTTGGGGTGGGGAGATAAGGGGGGGGGGGGGATCCAGCAGTTGTTCTCTATTTTGGATTGTGAAATGGAAGCATGCCATTTTTTTCTGAAGCATGCCTGTTTTCACCTTTCTCATCATACTTTGTGAGTCCGTTACTTAGCGCTAATCTAGTTACATTGTGCTTTTGCATCTCTGGCTGTACAGAAACATGTTAACGCATGCAGGATTGAACATAGAAACAGTTTAATTCATGAACGCTTCGGCATGGTACTTAGTGATAATGTGTTAATAATCTAACGCAGAATATAACCGCCCACGCTTACCGGCATGGCACATGATGAATGGATGGAAGATTGAACATGGACAATTTTAACTCATACATGATTGAACATGGAAATATATTAATTCATGCAGGCTTGAACATGGAAACATTTTAACTCACGCAGAATTGAACATTGAAACATTTTAACTTATGAAGGCTTGAACATGTATTGATGTATTACATTTCGCTCCAGCATCTTTGGCTGTAGAGTTGAGCTGCGCTAAACCGCATTCAGTCAAGTACCGACAGCGAGCACAACACTCCGGACATTCTCATAAGCGCTCCGTCCTCGTCTTCAGCAACCAGTGTAGAGTCCAGATACTAATGGTACCAATTGCAGTCTGATTATGTGTACATCTGGCCTTTCCTATGAGAATTGAGTGTCCGTCAGATCCCATGATCCCTTTCTCTTGTACTATTTTGTCCAGATCATGATGCTCCACCTGTTCTTTTACACTATTCACATGATAGCAAATGGCACTGACTACATTTGCCCTATCGTACACCAATACCCTTCCCAGCCAATCTGTCCGCCTCCTCGTTTCCCATCACAACAGCATTTCCCGGGGAAAAGATCCAACGGATGCACCCTATATGATATTTCTTTAACTGTTCAATACCAAACAAAAAAGCTGATCTGGACCAAACATGGTCCACAATCAATGAACAAGTATTACCATGTAAATTTACATTCACTGAGGATTAAATTTAAGGAAGATACCACGAAATGAAGCAAATTACACGATGACCCTAATATGGCGATATACAGCCCTTCTACTAATGTGACGTCACATGTAGCTATATATTATCATTCGCCACTGAATCAGTTAATTAAAGCGTGCCACGCAGTGTGCAGAGATCTTGGCTGTCAGGAAACATTCCACCTCATAAATTATTGAACATAAAACTTAACGCTGATGTGTTAACATGTCCCAATGTTTACTGATACGGCCTAGTTGCAAGGATCACAAATCCAGCACCTACACTGGTCAAGATCGAGGAGCACCTCGCCTTTGCTGCCTCTTTAAAGACTATCTTCCCAATCTGGCTAATGTTCCAAGGAACTCAAAGCCTCTCCATAGAAGTGAACTTCATGCACAGGTTTGCAAACATCACTACATGAAGGGTAAATAGGATAGCACGGCAAAGTCCTGTGTAGTTAATGAAGTTAGTTAAAACACTGCTGATGTTTATGTTCTTGATGATGATGATGATGATGATGATGATGATGATGATGATGATGATGATGATGATGATGATGATGATGATGATGATGATGATGATGATGATGATGATGATTTTGGTGGTGGTGGTGGTGGTGGTGGCGGCGGCTGCGGCGGCGGCGGCGGCGGTGGCGGTGGCGGTGGCGGTGACGGTGAGGGTGACGGTGAGGATGAGGTTGACGGTGAGGATGAGGATGAGCATGAGCATGAGCATGAGGATGACGATGACGATGATGATGATGATGATGATGATAGTGCCATCTTATTTCATCTTTTTCCTCCTGGACCTTGCGGTGTCGAGGTGAAGCATAAACAGTGGGAGAGTGCCCGTTTATGGGCAAAACACACAGAACACCTGCCGAAAAGACGTGTTTGTGTAGTTTTTGATTATTTTTCCTGTTTATCTTCATTCGTACGCAATGTAAATTTATATGATTGTGATCACAATGATGCCGTTCAACTGTTGAAATTTTTTTAATGTTGCTATATGTACAGTGTTTGATACAAATGATAATAATATTGTATTTAATGCAATGGATAAATTATTCATGGATCAAGGAAGCGTCAGTGTGAGTTTGAACTAGCCAATCACATCACTAGAAATTAAACTGCGCACTGGCGCTACAGTGTGTTGCCGGTGGTGGAACAGTAATACCATGTAATTATGTCTGACAACTAGGAAATCTCTGTGCTGGAGATGGCGGGAGAAAGAGGGCGAGTGGATTTAGATCAGCGGTAACTAGGAACTACACACTCAACAAAGGGAAAGCAGTGAGAAGCAAATTAAAGAACTGTTTTAGCTCTCCATCACTGTCTGTAAATGTATGAACGACGGTAAATGCATTCCAATTACAATCAATAAAACAATAGATTACAAGGCATTTCAATCATTCCTGATCAAATATTACCAGGGCGACCAAATCGAATATAGGAAAGACCAACGGGATGCACAGGTGGAAATCAACATATCATCTCCGCTACACACATTACATCATTACCATACCAAGAATAAATTGCTAACCCAAGGCACAGCCATCGTCACGCCTGAGTGGATCGCAAAACAATTAGTTGAAATTCAGCATACAGCACAGAAACTGATAAGTGACCCGCTAAAGACACTTGCTGATCTGAGCATGCTGGAGTTTGGCGAGACCATAAAATCAACACAGCCTGCAGCTGTAGTCATCACATCATCAGGCCATAGTAACAACATATTCGAACAAACCTTGACTCAACACAGCAGCAACACGAACGCAACTTCCTCTACACGACCAGTGTTGCTAGCCATTGAGTACCAGACTGAGAATCATAAGACAGTATACAACCAAATGAAATCAATTCAAATCAAACAGAGGTTGCATTATTCGTACTATATGAGAGCCCAGCTACAAACTAACACTCGTGTGGTTGTCAGAAGCATATTGAAAAGCTAGAGACAGGTTTGACAGTACTTCTAGACGCCGCCTCTGACAACACAGACAAGATCGCCAGTATCATTTATGACTATAGCAACCGCAAAGTCAGACGTCACTCTCCTGAGAGAAGAAATGTCAAACTGAAATATACCAATAAGACTTTACAACGCGCGCCCACTACTGACCTGGCATCACACGCTGACAGTCTGTAAGTAATAGAGCCAGTTGTAGACGCGCCAACTACCCAGCCAACAAAACATATTAAAAATAGAAAACGTTGCTCAACTACACTCAATATATCATATCAAAGTAAATGTCAGCAATATAATTGAAGCATTACAAGAGCAAAAATTAAAAACAGCCAGGACGACAGAACATGCCGACAGACAACGCCAACATTCAGTAAACATCTGATAACATGCAAGAAGACAAACTAAAGCTAGAAAGTCATCAATGGCAGAAATAGCGTGCAACTCGTGTCACAACCCAACACTCACAGAAAAGACCGTCTGACTGCACTCACGTGAAATTTAGCGACTCTTTTATGGGAGGCATATACATTGATTGTATGTCCTTATCAGACACCGACATAGCCGCAACAATTCAGCTTCCAGTTGCAGGAGTAGACAGACTACCAGATAGTATACGTAGAATGGAAGTTAATACAAACTTTACAAAGACAACGATTCACATAGAGATATACGACACGATAAGAAACCAAAGTATCACACTTTCTCAGTCAGGAACATTATTTGATTTACTACGTTAAACTTTTCCCAATTTACCTTCTTTTTTTCTCCTCCTTCATACCGCCAAGGTATGGCTCCCAACTTCAATTGGCTGACATACACAATAACAATCTAGAGACGTTTTGTAATCAGAATAATGTACACTACATCATCACCATTCTTCATATCACAGACAGTCGCACCAAAGAAAAAAAAAACGACTGTACAGAGACCGCATCCACACATCTACATTAGGTAGCAGTCTGGCAAAAAAAACATCAAATATCCACAATGGACACAAGAAACGACCAATACACAAACGCGTAGGGCGTTGATTACTGAAAACCAGGTTTCCGAGCCAGACAAAACACCCTCAGTACACGAGATAAACGTTTGCTGGCGTCTAACTCCAGAAATCTTGCCACGCAAGGTACACACATGCCACAAAGAATAAATCAACTTCTTCCTACGCCCACCTTCATAGGGAAGGTGATACCTACCAGGAAATGTTCCCTACCCTCCCTGGCATGGGACCTTTGTTGTATTTATCGATAAATGCACACGGCAGTAATGCCACTATGACACACCAAACTGACGTCAGACAAGAACCACTGACAGACAACA
Organism: Cepaea nemoralis; assembly: GCA_014155875.1. Classification (NCBI taxonomy): domain Eukaryota; kingdom Metazoa; phylum Mollusca; class Gastropoda; order Stylommatophora; family Helicidae; genus Cepaea; species Cepaea nemoralis. The sequence goes on along the minus strand of JACEFZ010003318.1, from coordinate 373,995 downwards.
ACAATCCCCATTTCACTGGAGTCCAGAACTTTTACACTTGATGCAATTTAGCCCAGCGACTCTTAACCAAACATTCATGATGTCGCTACAATTCAGACCTGCAAGATAGGATATGTATTAGTAACTGGGCTCCATACGCCTTGATACCGGAATAAGAGCTTCCTCCTTGAACTTAAATTTTTTAGTGATTAACTGTTTTAGTTGGATACCCAACTTTAGAGATAAACTTTGACTTGTATAGTCAGTTATTCATTGTTTTGGATAGCAGTTGGTTACTTAGCTTGCGAAGTACTTCTTCTCGGGTTAATTTATTGTTTTATATTGCTTTTTCTCGTTCTGTCTGTGTTTGCATTTTTTTCGTCTCTCGTATTTTTTTTTCTTGCTCATTAGTTAAATACTGTATAATATTGTCATTTACATATAGCTTTGTTTTACTGATGATTTAGAGTAATTGATCAATTTTTATTATCTTGTAGTTTTGCTTAATTATGCTTAATTTACGCTTAAAGAATGAATGAAATGTTTGGCAAGTGTCAACACTGGCTCGGCAAACCGGGAATCCGCCTTGGCCATCTAAACATTTGCAAACTGTTTAATAAGCTGCCAGAGTTATTCCTTATTATTAATTAAAATTTTCATTTATTCGGCCTTAGTGAAAGTAGACTAAATGAACATATTTCAATCGAGGACATCTCTATAAAAGGATATACAGTTTTAGAAGATATCTCTTTAGGAAGCAAGAAACAGGTCTAGCAGTCTATGTTTCTAATTTATAAAATGTTCACCGTAGGCAAGACTTTGAAACTAGCGATATAGAATTTATTTGGTTGGAACTAAAACTTCAGAACTGCACACCTCTGATAATTGGCTATCTCTATCGAAATCATTGAGCTGGGTCGTCTGATACTTCTTCTACTTTGCGTTCATCCGGAGTGTTTTTTCAGATGTGATTGCGGTGTGTCTGGTTAGGCACCCTTGGGTCGAAACCCTCAGGCCAACACATCCGACATTTAGCATGCTGTTTGACAAGGTTAGCATTCCTGGGAGACTCTCACTTTTGTGGTACCGTCCACATCCCAGCTGGTCAAGTTGGAACAGTCGAGGACTTCGGTCATCCCTCAAGGAAGGCAGGGACAGTTCATAACATTTTCCGACATCCAAGGTGGCTTCCATAGTTGCAGGGCCGACACATAGCGCCCCGGTGCTGGGCTCACCGAGGGAATCGTCACGTCATGCTCATGGCTGCTTTAAATACTCACTTCAATATATTGGGCATTTCGTTCACCACGGGCCGTTCGAGCACAAACCAGACCGGTCTGCAGACGGTATCCACTCAGCGAGTTTTCGGTTCGGACATGTGCTTGTCTTTGTGCCCATCAGAGCTGTTCCAGGCACGACGGACATTCGGAAAACTACCTAGTCAGAGATGTTCCGAACAAGACCGGCATTCGGAAACTAGGTAGTCAGAGCTGTTCTTAGCACGAAAGAAATTTCACTCGGAGGTTTTTTTCGTTGTGCCTGATTTATTTGCACCCTTAGGCCAGCACATCCGACTTCAGCAGGCACTTTTACGGGTTAGCCTTCCCGGGGTTTCGAGAGATGTTAGACTGTTTGTGCTGTGGTATCGTACACATCTCAGCTGGTCAAAGTAGAACGATCAACGACAACACGGTAAACCCCCAAGGGAAGGCAGGGGCAGACCATGGGCATTCCCCTGCTATCCAAGGAGGCTTCCATAATTGCAGAGCCGGCACATATTGCTCTGAGACTGGGGTCACCCGAGGAGTTGCCACGTCCTGCTCATGGCTGCTTTAATTCCTCACTTCCATGTGTTGGGCATTTCGCTTGCCACTGGTCGCTCAAGCACACACCAGGAACGGTCAGTCTGCGGGCGATATCCACTAGGTAAGCTTTCACTTTGAACTTCGGGCCACGCAGTGGATTCGCTAGCCGTGCATTCCATTTCGTGTTATTGAGATCCACCTTTGTCTAGACTCTCTGCGAGGTAGATACAGACTTTTTTCGTAACCATTTTGACTGGGGCTCTTCTTCTACTTTTTTTTTTACTCGCTCACGAGGTAGGCTACATGTGCTGCCGGCTCAGCACCTTACCTCCGTGCAGAAGTGAGCGAGAAACGACCAGGCCCTCTCATCCAGGGATCCCTCATATCCCCCAGCTGAGAGCCTTCGGACAAGTATCTGGACTGGGCATGTAGCGTGCTCAGAAGCTCACCTCAATTTTTCGGTAGGTGGGTATCGACCAGGCTCTTACATCCGATAGTTTATGGCTTAGAGGCGTTCAGCCACAGCCCTCGACAGAGAGCCTTATAGTATGTGTTCGGACCAAGAACTTCTGCCTTCGTGCGCCTGATTTAAAATTCTGACTGCCATCCTCAGTCACCCGCAGAGCAGCAGGTTGTGTCTTGCTTAGTCTGGCCCCTATCCCATAAGCTGTCCGATATGTAGTTTTCATCCATCGACACAGCAGATGGGGTCAGTGGGACACGCAAGGTCCCCCACCACGGCAAGGTGGAGACACATCGGGGGAGGCCGACTGATACGAAATTCACTACTATGAAGAATGTGGTGTTCACTACCGGGAAGGAAAACATTCTAACCGGAGACTTTAACATTGGCAACAACATAACATGGGGAAATATTACTGCATCATGCAACTTCCAATAAATAGTAAAACAAGTTAGCTAGAACAACTAAATCATCTTTGACACTTATAGATCACATTTATGTAACTTACTCACACAACATAATAGAATGCGACGTACCCAACTGTGCAATGAGCGATCACTACCCAGTATGCCGCACATGGGCTATAAAATTAATTAAAACTCCCAATAATAAATACATAAGTATAAAATATAGAAGTTTCAAAAATTCCTATCAAAACGCATTTTACGGGATGTGCTCAGTTCACCTCTAGACAATATTTATCAACTTCCTCACCAGGAGGAAGCTCTGCAATTCTGGATGAAGACCTTTATTTGTGTGTTTGATAGACATGTGCCAGTCAAGAATGTTCGAGTAAAATAACACGCCAAACCGTCGTGGATCACCCAGAAATACTTGGAAATTATGAGAGATACAGATAAAACACAATACCGTACTCTTAGAAACAAAGTGAAATATATCATGCGAAGAGAAATTAAAAATTATTTTAAGAACTTAGTAATGGATAAAACAAATAGTAAGGATATATGGAAAGCAATTAACAAATTGACAAACAAATATATCTCTTCCAATTCACTACCATCAAACAATATTACATGTGAATAATTCAGTAAAATTTGTCAAACTGAAATAGATCAGCTGAAGGCTTAAATACCAAATTCTCCTTGCAACTTATCTTTACTGTCAACTATTTTGCAAGAATTATGCTCCTGGTATGTTCATCCCGATATAACGCTAATGGCAACCACTGAAGTACTTACCTACCTCAGTAAACAAAACATTAGAAACTCCTCATGATTAGATGTCATCAAGCAAACGAATTTTCCGTTGTGCTGCGCCAGTGATCTGTTTGTCACTAACATAAGTATATAACTAGTGTCTCGCCAAAGGCCACTTTCCATCAACTCTCAAAATCGATAAAGTGTATCGTCTTCTCACATCTGGCTCATTAGACGATGGTCTCCTGAACAATTATAGGCCAATTTCCTTACTATCATCAGTATCTAAACCACTAGAAAAGCACATCCATAAAGCAACCTTACAGTTTTTAGTTTGTAACAAGCTTATAGTCGACAGTCAATCAGGATTTTACCAAAATATTCTTACCATATGGCCGTAACAAACATGATAGAAAATTGGCACTTGAATGTAAACAACAACAGTCTATGTGGAGCGGTGTTTATCAATTTCAGAATAGCATTTGATATGATAGACCATGTTATTTTATTTTATTTTTAACTGGAAACAATGAAAGTTGCCCTAATGCAGTGACTCTAATCAGATCGTTTCTGTGAAACAGAAAGCAGGTAGTATCACACAATAAATCTCTGTCTTAACCACTGTCTTCAATATTCGAGTACCTCAAGGCTCTATTCTTGCCCTCCCCCTCCCTATTATTCGCCATATATATTAACGATCTACCCTTGCATCTTTCGTCGTCCTGTGATCTATTTGCAGACGACTGTACAGTGCATACAAACTCTGAAAACTGTAATTTTCTGGAATCTTCATTGCAACAAGAATTAAATAATGTAGTTATGAAGAGCTATTCAAACCGTATGCAAATTAACGTCACAAAAACAGTATCTATATTATTAACAACCAGACAATGACTTCAAACTGTAAACTCACACAGATCACTTCAACTTCACATCAATAAGCATGCCAGTAGAAAGTGTAACTGTAGCACAAAGTATTAGGCTTCATCATTGATAGAAACATAACCTTTACTTCCCATGTTCAAGCGCTCGTTGAACAAACTGCGAAAAAAGTCTACCAACTGGCAATCAGAAACAATTTCCTTGATGACGACACAATGAATATATTCTATACTGTTTACATACAGACACATTTTGACTACTGATCTACAATCTGGGACGGCGGTCCACTTCAATCACCAAGCGATATTACTCTCTCCAGAAATGGGCTATGAGTTTAATTTATAGTAAACATGTAACTGATCATCCCAGTCCTACATAAACGATTTCAGTTACTAACACTCCACAAACGTCTACTTTTAAACAAGGTCAAACTAATTCACAACATCCTACATCGGAATCGTCTAAATTACCTTTGGCCACTGTTTAAATATATCAGTACGTTCCCCATAGCTAATAACTGCCAAATTATTCATTAATATTAGTGAGTCATAGTAGTGATTTTTTTCATTTCTTCCATGCCTTTATAATGCATCTCATTTATATTATTGTTATTCTCAGTTAGCCTCGAATGATGTGTAGATGAAATAATGTATGAAAGAGAGGGATAGAAGGGCAGAATGTTAGACGGGCCTGTGTGCTAAATTTTTAACCCTTTGAAAATAAAGTTCGCTCGTTCGTTCGTTCCCATAGAGTCTGTTATTCCCTCTGTCCATCGTTGACATGATCGGCATCTTCTTCTGGTTCCTCTTGGTCTGTATATCATTGCTTGTTGTGGTATACTGTTAGTTAATGGCCTAAGTATATGGCCAAACCATTTAACTTGCTCTTTTATGATGAAATCCAGCCGGAATATACTACTTATTATTTCTTCGAGCAGGAAAACATCTTCGAGCTGGAAACAAATTATGATGATGATACTGAAGATGATAAATCTGCTTAGGTCTGTCATTCCATCTGTAAATACATTTTTTCCGTTTTCCTATAGAACATTGCAAGAAAGGAAGATATTGGATTCGTTCAGCAAGCATGTGGCAATGACCATGGTTTTTGTGCTAGCTCCTATAATACTATTGGTCCTTTGCAGACAATGTCTGTCACAAGGTAAGTCCGCCTATTTGATTGTTTTTACTGTAAAGTATTTCAATGCACCTTTAATACATATTGAACATATAGATACTTATAGATACATATTGTTATACCAATTGGTACCTGATGTGGTCAGTATCATGGTCAGTCCGACCTTACAAGACAATCACTGATACTTATTTTATTAGCACGTCAGCATGGCTGAATGGATAAAATCGTTCGCTCTTAGACTTCCGGTGTGCTGATGGCAAGGTAGCAGATTCCACCCCTACATGGATCAGTTAAACTAAAATGTTGACTTTTCATCCTTGACTTGGGGGAGTAAATTACAAGTACCGAGAGGACACTGGTAATAGGGAAAGTTAGCCCACACGCAATGTACTACGCTTGAGTTCAAAGCGGGCGAACCACACACAAACATAATGTGGGCGGGTTCGACCTGGGAGCCCAGGTCAATTTTAAAATTTAGGACATATGAGGATTGAACCATGATCACAATGCTCTGGGTGTATTGAATTATGACAGGTTTACACAGAACTGGATGTACTGAATGGTGACAGTTTTATATATAACTGGGTGTATTGAATTATGACAGGTTTACACAGAACTGGATGTACTGAATGGTGACAGTTTTATATATAACTGGGTGTATTGAATTATGACAGGTTTACACAGAACTGGATGTACTGAATGGTAACAGTTTTATATATAACTGGGTGTATTGAATTATGACATGTTTACACAGAACTGGATGTACTGAATGGTGACAGTTTTATATATAACTGGGTGTATTGAATTATGACATGTTTACACAGAACTGGATGTACTGAATGGTGACAGTTTTATATATAACTGGGTGTATTGAATTATGACAGGTTTACACAGAACTGGATGTACTGAATGGTGACAGTTTTATATATAACTGGGTGTATTGAATTATGACAGGTTTACACAGAACTGGATGTACTGAATGGTGACAGTTTTATATATAACTGGGTGTATTGAATTATGACATGTTTACACAGAACTGGATGTACTGAATGGTGACAGTTTTATATATAACTGGGTGTATTGAATTATGACAGGTTTACACAGAACTGGATGTACTGAATGGTGACAGTTTTATATATAACTGGGTGTATTGAATTATGACATGTTTACACAGAACTGGATGTACTGAATGGTGACAGTTTTATATATAACTGGGTGTATTGAATTATGACAGGTTTACACAGAACTGGATGTACTGAATGGTGACAGTTTTATATATAACTGGGTGTATTGAATTATGACAGGTTTACACAGAACTGGATGTACTGAATGATTACATTTTTATATATAACTGAATGTACTATATAATGACAATTTGAAATATGACTGAATGTTGTGACTAATGATATTTTTGCACAGAACTACGCCTATCGTATGATGACATTTATAAGTGAGCTGGGTGTACTGAAGAATGACATTGTTGAAACAGAACAGGATGTATTGAATGATCATATGTTGGATACGAGTGGATGTACTGGACGTTGATATCCTTAAACTCTTTTCAAATGATGATCTTGTTTATCTTGCAGTTGCAGTTCGCTGTCCACCCACGTTACTGTATCCAGTCAAAAGCACAGTTTTATACTTCCAGGAACAAGATAGTGTAACCCTAAATTGTTCAGCCACGGGCAGCCCTCCACCAAGGTGCGTGATATTCATTTCGTTAAAACCTACAGGATCTATCTGACGCCATAGGACGTATTTGGGATACTTTGATATCTGATTTCGATTTCTCTGTCCATTCTGCCATCTTCTGTGACCACACTTCCAAGATATTTGAATTCTTTAACTTGTTTCTGAGATGTGCTATCTTTCGGTATACGTAGTGGACCAGGAGATCTGCTAACTTTCATTACTTCGGTTTTTGGCTATATTTATACTTATATTGTGTATGGTAAATGTTGAAATCAGATTATTAATATAATTTTGCAGTCTGCCCTCGTCGCTATAAAACAGGCACTGATCGTCTGCACATAGAAGTTCATTTATTGCCTGTGGATCAGTTATGTCATCTGAAGTAAAGAGTTCTACATTTTGTGAATCTGTTCTGTCAAGGCTTGCTTCTGTGGATATTCTGGCCATGTAGATATTAAATAGCAGATGAGAGAGCACACATCCCTGTCTCACTCCTGTATTGACTGTGAACATATCTGATATACCTTCTTGTGTTCTTACTGCACTTTGGCTTGAGTGGTACATGGCTATGATGTTTTCTAGCAATTGTCCTTGTATCTTGTAGTCTTTAAGGATGGTCCATAATTTGTCTATTTACTGGAGAGGAGCGGCTGGTGGAGTGGTTAAAATCGCCGGATTCTCCTTCGGGAGACCCGGGTTCGAATCCTCGGTCAGGTGTGGGTTTTTTCCTGTCGGGAACAAACATTAAATCCTAACCTGTACTGTTCGCGGCGACTGCACTAGCCAGGCGACCTTAATTCCTCAGGCTCAAGACACCCCTGCCACACTGCAATGTAATAAAAACAGTAAAAGACAGTTTTGACTCTATCGAAAGCCTTTTCCTGATTTATTACTATTTTTATTTTCATATCCCTTACAGGACGTTGCAGTCAACATCAGCAGTTTTCAGCTGCTGTTGGTGTACGAGTCAAGATTACGCTCAGTAGTTTGCCATTGATTTCTGAGCGACCGGCTCACATACCCCTAAGTTACCAACGCGGCGAGAACCGCTACCGATTCTCGCGCAGGTTACATTACTCACTAGAATATACGGGATTATGGAGTAAGAAGTTAAGCCCAAGGCCAGGGAGACTTGTTCTACTAAACACAATATTCTGCTGGTCACTATATTCTATGGTTTGTTCACATACTTGCCTAAGTGTAAATAGTACATCAGTGCAACTTTTAGTTTTCCGAAAAGTAAATTGTACTTTGCTTAACTGTTGTTCAACTATGGGTCTAGCTCTTTGTTCTTATATTTTTGCGTAGATTTCCCCTATATGGCTCAGGAGTGATATACCTCTGTATTCACACTCTGTCATATTACCTTTTTTTCCATATTGGTACTATTATTGCCTGTTGCCAATCGTCTGGGACTTTGCTTTTTATTTTCCTGAAAGTTGAAGTCTTTTTTATTATCACTGGTTTGTGATCAATATCAACGTCTATATTTAGGGAGTGCTGCTTGAATCCTAATAGTAGTTTTCTGTCTAATTTCATAAAGTCAATTTGAGATATTTGATCTATGTCATTCCATTTTTATCAGGTTTTGGTGTGGCTACAACGATGTTGGAAAAAAAGCTATTTGCTATTATTAGTCCGTGTTCGGAGCATATGTTGAGTAGACGGTGACCATTGCTATTAACATTCAGTCTCTGTGTCGCTGAATGGTCCCATGCATTCATCCCACTGGGTCATTCGTCTGCCTATTTGTCCGTTGAAATCGCCCATCGCAATAAATTCATCTGTCTTACTGACATTGTTTAGCGTGTCTGTAAGGTTATTAAAATATGCGTCTTTGTCTCATTAAACTGTGAAAACAAGAAACATGGAAATCTGTATTAAATGGTTCTCAAATTCCGCCAGGTACAAATGGACACACAACGGAACTGAAGTTCACACTAGCCCAAACATAAATGTTGATGCGTTAACGGGCACTGTGCATATCACACATTTTTCACGGAATCTGGAGGGGATCTATCGATGCATTGCCACAGTTGACTTCGACAATGGCAAGCTTGGACGCAGTAACGCAACAAACGTATCTCCCTCTGTGCGGCTGCGGATGATTTGTAAGTTTGACGCAAAACGCTTCCGTTGTTCTATGTGTGTGTGTGTGTGTGTGTGTGCGTGCGTGCGTGCTTACGTGTGTGTGTGTATGTGTGTGTGTGTGTGAAAGAGAGAGAGAGAGAGAGAGAGAGAGAGAGAGAGAGAGAGAGAGAGAGAGAGAAATAGAGAGAGTGGGTGCGGATGTGGATTTATGTAGGTGAATATGTAAGTGTGAATGTCGGTGTGTTTGGGTGTGTGTATGTGGTGGGGGAGATGAGAAGGGGAGGAGCGTTGTCGGGGTGGGTGTGTATGTGGGTGTGTGTGGCGTGTGGGTGGTGGGTGTTATATGGGTGATATGTGGGTAGGTGTGAGAGTGTGTGTTTGTATGAATGTATGTGTGTAAGTGAGTGTGAATATGGGTTTGAATGTGAGTGTGTAAGTGAGTGTATATACTGGTGAATGTGTATGTTTGTGTGTATGTGTTTGTGTGAGTGTTTGTGTGTGTATGTGTGTGTGTGTGTATGAATGTGTGTGGGTGTATGCTATGTACGAGTGAATGTATTTCTGTAAGTGTGTGCCCGTGAGAGGGTGATTTTGTGTACTTACAATGTACACCGTTTTTGGGGTTTAGTGTTGGGCTGCACAGACACCAATGTTAACAAACAAATTAATGTTTAACAAACAACATAGTCATCAGGAATAAATTAAGAACCTAGTTTATTCCTCATCCTCTTACTTTCCCTCTCCTCTTTTCCTGTCCATATTTTCTTCTTCTTCTTCTTCTTCTTCTTCTTCTTCTTCTTCTTCTTCTTCTTCCTCCCCTTCTTCGCCTGCTCCCCCTTCAAAATATGTGAATGTTATATTTGTACACACTCTACACTTGAGCAGACTGAGGCGATGTGAGCAGTCCTTTTCCAGAAGTCTTAATATTTACCATGCAACACCCATAAGTTTCTCGAACTAGTTTGTGAGACGCATAAATTTCTAGTTGATTCAGCTGGTCAGTATACATTTATAAGGTAACTTGCTGGACTGTGGACAGTTAATGCCAAAAACTTTCGGTCCAACATGGAGTCTAGGCGGTTGAACTGTTTGAGGCCTCTGGAGTGTTTATGCTTGTGACTGCGGTTTGCTTATGCTAGACCTAAGTTTTTATACGCCAATCGGCACTTTTCGGGTCATGTGTTCAGCATCACACCGACCGATTTAGCTGTCTCTTTCATGGCCAAGTGGTTAAGCCGTCTGCCGCACTCTCGGAAGGTTGTGGGTTTCCTTTCGAGCTATGACGTTCGGTTAAAGAGTGTAATTTTCAGGGAGACCCCGGGTGATTACCGCTGGAGCTATGGAATTCGCGCTTTGTGCTAAGCTTTCGGCAGGCGGCCTTGGCACTCATTTTAGGCTGGATTGGCCTGGAAACCCAGGCATGTTTTTAATCTCATAATTCTATTACAATACTCTATCCTATCTTCAACAATTGTTGGACATTGTAGTAACTGAGAGTGCAAAGAAAGGACTCTCCTTGAATATCAAGAAAACAGTAACAATGGTGATATCAACGTCAAAAGTGGGACCAAAATGTGAAATGGAAATAGAAGGGAAAATTCCAAACCAAGTGGATAATTGTAAATACATTTGGGCATTTATAGCATCAGATTGAAGGTGCACAAGAGATATTTGAGCAGGGTAGGGCAAGCAAAAGCTGCACTTCAGAAATTGAAGATTATCACTAGAGGTCCACGAGAAAATGTCCCGGTCACCACCGGGGCTTGAACCTGCGACCTCCAGCTCTCGAAGCGGACACCGTACCTCGAGACCACACAGCCCCCCCCCCCCCCCCCCCCCCCCCCCCCCCCCCCCCCACTTTTCTCAGTGGATCTCTAGTGATAAAATTTCCCCTGGTCTCTGGGTAGTGAGATCGGACGCCCGTGTGTATTGTTGCGCACGTAAATAATCCCTTGGCAGTTGGAAATCGAAAAAGAGTAGCCTAATGGCGCTGCCCGGGCAAAATTTTGAGTTAAAAATCTACCCAAAGTATTTCAGGATCCTCGCCGGTGCTACGGAGTTCGTGCACAGAGCTGAGTTTCTCCAAACTAAGGTTTGAGTTAGGAGAAGAAAGGAGCACTTATGGGTTACACCCGTGTGTTACACCCATCGACTAAACTAAACTAAAGTAATTGAAGAGTATTGTATGCAATTAGTCACTATCATAGAGTGCAAGAAAGAGTGTGTTGAACTGCTATATAGAACCTGTTTTGCTGTATGACAGTGAATCTTGATATATAAATGAACAAATTAGGAAAAACTTGGAAGCCACAGAGATGTGGTTCCTGAAATGAATGTTGGGAATTCTTTCTCTGGTCTTGTGATGAGAAGAATGGCAATTAGAAAACATAATGGCGACTGGAAAGATCAAAGGGAAGAGAGGCTGAGGCCGACCAAGAGAAATGATACTGGATGGATTCGGGTGGTGGAATGGAGGAATATCAACTGCAGTGTTGATCCAGAACACCCAGATATGTTGACAGACGGCAGGGCACTTGATGATGAATCCTACTCGATGCGGATCAAACTTATAACCACTGGGCCAGTAGAAGAGCGTCTAGCTACCACACTACCGCGGCTTCCAAAGAACGAGTACGAGGCGTGTTAAGTTAGAGTATGGAATCCAACACAAAAGGATATTCCCCGCATCCATGGTAACAGTATCTTCCTTGATTCTATGAAATAATGCAAACATTCTTTGTGAAATAATGTGTTATAAATATTGTGCCATTTTCGCTCGTGTCTTACTAAGAGAAGGCTTCTTTTTTTTCATATCCTTTACAGGACATCGCTGTCAACACCAGCATCTTTCAGCTGTATGTTGATTTCTTGGCAAGATTACGCTCAGTAGTTTGCCATTGCTTTCTGAGCGGACAATGAAAAAGCAATTAGAAAGTCGACTAGAGGCTCGGAGAATTTGGTTGAAATAAAACCAATCAAATGATGAGATTATATAAAAACCGGGAATGAAAAGAGAGTTGATGAATGAAATAAAACGGGTCAAGTGAAATATTTCAGACACGTAAAAACCACAAAACCTTTATTAAACAAAAGCCATGCTGAAGAGTAGGGCTGAAGGCAGGCGAGCAAGAGGTAGACATCGATACATGTGGTAAGATAACATCAAGAGATGGACGAGCAGCAGCAGTCTGACAGGATTTACAATCAAGGTGAGAGACAGAGTTGGAGATTCATTGTAGCCAACCTTCATTGTGGAGACGGCACCTGATTGATTGACGGTTACCAATATCATTAAGGGAAGCAAATAATGGTAACACAGCCACCTATCATGTATATTGTAAATGGCAACCAAAGAAAGATTGTTCCTCGCTGGTCATTTCATCCTGTAGAGATGTATTAGAACTAATTATGAAATAGTCTAAACGGGACGTTACGTGAGTTGAATGAGGGCCTACATTCCATAAGGAGCTCAACATCTGATGAATAGAAGAAGAGTAAAAAGCTAGCGACATTTTGTAATTGCTTCTCTTTTTCTACAGATTTGGAAGTTTTTGATGGTCCCGGATTACAGGTCCACCGGAGAAATCAATATGAATATCTGAGTATACCCTGCGATGATAACAAACTCTCTGTGGCACGTGAACTGGGGTACGATTGGCATCACAATTCAAACAACTCAGCATTGCGTTATGATGGAGGTCGCATTTTCATTGACAAAAATGGTAAAGCGAGAAATAACTGCTAGAATATCCATAAGATTCAAAACGTTTCACATGAAAAAAGATCGATTTCATTGCACCAGGTTTTATCACATATGGCTGGGTCTCTTCCTGCTGGTCGGCCTACCGAAAGTGTCACACAAGGCTCGAACTCCGTAGCTCCAGTGATGACCCCCAGGGGTCTCCGAAAATTGCACTCGTCAACTTAACGTCAGATTGGAAAACACAACCTTCGGGGCGCGAGACAGGCGGCATAATCACGGAGACTCCTTCAAAAGCAATCATCGCATCGATTGAGATTCGAACACACGACCACAGGGCCGGCAGGTTAGAGGACTAGGGACTCCGTTACCGTGGTTTCCTTGTAATGGTAACTTGCGATAAGCATGTTAGTTGAATATACTTTACAGATCGTAGCAGTCAACCCCAGTATTTCTTTGCTGTTTGTGATTCGTAGGCAAGTTTACTGTCGAATAAATAGTTGATGGCTCAACCCCAAAGAGATCAAGGATCCTCAGTTCCTCTTTCTCAATGTGATCCTGCCCGTTAAAATTAATTTAGCTGTTACTGGCTCAATGATTTGAGACCATTAAATAGAGTTTTGGAGAACCAAGGAATACTTCCAGGAAAACAATGAAATTGTTACTGAGTATCCCAAATGTCCTTAGGATTGATTGATTGATTGATTAATTGATTGAATTAGAAACCGACATCACAGCATTCAGGACTATCCCGTAAGCGCTCCGTCCCCATCCTCGGCAACTAGCGAAGAATTCCAACACTAATAGTTCCAGTAGCAATCTGATTATATGTCCTTAGGGGCGGTTCCTTGCCTCTCCTCTACCAACTAAATAATTAATCTAGGGTAATTGCTTACAACAATTTTACTATGACAAGAGAACTCTCAAAAGAGAAAATAACCTGTAATTTTCATCAGTTATATATATATATATATATATATATATATATATATATATATATATATATATATATATATATATATATATATATATATATATATATGGAACTATTGATTATACGTGTAATAACTTACACCAATCAATGCAGTACAATTACAAGATTATTTACATAGTTATCTCTAACTAATTATCTATCTCCTGGCTGTGCCACTGTATTATACATTGTCCTCAGTGTTGTCCCCGGTTTTTAATTATAAATATTGGGCCTATTCTGCTGGCCTAATCCTAATCTGTGGAAAGAAACTGGGTACACCCTGGTTGGTTTCCCATCCAGTTATTGGATCTTGTAGCGTTCAGTCATTGTAGACTATATTCTTGAGTGTTCTTTATTTTTTTTCCCGGTGATTTATTCGGGCTCACTGTGTTTCCTCCACACTGCCTAGACAAAAAGATATGTGATATCTGTCCTGGAAAGGTGGTGAAAATTGGCAGGAAGTTGCTGTGGATTAGTATTTGGCCTCACTATCTCAGCTGCCTCACTCAGTTAAGAGGCACTGCATACAGTCAAGCTGCTACTACTATTTTCTCAAAGTGCTGCATTCACAAAGTCAGGTCTGGATAATGACCACTACCTGAAATTTTAGCATCCATCATAAATCTAAAAATATCAGCAATATGAACATCAGAACTGAAATGTTCTATATTTTTCCGTCTACATTCGTCTCTCTGGTTGACCTTCTCCTGCCAGTCGCTGATTCCAAGTGCTTGTAGGTCTGTATGTATATTATCTCTCCACCGTCTTCTTGGTCTACCTCGGGGTCTGTGGTCATTTATTTCCTGAGTGTAAGCGAGTTTTGTTTCCTTATTATCTTCCATTCTTTCTATATGCCCCAGCCATTGCAGTTTATTAGCCTTCATGATACCAGTGATTAGCGGGGACTTAAACAGATCATAAATGTCTTTGTTGCTTCTTCTTTTCCACTCTCCACTTTTTGTATTCCTAATGGGCCCAAAAATGCGTCTTAAGACTTTGTTCTCAAAGGTTTGTAACAAGGCTTCGTCTCCTGTAGTTGCACTCCAGGTTTCAGAGTCATACAGCACAATTGGTCTAATCAGTGCTTTGTATATTGTGATCTTAGTGTTACGAGGTAGCGCATTTGATTTTAGTAGATGTTGTAGTGCATAGTATATCTTATTTCCAGAGTTGATTCTAGCTTGTATTTCTTCCCTTATTATGTTGGAGCAGTTGAAGATTGTACCCAGGTATTTATATGTTTCCGTTTTTTAATGGTCATATTATCTATTTGTATGTGGCCAGAGTTTTTAGCCGTTCCTTCTCTTGAAATTACCATATATTCTGTCTTATCTTGGTTGATAACCAGCCCCATTTGTTGAGCTTTTTCCGTTAAGTGAGTCAATATTTCCAATGTCTTTTCTTCATTTTCACCTACAATATCTATATCATCTGCATAACCAAGCAGTTTGGATGTTCCTCCAATATCACATTCCTCCTTTACCTTCCTTACAACTTTCTCTAGAGCCAGATTAAAGAGTAGCGGCGATAGTGCATCACCCTGTTACAAGGCCAGATGTTATTTGGAAAGTGTCTGATTTCCTCTCCGTTATATGTTACTATATTATAAGTATCTTCCGTGCATAGTCTGGTCATGTTGATTAACCTCCTTGGTATTCCTAATTCCTGCATCACATTCCGTAGACTATTCCTAAGGACACTATCATAAGCCTTTTTAAAATCCACAAAAATTTTATGGAGATCTCTTTCATTTTTCCAACTTTTCTCTGCTATTTGTCGTAAGATAAATATATGATCTATTGTTGATATGTTTTGTCTGACACCCGCCTGGTAGTCACCTGTGAAAAACGATTCGAGTTGTGTTGCTAAGATTTGCGTTCTACTTGTGTACAGCTTGAGTTTGTTCATAAGTAAAGAGTAACAGTTGCATATAACTAAGTGTAATACTGACATGGTAAAACCAGAGAGTCGCGGTACTCAATTTTAATATTTAATATTCAATATAAAATTCACGGAGTTGAGCACAAGCGAAAGAAGTCACATATATAGTCAAAATCAATCATATCATCTCCGAACGACACTATCAGTCCGTGTCGACAATTTCAGTTACGTGTGACTCTATTTGCTCCGTAGTGAGTGGCACCTTCCAGTCTTGACAGACCAAAGTGTGTGTAGTATGTTTACAATAATTGCATTAACAAACACCATTATAAAACCAAGGAGCTCAATCAGCAATATTATCAACAAGAGATTATTATCTATCAAGCTGCTCCGTGGCAGTCACATATTTTAAATTCAACATATATTGTAGAATCTCACGACAGCAGCTGCTCTAAGTGGTTAAATGTTAGTTGCATGTCCTTTTACAGGTCTATACGATCAACCCCATCATTCCTTGGCTGTCTGTGTTTTACTGGGTAACTCTTTACGTTCGGCAATTTGCCATTGTTTTCTCAGCGGCCAACTCTCATGGCATCGACATCTGCTCTGAAACGGCTTGCTGAGATTTCGAAACCATCGACCCGAAACATTGGGCAATTGTGTACCTGTGCTCAATAAACCGTTACCTAAGTGGAGTTTGGTCAATTTGGCGGAACCGGTTTTGTTTTGTTTTGTTTGTTTGTTTGTTTGTTTCGTTCCCTCGCTATTACCTTAAGCGCTATCCATACACTGAATTTTTACGTGTGGATTAGCTTTCCCTATTGCCAGTGTCCCTCGCCATCAAACGAACTCACTCCGACTTCTGAGGTTCTTGTAATTTACGCCCCAAAGTCAAGGACGGTAAGTCATCATTTGAGTCCCACAGACTGGAAAAGCTTTTGAACCCGTTACCTCGGCATCAGTACATAGGAAGTTTGAGAGTGTGGACTCTTATCCATTCAGTTATGCTGACCGCCGGTTGGTTGTGTGATTGCTTGTGCATACATTAGAAGGCTGAAGTTTGCCTCTTAAGTTTAATGCATTAACGTTCAAGCAGTCTGGCTCCGGAAGCTGGTTGCATATTTTGGGTTGGCAGTGGTGCAGGCGCTTCCAGTAACGAGGTTAACAGGTTAGTTGCATATCATTTGCAGAACGTCGCAATCCTTCCCAGAATTTTGGCTGGTTATGATATATAATGCATCTACTTATATTAGGTAATTCGGAGAATGTCCTTTAAAATATTCCCCATCGACCCCAGACGTGAACCCAAGAAGGTAATTCGTTATCCCGAACGTGCTCAAAATTACCGTCTAAGGGTAGGTCGCCGGGTCGTTGGTTATATTTCAGATGACAGCACGCGAATTACAGCTGAAATTTGTTGTTTTTTTTTTAAATGCTACTACCCTTTCTGCAACGCTCCGTGGCGAAGAGGTTACGGATGTGATTCGTGATTCCCGCATACCCACATTCAAAACACAGCTGCGCGCGATGTAGTAGCTGACCGCGTCGCGCTGGTTTGTTTTTACGAATTTTATTCTGGGATATTAAAGATAGATATAGGGGATGAAGGCCCTAATGTTAACAGCCACTTTTTAAGAAACTTGAATTGGCTCAATAAGACTTGCTATGGGTATAGACTAATTATAAAGTGAAGTTTCTTAACAGAGGACAATAGAGCACTGGAAAATTACCGAACATCCCAGATGATAGCACTCACTCTTTGTAAATCGAAATCCGTGTGTTTATCCAGCCTATAATTAGCTCCATAGTAATGTTGTCCCTTGACAAGTAATATCAACGAGAACACACATAACAAACTTTAACACCAAGTGATAAGTAAATAAACAACTCTTGAATACATCCTAAAACATTATATTGGGACAACGTGGAAAAGGGTTCCTGTGTGTATGTTTGAATGGCATAGTACATCATTACACGACCACAAAATTAAGGGATGGAGTTATTGCCTCTCCATAGCACAAAGCCTGGGCTAAAATATAGAGATCATGTGTTGCCCATGCAGCATGATCCCTCTCTCGGCCAGCCTAGTTTACTCCAGAGGAAAGGTAACACCCCTACATCTGGAACAAGACAAGCTGCAGAAGCTGCCGGATCAGCAAAGCAATGCTCTAACTGTCCGCCTGTCGTAGTTTCTATCCTAGACCAGTCGCCAACCAAGGCTTAGGGCCTGGTCTGCCCTGCCATGACATTTTGTCTTTAGCTTGCATTTCCTCGCACCAGGGTAAGGCTTGTACCCTCCCAATTGCGCTCTTCCGCCCGAAGCCGTTGGCACAATGTGGGGTGTCGGGTTTGGTAATCGCCGCCCAACGTTCAGCGCTAACAGAAACCAGGTAGTATCGTCTACTGTTATACGGTAGCTCAGTCATATCTGACTAAGACCTGACACAGAACACGACCACAAAATTAAATATAATAACATATCCATAAAAGACATACACGTTATAGTTAATTTGTTAATTAAATGCTCAGGTATTTTCCCCACCGAAAGAATTAACTAACACATTCTTGGCTCCACTGAGATGCTAAGGGTTTTCTAGATAACACGTGGAAAGTCCATGTTTTAACGTATGGGAAGTGAAAAACCATGTTTAAATAAACGGAGTGAAAGTCCATGTTTAAATAAACGGAGTTAAAGTCCTTTCCTAACACACAGGTACGAATGTTTATTTCTAAAACACAGGGGCGAATGTTTATTTGTAACACACAGGTGCGCAAGTGTTCGTTTCCATATGGGAGTATGAATGTCCATTCCTAACACACAGGGGCGGCTACGGTGATTGTGTCTATAGATATATATATATATATAACGTTTATTGGAGTTCTGTTGACCTATGTCTGGTGTGACGCCAAGGCTTTTAATTGCTGATCGTTCGGCCAGTTATGATGCGCTCAATTCTTCTCATTTCTCTTGCGCCCTTCGTTCACTCCCGATTTTTCCTTGCCATTCAAACTGTGCCCTTATTTCCTGATGTTGCGGGAGTCTTACATAGCGTGTCCATAACCTTTTTCAATTAGCTATCGTTGTTGAAAGTTCGGTGTTACAATCAGAACCGCCCGTCTTCAAGACGTTGTTAAACTTCACTGCCCATGGTAACCGTAGTCCCTGTGACGTCTTCTAGTAACCTTTGTATTCATACGTGTCTCGGTGACTCTCTTTATTTGTCTGCCACAATTTTTTCATCCGATTATAAATCATTGACTCATGCCTCCGACGCTACATGGCAGGGACGAATGTTAATTTCCATATAGGAGTATGAATGTCCATTCCTAACACACAGTAGTGCTAATGTTCATTCCCAATAACAAAAGGGGGTGTGAATGTTCATAAGCCTGTGGGTGTTGGCACTGGGAAACCATGAAATAGTAATAACGGGTTTGTCGGCGTTTACCATGCTGGGGTTGTTGTTCAGGCAATGGATGGGTCAATGATGACCAAGGAAACATCACTCTTCGCGCATTGGAAAAGCATTTTCCTTCTTATGCCTAAAAGAATTTGACCCTCCTGTTTCCATTCTTCATCATTTATGAAAGATACCAAATTTTCAGCCAACCACAGACCACCTTTCTCTGCAGAATATATGTGCCAAACAATATAGTCATACTCAAAGTAACAGTGGGTGAAAAGAAAATAATCACCAAATAACACCAACAACAAAGAAAGGGAAAGAGAGATTTTAAAAAGGAGAGAGAGAGGAGAGAGAGAGAGAGAGAGAGAGAGAGAGAGAGAGAGAGAGAGAGAGAGAGAGAGAGAGAGAGAGAGAGAGAGAGAGAGAGAGAGAAGGTGAAGGGACGATTACATAATTGCAGACCAGTGCGACCTGGCCCTGCTGGGCCTCATCTCTCCAGCATTTGATATCTTGGCAATACTTCTCTTTCCCGTATAAATGTACAGGGAACCTCACATTACATGTATACATTTATAAATAACTCATTATTAATTATCCATAAATGAATACGCATGCAAAGAAACATTTTCTCCTCTGAATATAGAGACAAAGAAATTATAAGAGATTGTCCAGAAAGCGTCCCCATAAAAAAACAGCAAGTGATATTCTTCTTCTTCTTCTTCTTCTTCTTCTTCTTCTTCTTCTTCTTCTTCTTCTTCTTCTTCGTTCATCCGGAGTTTTTTTTCGGACGTGATTGCATTGTGCCTGTTTACAGCAGAGCTGCGTTCTTGCACAGTTAGGCCGACACATCTGACTTCTGCGGGCATTTGTTGACCGGGTTAACCTTCCCGGGGAAGTGATATTCTATAACAGCATCATAGTTATTCCTGTCTAAACATAACCCATATAGAAACTCTGAATGACTAGAGGACGTGAAGTTTGTTTCTCATATAGCGTATGAACAGAACAAGAATAAGTTTCAGGCACTATCTCCCTAAGTCGAAGTAATAATAACCTATTTTCTTCATAGGATTACTCTATATCTTCATAAAGAAACTCTACTATAAATTCAGATGTACTAGTTCTAAGTTTATTCAACATGGCTTTCAACTTACCAGAACCCATCATGAATTAAAACTAAAACACCTGAACATCCTGGACTGACTTGTACGTCTTTCCCAGATGAATCACTTTCATGCAAATGCAAATCAAACAATCATGTTTTTCGTCAACATCCTTTTAGCTCCTTCATTAACATACATCATGATAATGAGAACTACCATCCCCCACCCCTATCATGTCGCCAGTATAAAAGCAGCAGGTGTTCATCACGTGATGTTATTCTCAGGAGTGCTGGCGAAGTGTATTTCCAACCGCTGTGAAACTTTAAACATCGCGGCGTCAATTATGCTATAGTTAGAAAAACAGGAGTGGCACTGGTTTAAGCAATGTGACCTTTTGAAAAGATTTTCATTCTGTATTTCAAATCTGGTTTTCCGGCGCTGACATGAAATGTCACGTGTATTAATGCCAGTCGTTCAGAAAGCAATGGCAAACTACTGAAAGTAAAACTTGCAAAGACATCAAAAACGGAAAAAAATATGCTGGTGTTGACTCCAAACGTCCCTTAAAGGGTATGCAACTAAATTGAACTATACTTTTCTACTGTAACTACTTACTAACGAATACATCAACTGTTTAGTCTGTTGTCGTCTATGTCATTTATACTTTAGATATGTAATATATGGCTATAACACATTATGTCAGAGGAGCCTCAAACTAAATCTGCTGATTTCGATTCCGTGCTCATCCTCCCTTTTGTTCCAGGCACCCTGCATTATGCTTTTGTAGATCTGGGTGATGCTAAGGACAACAGTACCATCTCGTGTGGTATTAAAACCAGGGTCGGGCCTTTACTCTACATCCATCGTGGCTCTGGCAACGTTGTGCAAGTCTCCCCCTTTGATGTCAATCGTAAGTACAATAGGAGAAAATATTATTGGCCTTTTGTGAATAGAATTCCTGTTGCTGTTGTTGTTAATTTAATTGCTGCTGTGTTGTCTAGTAATGTCAGAGCCTGTTATATTCAGGCATGGTCTGTTAAGTAACCATAAAAAGCAATTCATCATCTTCGTCATTCACTTTTGTCGTCACGCGTAGTGGGGAGGATTAGTTGACGCTTCAACTCCCCATGAGTCGCACTGTATAGTGTGATTCAATGAGATTGTTCATTGTCTTTGATGTTGGCAACACATTTTCTACTCGAGTGTTCTTTCCCTCTCGTAATAGATCTTCTTTGATGTAGCGCCAGTGCTGGTAGTTGATGATATTGCATTTAAACGAGATTGACGAATCCTTTTCATCTTCTGCATTTCAATATGTTTGACACACAATGTTGATGCAATTGTCTGTCTGATAACATCATTTCCTACTCTATCTCGGATAGTTAAGTTGGCAGCTCTTCTCTAGAATCTCATCTCACAGGTGTTGATTATACGTAAGCGAGATTTGAATAATGTCCAGGTCTGACATTGGTAGCACGAAGTTGATGGGAATCTGCTATTTATTGTCTGTCGTTTTGGGAAATATAGCTTGGGCAATTAGCAATTAGATCTGAAGATTGTATAGAAGAAAGATAAAGGTAATGATAATATATCAAGTAAATTATACCACGATGTATGATGGTCTGGTGTCACCTGTGACTCATGACTGTCCTTACTGGACGAGGATGTCCTAAGGCAATCATTAACGTCGTTCACTGCATCTGATATGCGATTAGTCATGTAATCTTAGGAAGGTAATTTGGTGGTTTACCCTTGTATTCCACATTCACATGCTGGTCTTTTACCTCTGCCTTTGACAGCCATGTCCGACTGTTAGGACAAGTGAGTGTCCTGCTCTGCTCAACTGCAGATTTGTCCACTTATTCTTGTGGATACTCGGTCCCCAGGGCTACGTTTGCCACATCGTGGTGTGTTTCCCATCCTCTACCACTGGAAGGTGCAGTTGGAATTTCCCCTTCCTAAAGTTATGGTCTGTGATGGGCAACACTCTCCATTACTTTTAGAGAGAAAGACAGAGAGTTCTGAAGTGCAGTGTACAACCTGTTTTGCTGTATGGCAGTGAATCTTGGATTGTATAGAACAAATTAGGATGAACTTGGAAGCAACAGAGATGTGGTTCCAAAGACGAATTATGCGAATTCCTTGGACTACCAGAATAACTAGCGAAAATTGCCTGAAAGAGGCTAATGAAAGTAGAACATTATAAACAACAATGAGAAAGCGACAAACAGCTTTCTTTAGTCATGTTATGATTTTTTTTTTTTAAACTGTAAAACATCGTGATAAATGGAACGATAAAAGGGAAGAGAGGCAGAGATCGAACAAGAGAATTGATGCTGGATGAATTGAGACGGTGGCATGGAGGAATAGCATCAGCAGAGTTGATCTAGAACACCAAAGACTACGATATATGAAGAAGAGACTTCAGCGCCTTTGCTAGATGGCAGGACATTTGATGATGATGATAACCCGATCTCCCTTCTTGAAATTTCACCTCTGGAGGCAGAATTGTTTACCTATATAGGTATCTGTAAAGACAAAGGCGGGATAAGTGATACAGATACTAAAATAATGATACAACAGACATGAGGAGTTTTGATAGCACTGGGAAATGTGTGAGATCACCTAGACCTTTCATAAATAGTTGCCTCAGTGGCCTCAAAGGATTCCCCAATTGTTATTTATGTGTAACACGTGTACAACATCGAAACCCGCCAATCATGTCTCTTATTTAAATGTTCAGTCACATACTGGATACAGTATTACGATCTGATGTGTTTGTTATTTGATCTATGCTGGTTTAATATACAATTATGAGATCTATGGTGCTTTTTTAAAGTGTGCAAAACGAATTCTCTCCATATTCCATAGTTGTGAGTTCACGTGGATGATAGATCTGGCTAATGTAAGACACCTTTTTAGGGATGACTAGTTGGTAATGCGTCGAAGTACATTTGTTCCTGCAGGAGAGAGCTGTTGTCGTAGGTGACAGGTTCGAATCCCGGTCGATAACAATAGCGTTCAAGTGTTTATGTTGTCTAGTGCGTACTCTATTCGCTACCTCTTTCGTCTACTTCGATGAGCCCCTAACAATACATATATGTTTTATTTGGGAATTGTGGCAGTCAAAGGGAATTAAACTCAGCACCAAACTTAGAATATTCCACACTAATGCTGAATCAGCACTACTGTATGGATCTGAGACGTGGAGGAAGACTAAGAAGATTACTAATAAACTAAACAGATTCATTAAGCGGATGCATGAGCAGAATAGACGGATTAAAATAGCATGACAGAATCACAAATGTGGAGCTCATGGTGAGAACTACACAAATATCAGTGAATCAAAAAGTGAAGAAACGACACTGGCGCTGGATTTATTTCTGAAAAGAAATAAAACTTGACATTATCTAACTAGAACACTGGTTCTCAAACCATTTTGCCAATCTGTGACTCTCTTAAAATAAAGTTGATTTGATTTGATTATCTTTTACCATATGTTCAGAATGTCATTCCACCACCCCCGTTTCGTACTTCATCCCTATAATTCCCCCTTCCCCCGCCCCTGCACAGTATACGTTAACATGGAAGCTAAATTTAATAACACATATTAGAACAAGTGTAGACGTTACATAAAACGTGATTTGTGGGTCTACTTACGTTATAAAACGAATTTCAGAAGAGCGAGAAGTACAGAACTGTACAGTATGGAGGGAAAACAATATTAGGTAATCGGTTCTTGTATTAACACGCTCTTGAAATAATTTTAATTCCCCCCCCCCCCCTACCTCCCGGAAACCCTAAATTTCTCCCCTGGGGATGGGGGTGGATTTCCCCACCGGTTGAGAACCACTGAGCTAGAAAGTCCTGTGCCTGCAACCCATGGAGCAAACGAAACAGAGGAACCTAAACTAAAAACACATAGAGAAGAGAATAAGAGGCACAGATGAATCATTTGGGGAGTGCATAAACGGGCTGGATGAGATAGCAAACGGTAGAAGCTACTGGAGTCAGTTGGTTGAAGGCCTTATGCCCTATTGCAGTGGTTCTCAACCGGTGGGGACTTTCCCCCCCCCCCCCAATGGGAGAATTTTAGGGTTTTTTCCGGGGGCGGGGGGGGGGGGGGGGAATCGGGATTAAGATTATTTCAAGATCGCGTTAATTCAAGAACCGATTAATTGATATAGTTTTTCTCTTCATACTGTACGGTTCTGTACGTCACACCCTTCTAAAATTCAATTTATAAAGTAAGTAGACCCCCAAATCATGTTTTATGTGGACATCTAGACTTGTTTTAGTATGTGCTATTAAATTTAGCTTCCATTATTACGTATACTGTGTAGGGACGGGGCGGGATTTTTAGGTAGGAAATACGGGGGGTGGGGAATAAGGGGGGGGGGGGTGGACTTCTTTCTGAAAATAGGGTGAAGGAGGGCATGGGCCAATTTTTTAGGTAGGAAATACGAAAAAAGGGGGGGGGGGGGAAGGGGGAATGACATTCTGAAAATATGGTGAAGGGGGGCACTTGCCAAATAAGGTTGTGAACCACTGCCCCATTGGGAGATAATGTGAGAAAGAATCAAACTTAAGTATAAAGTTCGTTGCTGTTTCGACTTCACGGCAAAATGTCTCCCCCATAATGCTCCGTTTCTATGCCAGTGAATCTCACACATAATGCTCCTCTCTGCTAAATGTGGACAGTGGAACAGACAGGAGTCTCGGTAAACCAACAGCCCACACAGGTATACTGTCCATAATGCGGCTTCCAGAATGCCAACAGAAAATTCCGAAACGAAAACCATACAGTTCATCGTCGATATAAGCAGCAGTCACTAGAAAATCAGTAGCCACACATTACTGCATAAGGCCACCCAGTTAGTTAAGCAACCTGCCGGTCACTATATTTCTGAACATGCAGTTCACGCTACAAATAACCGCGGACAGATGTAAAAGCACTCCACACGAAATTCATCGCTCACAGTGTCGCTCCACGCACTCAACTCAGTAGCGGACGACGGAACCATGCACTACCAGTCCAACGTGTGGGAAATGCGTAAGCAAATCGTAGCAACAAGTATAAACACTCCAGAGGCCTTAACAGCTCAAACGCATATCCCTGCATGTTGGGGACTCGGAAGTCTTCATGTATATGTTACCCTGCAATGAAACGTAAGGCTATGATCTAGTTCCACACACTGCCTTCCCTAGTTCCTTCCATTTTCCCAGTATAATTCACACAGCTACACACTGCTGTCTCTAGTGATTAAACTCCGGTGCGGAGCAGGCACTATAGGAGGCGTCAGATCAAGAGAAATCCTCTTTCGCCGAATATTGCATCTCCTTTACCTCCATTAAACTCTCTAAGGACCGGTCCATCCGGGTCATGACTCCGTGTGTCTTTCTCCTGTAGTATATTCTCACACTTCCTTTACGTTTGCAAACATTTTTCGCACATAAGCCACAAAGAGGATGCACGTCTACACATAAGTCATTCCGCCTTCGGAGAGGCGAACATGGTGCAGCCGGTGCGTCGCGACCTGCCACAATTATCACGGCTCCTTTCCCCGACTGTTTAGCCGCTGTTGCCGTTTCCTGTTTCGTTTTTTTTTTTTTTTATTTCCAGTGGAGGCATCTCGCTATGAAATAGTCCCTAGGTATTCCCTGTGCCTTTTTCCAATCCATGTTTGCTGGTGTCAGGAGCTCATGGAGAGGAGCTCATGGAGTGAACGAAAGAGATCAGGTAACTACGTTGACGCTGATTGGGACACACACTGAAGAAAACTGGAAACAACAACACTAGACACTCTATTGTCTGGAACCCACAAGGCAAACGAAATAGTAGGAGACATAAATACAATATGGCCAAGAGATTTACAGAGTTAATCCTTTTGGGAAGACATGAATGAAGCTGAACTAGATAGCAAAAGATAGGACGGCTTGGCATGGTTTGGTTGGGGGTTCTATAGCCCATTGGTGGATAACGGGCAGAAAAAGAAGGACGAAGTCCATCTGACTCTGTCTTTTGACGTTTCCAAAGAATGTGGATTGTCCAAATCTGAGCATACTCTAAAGATATTGGTATGTTTCAGCGACGTAAGTAAAGATAAAAGAATTATGTTCGCACCATAAGGCGTTGTGTGTGTATAGGTAGCTTGCTACTTATCGGCACTCGATGGAATATGTTCTCAATATCATTACTGTCGTCTTTACATTCGGGAGCCTGCAGGAGGAGGTCGGTGAGTCATGTGTTCCATTCCGCACGGGGGATTTTTAAATTTCATGGCTGACCCAGGCTAAAATTAGTACCAGGAAATGTCTTGAGAAGTAAAGGCGGCCGGAGTGATACATATCACATCAGCCACCGAGTGCCGTTTGGTCTATATAAATATGGGTCTAGTACCATATGTTCAGTGCATTTTAAGGCACAGTTATGGTAAAACATCATTAAAGAGCAGGAGCTGAGTGCTGATGCTTACATCAAGATTGCAAAAAATCATTTGCTTACTTAGTTACCTCTTACTTACTTACTTACTTATTTACTTACTTACCTACCTACTTACTCATTTTTATTAATGTGCTTATTTATTTACCTACTTACTTACCTACCTACTTACCTACTTACTTACTTAACTACCTAATTACGTACTTACCTACTTACTTACCTACTTAAGTCTTTCAAAAATGTTAGTTGTATATCCTTTACAGGATGTTTGCAGTCTTCACCAGCATTTTTTTTTTTTTTTGCTGTTGTTGATGTCATTGCTTTCAGAAAGACCGGCACCCACACCATTTCGTAATAAACCAACCCAATCGCAGTCTGCTGTCAAATGGCTTGCAGCTGTGTTTCCAACGCGGGTATGTGGTGACACGAATTGCGTCTGTAATCCCTTCGCCACGGAGACTGCTTACGTAATACCACCAATGTAATTTACTATTACCCATTTTAGGCTGGGTAGACATTGTTGCCCAGGTCTCCAGGGTGTTCAATCTCCAAGGTGTTCAATCTCCAAGGTATTCAATCTCCAAGGTGTTCAATCTCCAGTGTGTTCAATCTCCAGTGTGTTCAATCTTCAGGGTTATCAATCGCCAGTGTGATCAATCTCCAGGGTGTTCCATCTCCAGGGTGTTCAATCTCCAGGGTGTTCAATCTCCAGTGTGCTCAATCTCCAGGGTGTTCAATCTCCAGTGTGTTCAATCTCCAGTGTGTTCAATCTTCATGGTTATCAATCTCCAGGGTGTTCAATCTCCAGTGTGTTCAATCTTCAGGGTTATCAATCGCCAGTGTGATCAATCTCCAGGGTGTTCAATCTCCAGGGTGTTCAATCTCCAGGGTGTTCAATCTCCAGTGTGTTCAATCTCCAGTTTGTTAAATCTTCAGGGTTATCAATCGCCAGGGTGATCAATCTCCAGGGTGTTCCATCTCCAGGGTGTTCAATCTTCAGTGTGTTCAATCTCCAGGGTGTTCAATCTCCAGTGTGTTCAATCTCCAGGGTGTTCAATCTCCAGGGTGTTCAATCTCCAGTGTGTACCATCGCCAGGGGTTCAATCTCCAAGGTTGCGAATCTCCAGGATGATCAATTTCCAGGGTGATCAATCTCCAGGATGTTCAATCTCCAGGGTGTTCAATCTCCTGGGTGATCAATCTTCAGGGTGATCAATCTCCAGGGTGATCAATCTGCAGGGTGATCAATCTTTAGGGTGATCAATCTCTAGGGTGTTCCATCTCCAGGGTGTTCAATCTCCAGGGTGTTCAATCTCCAGTGTGTTCAATCTCCAGGGTGTTCAATCTCCAGTGTGTTCAATCTTCATGGTTATCAATCTCCAGGGTGTTCAATCTCCAGTGTGTTCAATCTTCAGGGTTATCAATCGCCAGGGTGATCAATCTCCAGGGTGTTCCATCTCCAGGGTGTTCAATCTTCAGTGTGTTCAATCTCCAGGGTGATTCCATCTCCAGGGGTGTTCAATCTTCAGTTTGTCAATCTCCAGGGTGTTCAATCTCCAGTGTGTTCAATCTCCAGGGTGTTCAATCTCCAGGGTGTTCAATCTCCAGTGTGTACAATCTCTAGGGTGTTCATGCTCCAGGATATTCAATCTCCAGTGTGATCAATCTCCAGGGTGTTCCATCTCCAGGGTGTTCAATCTTCAGTGTGTTCAATCTCCAGGGTGTTCAATCTCCAGTGTGTTCAATCTCCAGGGTGTTCAATCTCCAGGGTGTTCAATCTCCAGTGTGTACAATCTCTAGGGTGTTCATGCTCCAGGATATTCAATCTCCAGTGTGTTCAATCTCCAGTGTCTTCAATATTCAGGGTTATCAATCGCCAGTGTGATCAATCTCCAGGGTGTTCCATCTCCAGGGTGATCAATCACCAGGATGTTCCATCTCCAGAGTGATCAATCTCTAGGGTGATCAATCTTCAGGGTAATCAGTCTCAGGGTGATCGGTCTCCAAGGTGTACCATCTCCAGGGTGTTCAATCTCCAAGGTTGCCAATCTCCAGGATGATCAATTTCCAGGGTGATCAATCTCCAGGATGTTCAATCTCCAGGGTGTTCAATCTCCATGGGTGATTCAATCTTCCAGGGTGTTCAATCTCCAGGGTGATCAATCTTCAGGGTGATCAATCTCCAGGGTGATCAATCTGCAGGGTGATCAATCTTCAGGGTGATCAATCTCTAGGGTGTTCCATCTCAGGGTGTTCAATCTCCAGGGTGATCAATCTCCAGGGTGATCAATCTCCAGGGTGTTCAATTTCCTGAAAAATCAATCTCCAGGGTGATCAATCTCCAGGGTGATCAATCTTCAGGGTGATCAATCGCCAGGGTGATCTATCTCCAGGGTGTTCCATCTCCAGGGTTTTAAATCTCCAGAGTGTTCAATCTCCATCGTGATGAATCTCTAGGGTGTTCAATCTCCAGGGTGTTCTATCTCCAGCGTGTTTAAATACACAACCACGGCAGACAAGCTTATTAGTCTCAGGTCTCCCTCTGCGCCTTCCAGCGTCGTAAAGTTCAGTTTGCTGCACTCCCGGGGAGTCTGCTCGGCGAAGTGGTAACGCCGCCTCTCTCACACTCCGAAGTTTTTGGGTTCGAATCCGGACTACATCATTCGTTTCACGAGTGCAATTTTCTCTGACACTCCAGGGAGTCGTCGCTGGAGCTTCGGACTTCGTGCTTTGTGCAACGCTTTCAGCACAGGACACTGCGCAAAGAGACTTGAGCTGTATGGGATAACACCCGGTGCAATTAAATCGATCGTCTTGCACTTGAAACACCCTTTCTATACTCCACACTCTGCAAACATCTGGCTCTGTGACGAAGGGGTTACGAACGCAAACCCTAATTCCGGATACCTCGTTCGAAACACAGCTGTGGGTGATTTGGAAGCAGACTGATTTGCGTCGGTTTCTAAACAATGGTTCAGAATGCAATGGCATACTACTGAACTACCCAGGAATCACAAACAGCTAAAGCATGCTGTATTTGACAGCTATGTCCTGTAAAGGATACGCAACTAATTAACTAACCCAACAAACCTGGTGCATGCATTAGTCACGGCGTGTTTTCTATTTGTGTAATCCTATATTCAGAAGTACCAAAGCAAGCTCCGGTGTTAGAGTACAGTACCCAAACCGTCGTCGCGGAGAAAGAGAACTCTGCGGTGCTGGAGTGTGTTTTCTCCGGTTTGTAAGTATGAATTCAAAGCTGCATCTGGGTAAATAAAATGTGCCTTACATAATAAGTCACTGTCACTTAATGTAAGAAAGAGAGTGCTGAAATACTATAAATAACCCGCTTGGCTGTCATTATCATCATGTGCCATGCTAATAAGCGTAGGTGGTCATGTTTCGCCATCTCACTCGATCACCAGAGTCGTGGATCAGCCGAGTGTTAATGAAGTAAATAATAATAGATGGTGAAGAAACAAATTAGAAAGAGCTTAGAAGCAACGGAGTCGTGGTTCCTGAGACGAATGTTGCGAATATCGTGGGCTGCCAGAATAAATAAAGATTGCCTAGGCGAGGCTAATGGAAGTAGAACACTATATACACTTATAAGAAACAGACAAACACCATTCTTCGGTCATGTGATGAGAAGAGAGGTATTAGATAATATCGTGACAACTGGAAAGATCAGTGGGAAAAGAGGCAGAGACAGAGGCAGATCAAGAGAAATGATGTCGGATGGACTTGGACGGTGGCATGGAGGAATATCATCAGCAGAATTGATCCATGGCATCAAGAACCGAGATCTCTGGAAAGACATGAACGCCTACGCCAGGTGACTAGGCACTTGATAATGATAAGTGTGGATTCACAAATATTCCGGTAAAGAGGTAACTTAACAATAACAGTACTTCTTACATTTGGAAAGACAAAGAAATGAAGTTAATGTGGTCTTTACAACGGTTCATGTTCTGCTGTTTTATCACCAAGGGCATACACTTTTCGGCGTGGCTGAGAGGTTTAACAGGCTTAAATTTTCTCTTCTGGCCGCAATGTAGTGGATTTATTCACACGTCAGTCAGCTGGACTTGAAATATTGTCTTCTCGCCATTCACTTGCGGACATATATATTAAATATACATCTGAAGTCGGAAATGGGTTCGCTGATGGCGAGGGACACTGGTAATAGGGAAAGCTATCCCTCACGCTAAAATTAGTCCAATGCACTCACTAATATTAATAGCACTACTAGTAGCAATTGCACGTCGTGTGGACCACGATTGTGTTAAAAAAAGCCAACGCAAACCAAAACAAACCACTGTCATTAGTAACGTCATCATCATCAAGTGCCATACCAGCTGGCGTATGCGTTCATGTCTCTCTTTAGATTTCTGAATGAACTCTGCTGGTGGTATTCCTCCATGCCACCGTCTCAATCCATCCAACATCATTTCTCTTGGTCTGCCTCTGCCTCTCTTCCACTCGATCTTTCCAGTTGTCACGATGTTCTCTAATACCTCTCTTCTCATCACATGACAAAGAAAGCTGTTTGTCTCTTTTTTTTTTATTGTTGTATGTAATGTTCTAGTTTCATTAGCGTCTTTCAGGCAGCCGTTGTTAGTTACTCTGTCAGTCCAAGGAATTCGCAATATTCGTCTCAGGAACCACATCTCTGTTGCTTCCACGTTCTTCCTAATGTGTTCATTTACATTCCGAGACTCACTACCATACAGCAAAACAGGTTCTACATATCACTTCGGCACTCTCTTTCTTATATTCAATAATAGTGACTGGTATTTCGTGCTCACTCTTAAAGCCTGGAGAGGCAGTGCATGTGGCCGGCACTAGGAATCCAGTAATTATAACTAGTTAAGTTGAGTTGATGTGGACGGCACCAGAACCCCAGTAATTATAACTAGTTAAGTTGAGTTGATGTGGCCGGCACTAGGAATCCAGTAATTATAACTAGTTAAGTTGAGTTGATGAGGACGGCACTAGGAATCCAGTAATTATAACTAGTTAAGTTGAGTTGATGCGGCCGCCACTAGGAATCCAGTAATTATAACTAGTTAAGTTGAGTTGATGTGGCTGCCACTAGGAATCCAGTAATTATAACTATTGTAGTTAAGTTGAGTTGATGTGGACGGCACTAGGAATCCAGTAATTATAACTACTGTAGTTAAGTTGAGTTGATGTGGACGGCACTAGGAATCCAGTAATTATAACTAGTTAAGTTGAGTTGATATGGACGACACTAGGAATCCAGAAAATTATAACTAGTTAAGTTGAGTTAATGTGGCCGCCACAAGGAATCCAGTAATTATAACTAGTTAAGTTGAGTTGATGTGGACGACACTAGGAATCCAGTAATTATAACTAGTTAAGTTGAGTTGATGTGGACGACACTAGGAATCCAGTAATTATAACTAGTTAAGTTGAGTTGATGTGGACGACACTAGGAATCCAGTAATTATAACTAGTTTAGTTGAGTTGATGTGGCCGCCACTAAGAATCCAGTAATTATAACTAGTTAAGTTGAGTTGATGTGGACGGCACTAGGAATCCAGTAATTATAACTAGTTAAGTTGAGTTGATGTGGCCGCCACTAGGAATCCAGTAATTATAACTAGTTAAGTTGAGTTGATGTGGGCGGCATTAAGAATCCAGTAATTATAACTAGTTAAGTTGAGTTGATGTGGCCGCCACTAGGAATCCAGTAATTATAACTAGTTAAGTTGAGTTGATGTGGACGGCATTAAGAATCCAGTAATTATAACTAGTTAAGTTGAGTTGATGTGGCCGGCATTAAGAATCCAGTAATTATAACTAGTTAAGTTGAGTTGATGTGGGCGGCATTAAGAATCCAGTAATTATAACTAGTTAAGTTGAGTTGATGTGGCCGGCATTAAGAATCCAGTAATTATAACTAGTTAAGTTGAGTTGATGTGGCCGGCATTAAGAATCCAGTAATTATAACTAGTTAAGTTGAGTTGACGTGGCCGGCACTAGGAATCCAGTAATTATAACTAGTTAAGTTGAGTTGATGTGGGCGGCACTAGGAATCCAGTAATTATAACTAGTTAAGTTGAGTTGATGTGGACGGCATTAAGAATCCAGTAATTATAACTAGTTAAGTTGAGTTGATGTGGACGGCACTAGGAATCCAGTAATTATAACTAGTTAAGTTGAGTTGATGTGGCCGCCACTAGGAATCCAGTAATTATAACTAGTTAAGTTGAATTGATGTGGCCGCCACTAGGAATCCAGTAATTATAACTAGTTAAGTTGAGTTGATGTGACCGCCACTAGGAATCCAGTAATTATAACTAGTTAAGTTGAGTTGATGTGGCCGGCATTAAGAATCCAGTAATTATAACTAGTTAAGTTGAGTTGATGTGGACGGCATTAAGAATCCAGTAATTATAACTAGTTAAGTTGAGTTGATGTGGACGGCACCAGAACCCCAGTAATTATAACTAGTTAAGTTGAGTTGATGTGGACGGCACTAGGAATCCAGTAATTATAACTAGTTAAGTTGAGTTGATGTGGCCGCCACTAGGAATCCAGTAATTATAACTAGTTAAGTTAAGTTGATGTGGCCGGCACTAGGAATCCAGTAATTATAACTAGTTAAGTTGAGTTGATGTGGCTGCCACTAGGAATCCAGTAATTATAACTAGTTAAGTTGAGTTGATTCAAGAACCGACATCACAACACTCGGGACATTTCAATATCTGCCCCCTCCTCATTTTCAACGGCCAGCGATGAGTCTCAATACTAATAGTACCAATAGCCTCTCACCATTCCCTCGTCTTCTTCTCTTCTTCTCTCTTCGCTGGCTGTTGAAGATGACATCGAACGCATAGCACGCAGTCCGCAGCTCCGGTGATGATTCTTTTTGTTTTCTGCGCTCGCTCGTTTTGAACTCAAGCGTAGTCCCTACGCACTAATTTTAGAAGTGCTGGATTGGGACTTCCGGTCCCCAGCATGGCGGATAGGCAGCGAAACGGTTAAGGCCTCTGGGTGTTTATGCTCGTGGCTATCGTTGCACTCGTATTTTCCTCATTTTGGACTGGTAGTTTACAGTTCCGTCGCCCTGCTACTGAGTTGAATGCGTGGGGCGACGCTGTCAGCTGTGATTTTCGTGTGAAATGCTTTTAAATCTGCCCAAGTTTGTGGAGCGGGATCTGCATGTTCAGTTCAATGGTTACGTCCCAAAACTGACCGGTTTATGTGACTTAAGCAGACATGTGTGGCGGCTGGTCTTCTGGTTAACTAGCGCTTCTTTTGACAATAAACCGTGCTTTAGTGGAGGACTTTTTTTTTTTTTTTTTTTTTTTGCATTCTGAAGCCGGCTCTCACCTCTCCAAGGTGTTCTTGTGTGATCTGCATGCTCAAAATGGCATAGCTGGCTAGATAACATCTAGAAACGGAACAACAACATCCAGAAATATCTGCACGTATGGCGGCTGGTGTGTCGCAGAAAAGACCGGTTTTCTTGCTTATGCAGAAATGTGTTGGTGCTGGTTTTGCTAGTGACTGCCGTTTCCATCGATGATGAACTGTGTTTTCGAGGAGGACTTTTGTGTTGGCATTCTGGCGACGGCATTATGTACAGTGAAATGTTTCTTTACATCTGTTAGAGGTTGTTATGTTGCATGATCTACATTTCGGAGAAAAAATGGCGTGGTGGCTAGAAACCATCTAGAACCTGAACAACAATATCTAGAGACATCGAGACTTTGTAGGTGAACATCTGGTTGGGAACTGCCAATTCCATCAGGGATTAACTGTACTGTTCGTAGAGGACTTTTGTGGTGACAATCTGGCGGTGGCATTTTGCACAGTGTGTATGAGCGGACAGTTGTTTGTCGAGACTCATGTCTTTTCCACTTTTCACATGGATCAGTGAGGAAAATGTTATGTGATATTCACTGGCACGGGAATGGAGCATAATGGGGACGACCCTTTGCTGTGATGTTGGAACCGCGACTAAAGACTAGTGACTAAAGTGCTGGACTGGATTTTGCGTGTGGATTAGCTTTCCCTATTAATGACTCCGTGTGTCGCCATCAGGCGAGACCACTCCGACTTCAGAGGTACTTGTAATTTACGCCCCCCCCCCCCCCCCTTCAAGGACGATAGATCAACATTTTATCCCAACTGTCTGGTGTATGGATTGAACCCCTTACCTCAGCATCAGCACACCGGATGCTTAAGGACACAGGTTCTTATCCATCCTGCCATGCTAACCTACTTATTCTTATGACCAGTATCTTTAAGAAGTAAGGCACCTCCTTCTCTCCTCTCGCTTACGAACACTCAGCAAGGTGGAGTACCCGTTTATCTTCCTCAACAGGTTAACGTGACACTGAGTACAGAGGTGAGAATAACTCGAGAGCAGTCTGTTGGATACCTTTTTGGTTGTGATCTGAAGTTCGTGACAGTACCCAGAAGATCTCTTTACAGGACAGTGAGACTGTCTTTACTAATACAGTGGCTGCGTGCAGAGATCATTATGGTCATTGGTATTTAGGAAAACAATGATAGACAACCTACTTGACGGGCTGAATAAAAACACAAAATATAACTGAATAGTTCGGAGGATGGAGAAACACGCACAGATACGTCTGAAGGTTTCGACCGAAATCTTTATCAATAGGACAACTAAAGCAAAACAATAAAAACTATTGACTGATTTGGTTGCTTCGGGATTTGAAGTTAGAAACTAGTATGCAATCACTTGATCAGGTGGCTCGCGATAGACGCGACCATATTATCATACTAGAATATTACAACGTCACCCATTGTAGGCTATAGCTCAAAGTTTACCCGAACGTCGCGACTGACATCCGTCAATCGATGTGTCCCCGATAAACATATATAACAACGATGAACACAAAATAGTATTTGCCTGCATAATTCAGTCCAAGAGACTGCCAGTTGATAAGTACTTCGGGACAGGTCACAGAAAACTCTGTTCACACTTCCATCGTCCCTGCTCTAGGAAATTTAGTGTTCACACTTCCATCGTCCCCGCTCTAGGAAATTTAGTGTTCACACTTCCATCGTCCCGGCTCTAGGAAATTTAGTATTCACACTTCCATCGTCCCCGCTCTAGGAAATTTAGTGTTCACACTTCCATCGTCCCCGCTCTAGGAAATTTAGTTTTCATACTTCCATCGTCCCCGCTCTAGGAAATTTAGTTTTCATACTTCCATCGTCCCCGCTCTAGGAAATTTAGTGTTCACACTTCGATCTTCCGACTCTAGGAAATTTAGTATTCACACTTCCATCGTCCCCGCTCTAGGAAATTTAGTGTTCACACTTCGATCGTCCTGGCTCTAGGAAATTTAGTGTTCACACTTCATTCGTTCTAGTCACGCGGAACTTTGTACCAACACTTAACCCCGACTAGTCACGGAGCAACTTGTCTCCTTACTTTACTGTTATTAGTAACAGGATATATTGTGTCTCTCTTCACTCGTACTCTCACTAAGCTAATTGTGCCCATACTTTACTGTTATTAGTAACGCGATATATTGTGTTTCTCTTCACTCGTACTCTCACTAAGCTACTTGTGTCCATATTTTACTCTTTCTAGTCACAAGATTCGGTGTGCCAAAACTTTAATGAGGTTTATAAGATTGTCTGTTCAGACATCACTCACTGCTGATGATGATGCTGATGATGATGATGATGATGATGATGATGATGATGATGATGATGATGATGATGATGATGATGATGATGATGATGATGATGATGATGATGATGGTGGTGGTGATGATGATGATGATGATGATGATGATGATGATGATGATGATGATTATCTCATCATCTCATGTTATCATGTTCCTCTTGTACCTTGCGGTGTCGAGGTGAAGTATAAACATCGTGAGAGTGCCCGATTATGATGATTATGATGATTATAAATATGTTGAAGATGCTGCTATGATGATGATGATGATGATTAATATGATGATGATGATGATGATGATGATGATGATGATGATGATGATGATGATGATGATGATGATGATGATGATGATGATGATGATGATGATTAATATGATGATGATGAGGATGATGATGACGTTGAGCATGATGAGGAAGATGGGGAGGATGAGGAGGATGAGGATGAGGAGGAAGATGATGAGGGGATGAAGATGATGATTAGGATGAGGAGGATGAGATGATGAGGATGATGAGGATGAGAATGATGATGATGATGATGATGATGATGATGATGATGATGATGATGATGATGATGATGATGATGATGATGATGATGATGATGATGATGATGATGATGATGATGATGATGATGATGATGATGATGATGATGATGATGATGATGATGATGATGATGATGATGATGATGATGATGATGATGATGATGATGATGATGATGATGATGATGATGATGATGATGATGATGATGATGATGATGATGATGATGATGATGATGATGATGATGATGATGATGAGTGTAAGCTAATTGTGACTCTACTTACTGATGTTGCTCCAGCGACGACCATGTTGGTAAAGCCAGGCAGTGGTGGAGAATGGCTTCTGGACAACCGATCCCCATCGATG
The DNA here is from genome assembly GCA_014155875.1 of Cepaea nemoralis. NCBI lineage: Eukaryota > Metazoa > Mollusca > Gastropoda > Stylommatophora > Helicidae > Cepaea > Cepaea nemoralis. The sequence continues at coordinate 336,681 of JACEFZ010003318.1, read as the reverse complement.
GAAGCAGAATCACTGAGTCGATTGGCGGGCAAGGACTGACTATAACGAACGTTTCGGTATCGGATGAAGGGACATATGAATGTGTAGGGAATAATTCTTATGGGCAGACAACCGGCCAGACGGTTTTGGATGTTACATGTATGTATAATTGAATAATTGTAATTTAACCCCTTTCTGGTTTCCTATTTGCCTCTCCTCTCTCTCTCTCTCTCTCTCTCTCTCTCTCTCTCTCTCTCTCTCTCTCTCTCTCTCTCTCTCTCTCTCTCTCTCTCTCTCTCTCTCTCTCTCTCTCTCTCTCTCTCTCTCTCTCTCTCTATGTCTATTTGCGTGAGTGTCTCTGTCCGTTAATTCATCTATGTCTGTCTTTGTTTATTTGTGTTGTTTTTTTCCTTGGTCTTTGCGGATTTGTAAGTTTAATATTGGCCTGTGCTCGCTAGGTTATCCAGTCTACAATTGGTACCAGAATATGTTAGGGGAGTAAAGACGAGGGCTTGATGATTATCATACCACCCACTAATTGCCGAATAGTCCATAGAGATATGAGTCTAGTAACATAAGTCCAATGCGCTTTAAAGCGTGTAGAACAGTCCTATATGTACTCTAGAATAAGGGGAACTACGGTAAAGCCGCAGTAGAAATGTGTCCGCGAAAAAAAAAAAAAAATAAGAAGTAGACGGAAATCTTTACTAGAATGTGATCACAAGGGACATAATTGACGTTGCGGCTCAAGCCTTCGTCAGCACAGACACGATCTTAATGTCCAATACAGTTTCAGTTTACCTTCAACCCCCCCCCCCCCCTCTTTCCCCCAATAACGTGTGTGATTTTACCCACCCACCCCGACCTCGCAGTTTAGTCCACAACTGTTCCATATTTTACCGTTCACTCACCTGGGCGCGTCCACTTCCCCATAAGCCGGTGTTCTCCTTTCGGGTTGCTCGGGCAATCCCTGGATTCCTGGCGTTATTGACCTTTAGCTCACTGACCCCATTAACTACACATACGGTTCATTCACTTTGTTGGAATCATACATGCGGATCTCATGAACGACTCGTGAAGTTAACAACAAGGATACAGATAAATAACTTGTATATTTGAATTTTCATGTAGTGTTTTTCATGTAGTTGAGTCGGTGTGTGTTATTCTTTTCTGTGCTGACCAGGGTATTAGTCGCAAAGCCCATTATGTCACTTGTAATCGTGTTTTAATAAAGCTTCCCGTCTGCTTCTCGTTGTTTCTGTAATTATTTCATGCCACGTGACCAAACAATCAGATATTTACCTCTCTTCCTTCCCCTAGTTCTTTTCCCCTTAATCTTGCCAGTTTGTCAACAAGTTCTCTAGTTTATTTATTCGCATAACGTATCTAAAGACTGTCTACTTCTAATTTCTCTAATTCATTTTTTACGGTTTTTATCTGCTTCCTGCCGGGTCTCTCTGGCCGAGGGGTCCTACACACTTTCTCCGTTAATCCCGTTTATCACGCAGAGTCTCAGTAGCGGGCGAGAAATCTGGGAGCGGTTTCGTCCCCGCTGCGTGACTTGCGGGATAACTGAGTGCCGGCCCGACTCAGAAAGCAATGGCACAACTACTGAGCGTAATCTTGCCAAGAAATCAACATACAGCTGAAAGAGCTGCTGTTGACAGCTAAGTCCTGTAAAAGAATATGCGAAATTTTTTTTTTTATATGCTTCCTGTAGGACTTGCTCATTGGTTTTTCTGTCTGTCCATGGTATTCTTTGAATTTTCCTCAGAAACCATATTTCCACAGCTATCAGATGTTTTTCGGCTTGTCTGCTCATTGGCCACGCTTCGCATCCATACAAAAGTGCAGGCTCTATATAGCACCTCGACATTATTTTTCTCATTGCAAATGACATCTTTTTTTTTTGGTCAGTATGTTTTCCATCTCGCAAAAAGCTACTTTCGCTTTAATCTCTTCAAGGCATCTCCCACCAGATTCTATGGCTGTTCCGAGATAATTGTACCATTTATTGGCACCTTGCCGTCTTGACAGACAATAGTTTGTAAGGGATGGAGTTATTGCCTCTCCATAACACAAAGCCTGAGCTAAAATATAGAGATCATGGGTTGCCCATGCAGCATGATCCCTCTCTCGGCCTGCCTAGTTCACTCCAGAGGAAAGGTAACACCTCTACATCTGGAACAAGACAAGCTGCAGAAGCTGCCGGATCAGCAAAGCAATGCTCTAATTGTCCGCCTGTCGTAGCTTCGACCCTAGACCAGCCGCCAACCAAGGCTTAGGGCCTGGTCTGCCCTGCCATGACACTTTGTCTTTAGATTGTATTTCCTCGCACCAGGGTAAGGCTTGTACCCTCCCAATTGCGCTCTTCCGCCCGAAGCCTTTGGCACAATGTGGGGTGTCGGGTTTGGTAAGCGCCGCCCAACGTTCGGCGCTAACAGAATGCAGGTAGTACCGACTACTGTTATACGGTAGCTCAGTCATATCTGACTAAGATCTGACACAAGAAGCACCTCTACACAGACATAATATCACAGCTCTATCATAAGTACCTCTACAAGAGTACACATTGACACAATACCACAGATCTATCATAAGTACCTCTACAACACTACAGATTGACACCACACCATAGTTCTATCAGAAGCACCCCCTCTACAACAGCACACACTGCCAATATACCACAGCTCTATCAGAAGTACTTCTACAACAGCACACACTGCCAATATACCACAGCTCTATTAGAAGTACCCTACAAGAGAATACAAATACACAATACCACAAATCTATCAGAAGTACCTCTACAACAGCACAATACCACAACTCTATCTGAAGCACCTCTACACAGCATAATACCACAGCTCTATCAGAAGTATCCTACAACAGAATACAATGACACAATACCACAGCTCTATCATAAGTACCGATGTAACAGGACAATACCACAGCTCTATCAGAAGTACCGATATAACAGCACAATACCACAGCTCTATCAGAAGTATACTACAACAGAATACAATGACACAATACCACAGCTCTATCATAAGTACCGATATAACAGCACAATACCACAGCTCTATCATAAGTACCGATGTAACAGTACAATACCACAGCTCTATCAGAAGTACCGATATAACAGCACAATACCACAGCTCTATCAGAAGTACCGATATAACAGAATAATACCACATCGCTACCAGAAGTACCTTTACAACAGCACACATTTACACATTACCACAGCTTTATCAGAAGTACCTCTACAACAGCACAACGCTCCGTGGCTAAAGGCTTGCGAACGCGGTTCGTGAGCCAGGTACCACGCGTTCGAAGCTCAGCTGCAACTGATTTGTGCAGCAGACAGTGTCGCGTTGTGTCATAACGTGCTGGTATGGGTGCCGGTCGTTCAGAAAGCAATGGCAAACTACTGAACGTAACACTTGCCTAGTACATCACCAGCAGCTGAAAAATGCTTGTGTTGACTGCAACGTCCCGTAAAGGATCCATTGGCACCTTGCCGTCTTGACAGACGATAGTTTGTGCTTTAAAAAGGCCGAAAAAAAGCCTTTAATTGTACCGATTCACTTGTTTAAGAATATTCTCATTTACTTATATACACTTCAGTACTTGTTTACACTTCTTCTAGGTGGAACACCAGATTGCCTATTTTTTTCTGGACTGTGACAAAGACTTCGGTCGAATCATGGCCTGTGTATTTTATTTTGTTTCTTCCGTCGAGCTTCGCAGTCTTTTTTGTGTGTTCTTTTCCTTCTCCAACGTAGGCTCTAGAGCACATCCCATTTATTTATATATAACAGTTAGTTGCATGTAATTTACAGGACGTCGCAGTCAGCCCCAGTATTTGATTGGCTGCCTGCGATTTAAGCGGTGCATTTTGTTCAATAATTTAATCAGAGTATAAAAGACGAGAGTATCGATTTCATTGCACTAGGTTTTACCCCATATGGCTCGATCACTTTCCTCAGGGCGGCCTGCCGAATGTATCGCACAAAGCACGAATTCCGTAGCCCTGGCGATATGATACATATAATATCATTATTAAACATAATCATATACGCGGATTGTATTACACACCTGTCCAGTCCACACAAGAAAATTGATGAGTAAGTGTTATATACATTTTTTTTTTCAAGTAGTGTTTTTTATTCCGTATGGTTGTATCGTCGTGTGTTTGTCGTTTGTGTGCTGACGAAGGTTTTGGTCGAAACGTCCATTTTGTAATATTTTTAGGGTGATTCCGTCACCATGTGTTTATAGAACAATCGGCACTCGATGGGTGAAGGTATTTCAGCGTCCGTTCATTTTTTTCCAGCTGAGCCTCTATTTACGAATGGACCGCCTGGATATATGACAGTAATCCAGGGCAGAGACGCTGAAATTAGTTGCGATACCAGATCTTTGCCAGGGGACCCACCTCCAGGCCTGCCTGTGTGGTTTATCAACGGCGAGAAGATCGGAAAACAGTACGGTTAGTGAGCATATCATAGACAAGTAAACTCACATAACATAGACAACCTCACGCTGAGAACATTGGCAACCAAACGCAGGGAACATAGATAACTGACCTCAGAGAACATAGACAATCAAACTCTAAGAAAATAAACTACAACCTCAAAGAACATAGACTACCGTATTTACAAAACATAGACACCCTCACAAAGAGAATATAGACATGATCACACATAGAATATAGACATGATCACACTTAGAATATAGACATGATCACACAGATAATATAGACATGACCATACATAGAATATAGACATGACCACACGTAGAATATAGACATGATCACACTGAGATTATAGACATGATCATACAGAGAACATAGACAACCAAACTCTAAGAAAATAAACTACAACCTCAAAAAACATAGACTACCGTATTTACAGAACATAGACACCCTCACAAAGAGAATATACACATGATCACACAGAGAATATAGACATGATCACACTGAGAATATAGACATGATCATACAGAGAACATAGACAACCAAATTCAGAAAACAACCATATTCACAGAAAATAGACATTCTCAATCACAGAGCATCAACAACGAAACTCATGGAACAAAGACAACCTAACTCAGAAAACATAGACAAGCAAACGCAATGAACATAGAAACCTCACTCACAGACCTCAGACAACCTTAGTCTCAGGACATAACAATCTCACCTCAGACAGCATAACCAATCCCACTCACAGAACATAGACAATTTCATTCATAGAACATAGACAAGCAAAATCAGAGGACATAGACAAGCAAACTCAGAGGACATAGACAATCAAACGCAAAAAAAAAAAAAAAAAAACTACAGACAACTATACCTAGCAGACTTTAAGTTAGACGTGGCTACCATCCCTTAATGCAGTGGTTCTCAACCTTTTTATGCCCGTGCCCCCCCCCCCCTTTTCACCATATTTTCAGAACGTCATTCAAAAATGGAAAGTAAATATGTTAAAACAGGTCTATAAATCCACATAAAACGTGATTTGTGGGTATACTTACTTTATAAAATGAATTTTAGAAGGATGAGACGTGCATAACTGTAAAGTATGACGGGAAAAGCAATATCAAGTAATCGGTTCTTGTATTAACGCGATCTTGAAATGATCTTCATTCCCCCCCCCCCCCCCCCCCCTGGAAACCCTAAAATTCCCCTCTAGGGGGAATTCCCCACCGGTTGAGAACCACTGCCTTAATGGCTAAACAGGATATGGCTTACGCTTGCGGAGGTGATTTGTAATTTAAAAAGCCCCAGTGCGGATCAATGCACTGGTTCATGGCGACCGGTTACAAATCAAAGCGCTGACTGGTGGATGGAGTCCGGGTGCAAATCACGTCATGGATTGGTGAAGACCGGGTACAAATGTTTTTTGAAGAGTCCAAACAAGTGAAAGTTTGATGGCGTCACATCTGAACTGTATGCAGGATGTTTCAAGACCTCAAACTTCAGAGCACGTAGTTATCTACTGTATGTGCAACCTAGGGCGTTGTCGAGCAGCCAAAAACACTTTTTGAGAGAGAGAGAGAGAGAGAGAGAGAGAGAGAGAGAGAGAGAGAGAGAGAGAGAGAGAGAGAGAGAGAGAGAGAGAGAGAGAGAGAGAGAGAGAGAGAGAGAGAGAGAGAGAGAGAGAGAGACGTCCGCCTTGCGTTGATAATCCATACGATAGTACGGGTGCCGGTCGTTCAGAAAGCAATGCAAATTACTGAACGTAAACTTGCCCAGGAATCAAAAACAGCCAAAAATGCTGGAGTTGACTGCTACGTCCTGTAACAGGATATGCAACTTACTATAATTCCTGCGTTTCGATCACTATCCTCGTCGCTTTTTTTTCGGTATAGACTATGGGACGTAATGAAGTAAAGTATCACGTGATGTATCCTCAGCGAGGTGTAATACAGATTTTCGCTGGCAAGGGGCAGATAATTGCTTCCGGTCTCTTGTCCGTATGGTCCAGTGACAACAGTCGAGGGGAGTGAACCCGTTGTCGTCAGCGTATCGATACACGACTCCGTCGTCAGCTTATAGGGGTTTATGAGGGTCTATCATCTCATGTCAGTGTAGTCCACCTAGTAGGGAATTCGAACCCGCCGAGGGGGGAGGGGGGGGGGGGGGGGGGGGAGGGCGGCGGTGTTTTCCTTGTTAAAGGACGGGATAGCTGAGTGACTGTGGTGTGGGTTTAGGACGACTTTTCGTTGGTAAGGGGCAGGGTGGCTGAGTGGCTGTGGAATAGGTGTAGGACGGATTTTTTCCTTGTTAAGGAGGTGGTCGGGCTGTGCGGCTATGTGCTTGCTGCTTGGGGGTGTAAAAGAGGGTAAAATAGCATGTTACTGTATCAATCACTAATCAGAGTTCTACTCCTTTCCTGGAAATGCACCAATACAGGGCCAGTGATATCCCAAAAGATGGTCATCATGATTTTCTCAGTGGATCTCGGGTACCCGACTACACGGTTCATCAATGACGTTTAGTCTTCCATTTAGAAAGCTTTTTATGTATTCATACACTCTCGCCTGACTCAAACAACAGTTTCTATACGGGACCATCATTCATCTGTAGATTTCACAAGATTTCACACATTCTGACCACACACACATACAGAAAAGGAATAACTCCTAGTTATTCTTCCACGGTACAAGTTGATAGTTAGACGGGCATTCTGTAATCGCTATTGCACATGCGCAAACTGTTTGATTCTCACGACCATTACATGTGTGTGTTGCTTTCATCGAGTAGATGTCATCATTCTTGGTGACCGTCGGGTAACACTGGATAAACTGTGTTCCTTGTTGTCCATTAGTAAAGGCAGCGCCCGAACCATCATTAAGGACTTGGGCTATTCAAAGATTTGTGCACGACTGCATCAATTCGATGAACGTTGTGTGGAGTCAATGCGGTTAACGGAAGGCCAGTCCGCTTTGCGTCAGCGAGTGAATATTGACCTACTTCCACTTCATCACAACGACGCACCCAACGTCGGACAGTGCTAACATCCAATGTTAAATCTCCATAAACAATACTCAAACGTTCGTGGATGCTAATCCGGGTATCGCCTGCAGCATTGAGGAATTCTATGACATTACGTTGCTTTAACCGAACTTCTTTGGTGGCCATTTTTAAACAGTTACTGTTGCGCAACCTGTGACTGAAAAAGGCTGGTAGTGCGATGCAAAGTAGAAGAGTGTTTGAGGAATCCCGCTAAATTAATAAATTGTGATCCAATAAAGTGTTTAACTAGATATAGAAATAGGAGGCATTACTTATTGACCGTCCCTAGTATATCGGGTATTTGTAAAGTCTCACTACACTTTGTATGCAGGATAAATTTGAAAAATGAAGTACTTGATGTCATCAAGAATGTGTTCCACAGTCCATCGTGAAGCAATATGCAAGGAATGATTGTCGTCTGCTGGAGTAATTCATGCATTCCAAACAGAATGTTGTAATCAACGGAAGACATAATTTTTTTTGCTGTACAAGTGTTCCGAAATGGCGGTAGATACACACAGCTGGTTGTTCAAATATTTTTAGCAATATTTCCTGAAAAACAACCTCCTCATCGCATTACAGTTAGAAATGTGTTGAATAAGTTTTTTGTTACGGGAAATGTGGAGGATGCTCCGCGATCTGGCAGGACTGCTGTGTCTGTAGCAAAATGTCTAGATATCCAAGACAGAATCCTTAAAAGTCCAAACAAGTCCTCAAGGAAAATGCCGGAACAAGTGAACGTATCAGTGAGCACAGTGCACAAAATTCTTTAACAACGATTAGATTTTCATCCATACCGGATTTCTGTGTCCGAACTAACAGAGTGATGAATCCAGAGTCAACTACTCCACGTGGTTTCAAGCATTTTTAGGTAAACAAGACGAGTCAATTCTTGATGTAGCATTCTTCTCTGATGAGGCATGGTTTCATCTATCTGGATACGTTAATAGCCCACATAATCGTATTTAGAGCACTTTTAATCCCAATGCATTTCATGAAGAGCATCTACACGATGTGAAAATTGGCGTATCGTGTGCCGTCAGTGGAAAACGTTTTATCGGACCAATCTTCTTCAACACTATAAATACCGATTGGTACCGTGCTGACTTTCTGAAACCTGTTTAGAACAGGCGAATGAACGTGAAATTGAAAAATCGTGATTCCAGCAAGATGGTGAAACTGCACACACAGATAGAGAATCACTGCGAGTTCTGGAGGAAATTTTTGCAAATCGCATAATATCACGTGAAATCTGGCTTGCTCATTATTCTCTAAATCAAACTCGACTGGATTATTATCTATGGGGTATGTTTTAAAGGAAATGTTTACAAAAAATAATGTACACACATTTGAGGGCCTGAAAGAAGCAATCAGAACTACCATAACACAAATAACTACAGACACGTTGCAGAAGGTATTTGACAATATAAGGAGACGTGAAAAATTATGTCTTGAAGCCCATTGTGGGCATTTCCAACACCTGTTATAATGAATACTTCATTGGTACTTTCAAGCTTCTCCAAAACAGCGTTAGACCGTAACAGTAATTATTGTAACTAATTTAATGAATTTTATGTATGTATTTACAGTCAAACCTCGGTTTCGTTGAAAATCCGTCGGATGACAATAGGCGAAATCCGAAACCGATGAAAACCGAGGCAATTGTTTCCATATGAATCAATATAAATTAAGCCAATTCGTTCAAGACACTCCAAACTAAATTGCAAAAAACACATTTTATAGAGACCCGGCCCGGCTTCGCCCAGTCCCTGGCGGGAAACTATCTATCTATCTTTCTATCTATCTTTCTATCTATCTTTCTATCTATCTATCCCTCTATCTATCTATCTATCTATCTACCTATCTATCTATCTATCTATCTATCTATCTATCTATCTATCTATCTATCTATCTATCTATCTGTCTGTCTGTCTGACCCAGCCCGGCTTCGCCCAGCTCCTGGTGGGGAGCATCTCATTTAATTCATATAAGTAGTCATATAAGCCCCCGTTCCCGACTATCTGTCTGTCTGTCTATCTGTCTGTCTGTCAGACCCGGCCCAGCTTCAACCAGCCCCTGATGGGGAGTATCTCATTTAATTCATATAAGTAGTCATATAAGTTCCCGTTCCCGTCTGTCTGTCTGTCTGTCTGACGACCCGGCCCGTCTGTCTGTCTGTCTGTCTGTCTGTCTGTCTGTCTGCCTGTCTGTCTGTCTGTCTGTCTGTCCGTCCGTCTGTCTCTCCCTCCATCTCTCCCACCCTCTCTATCTATCTATCTATCTATCTATCTATCTATCTATCTATCTATCTATCTATCTATCTATCTATCTATCTATCTATCTATCTATCTATCTATCTATCTATTTATGTATGTATGTATGTATGTATCTATCTATCTATCTATCTATCTATCTATCTATCTATCTATCTATAACCAGATATAACAATGCTACTAAAAGTTATGTCCCTTGTTTTATATTTTCTTATGTTCAGTCATGTAATTACAAAATTAAATTTTAGTAAGTTAATAGCTGATAGTACACTAAGAAAAACTATGACAGTTGGTTGCACTGGAATGAGAAGAAGACGTGTAGAAAATTTCATCTCAATCGGATGGATCGTTCACGAACGCATAAAGAACGGACCCACATACATCCATACATACATACATACATACATCGCCTTTCATAGATATAGATAAATATAGTGTTTAATAATATTTTTTGGCCCCAAACTTGGCCGAACTCTCTTCTTCGCCGTGCCTAGTAATACTGTGAATGTCAGTGTGCCTTTTTAATTTTTCAAACCATCCTCTGCTGACCTTAAAATTACTAACTATACCAGCACTCGCCCCAAGAATTTTCTTAATGAGATCGGTATACAACAGTCTGGCCGTTTCTTATGTGATTGCCTCCGAAACAGAATCGCCATCTAACTGGTTTTGATTTATCCAAATTAATAATAACTGTTCGACATTTTCAATTGTTTGCGATCTCTGTTTCGTTAGCACATGCATGCCTTTAGCTACATTAAATATGTTTGCATATCCTGACAACATCAGCATCTTTCAGCTGATTGTTGATTTCTTGGCAACATTACGCTCAGTAGTTTGCCATTGCTTTCTGAGCGGCAGGCTCACATACCCCGTAAGTTACCGACGCGATTCGAACCACTGCTGATTCTCACCGTCGTCACGTTACTTACGAGAGTATACGAGATTACGGAGAAAAGTCGCTAACCTCTAGGCCAGGAAGCCGGCTTTTTGCTACATTAGCGTCCTTTATTTCTTCCTTTCTCGCCACAATGGAACTTATCGGGGATGGCGACGTCCCGTACAAGCGGCCGATTTCAGCAACCTTAATACAGCTCTCGTATTTTATTATTAGCAAGTAATGCTTACACAACGAAAAACAACACCAAACTGAGTAGAAAAACGCATGGGTCCCTTTGTTTTCGCAAAATTAACAACGAGGTCATGAGGGGACACCAACGAAATCCGAGGCAACCGACAAAAGCCGAGTCAAATTTTTCGAGAAAGAAAATCGACGAAAACCGACATCAACGAAAACCAAAGGCAACGAAAACCGAGGTTTGACTTATATGCAATGTGGAAGATCTTATTTGTATTGTAAGTTTGTTATAACTAATTGTATATTTACCAGACAGAACAAAGTTCCATATAGATCAGAATTATACACATTTAACCGTCAAGAACACGCAGAAACTAACGGACATTATGTGTGTTCAGTGCGAAGTTGCCAATAACGTTGGTACCGCTTTTGGTAGTTCCTGTCTCCGTATATTATGTAAGTATCAATATGTTTTGATAGTTTCATTCTCTCTCTCTCTCTCTCTCTCTCTCTCTCTCTCTCTCTCTCTCTCTCTCTCTCCCTCTCTCTCTCTCTCTCTCTCTCTCTCTCTCTCTCTCTCTCTCTCTCGCTCTCTCTCTCCCTCTCTCATCTTGTTTCTCTTGTAATTTGCACTATCGAGTAGAAGCATAAACAGCAGGAGAGTGCCCGTTTATGGGTTTCATATATCGAGATCCCTGGACTCTGTTATTGCCTCTGTCAATCGTTTATATGATCGGCCTCTTCTTGTGGTTTCATTTGGTCTGTACATCATTGTTTATTGAGGAATGCTGTCAGTTGGAAGCCAAGTTATGTGGCCGAACAATATCATTACAATTTGATGGTATTGTACTTCCTGAGTACTTGAAGATAATTTGATATTTTTCAAACATGTGTGATTAGTGGTGGCGGCGTCATCGCACTCGTTACATGTCTATAGATGTTGCGATCTTGTTCTAACTTCCCCATCAGAGTACAGCGAAATGTCGCACCAGTTTACAATTATACGCTGGATTTTTTTTTTCAAGGAGTGCCTCGCCAAGAATGCTCGCACCTGCGAGAACTATGAATATCTTCTCTCTTCTGTCGCCTATTATCCCACATGAGTCCTCAATGAAGCCACTCCAAGCGGCCCTATCTTCATGCAGCTTCCTTCATGACCTCGTCAAATTATTCATTTCTCTCTACTTCTCTTCTCCGTGTGTTTTAAGATTTCTCTTTTTCTTTTGCCATGACCGACTGCTTTAACCATAGCATTAGGACAGCGTCAGTACCGCAGGATTGGGTGCACAGCCAAAAACCATACAAGGATCATTCAAAGCTTAGCGGTGTTAGAATCATCACCCTTCAAAATACATTTGGGGAGGTTCTAGAGAAAATAATCGCTATTAAGCTGCAAGAGTTTTTGGAAAGGGGAAACTTCTTCCAAGAGACCTTGGGGAGCTACAGGCCAGGAAAAGATACCTGGTCAAATGCAGCCACTTTTGCCTTTGATGTTGATGAGGGGTTCCAGAGTAGACAGGAAACGATGGCGACAGCGCTTGATCTCGAGGATGCATACAATATAGTTCGATATGATATTTTGATGACCGCACTGATGGAGAAGGTGGTCAATCCCTGTTTGGTGAACTAGATAGCAGCCGTCCTGCATTCTCGTCTGGTTGCTCTCCATCTGCGTGCATGGACCCCAGAGCCACATATTTTGACCCCGGGACTGCCACAGGGATCCGAAATCTCACCGTTGCTCTTTAACGTGTATACGAGCAAGATTGCAAACCTAGAAGCACCAGGTGTTGGAAGGATACTAACATTTGCAGATGATATTCTTGCATATAGGCAGGGGAGAGATGGGGAGCAAACAGCCCAGGAGCTACAGGCGACAGCAGACAAAGTGATTACTGGTGCACTGAAATGAGTGCTGTCATCCACCCGGAAAAGGCGGCTGTTTTGTGGTGCTCTCTGGACAACAGGATTGTGAGAGCTGATGTCCCAAGCCTCGCGATAGATGGTAGAAGCGTCGACAGAGAGAACAAACTGAAGTATCTGGGAATCACATTTGACAGGAGCCTGTCCTTCAAGGACCATGTGGAGACGGTTGTGACAAGATCTCAAAAGGGACTCAATGCACTTAAAACTATGGCTGCAATGGACACAGAGCAGAGAATGCTTTTCACACTATACCAGCACTTGATCCTCTCAGTGATTGATTATGGACTAGGACTGCTCACTGTCTCAAAGAGTCAGCTGGTGAAATTAGAGCGCATACAGAACGAAGCTATGCGAGTCATTCTGGGATGCACCAGAGACACCCAGTAGTGTGTATGCGCTAATCCTTGGTCTGCCGACTGTTGCTGGTAGGCTCAAGGTGATGCAGGCGAAGGCATACCTCAGAGTAGCTGCAGACACAGATCACCCGTTGCATGAGGCACTGGACGCCGTTAAGGGTCAGCGACTGATAAGAGGGAAATCATGGATGGCTCAGGCGGAGGATACGATCAGACAGGTGTGCCCCTTGGAGAACATTAGGCGAGGAGAGGAGTGGGTCAGAGTGCCAGCGGAGCAGTCAGACTTGTGCAGAGTTATAATCACATTGAGCCGGGAGTGCAGGGAGTGGCCAGCAGGGGCCACGGAAGTGGAAATCCAGCAACTAATTCAGGATAATGCTCGCTCGGGTGATGTGATTATCTACACAGATGGGTCGGTTTTGAGAGGTAGGAGAAGTCCTTAGGGGTTCTTAGCAAAAGCTAATGGTCAACGTTTGGTGCAGGAGAGCCTGGCATATGATACCACAACATCTAGCTTAAGAATGGAGGTGGAGGCGGTCAGTGCAGCTTTCCGCTGGATGGAGAATACGATACACACACACATCGTGATTGTAACTGACTCAGAAAGCATGCTGAGGAAGGTGAGGACAGGCAAGCTTCGGGCAGAGTGGCTTGCTTCGCTTCGGAGGTCACGGGTGGCAAGCATCGCCTGGATCTTTGCTCCGGGGCTTGCCGGTGTGCTGGGGAATGAACAGCCGGACAGATTGGCTGGCTCTGCAAAACTTGGTGGAGTATTGATGCATGACAAGGCAGACGTGGTTGCGGCCTTGTGGGAGCACGTGTACACCTTGGAGGAGCAAATGGATCACCATGGTCTGGCAAGAATGAAACAGCGTGGTGGTGGTGGTGGTGGGGGTGGGGTGGGGGTGGGGGTGGGGTGGGGTGGGGTGGGGGTGTGGGTGGGGGGTGGGGTGGGGTGGTGGGTGGTGGTGGTGGTGGTGGTGGTGGTGGTGGTGGTGGTGGTGGTGGTGGTGGTGGTGGTGGTGGTGGTAATAATAATAATGTGAATAACGAAGACACAAAAATAGATTGCACGAGACTACATTTTGCGATTTTCTGTTGCATGATTATGTGGTCTGATACGGCGTGTGCGACTCCTGTTCCGCTGCCCAAGCGAGTGCACTAGAGGCAGCAGTGATCTCCATAGTCAAGCTTGATGTAGTGATTTTGAAATGCGTAAAACCTGTAAGGAAATACTACCAGCCTAGTAATTAAGTCAGTAAAGGATAATTTTACACGCCTTTGGGACAATGCGCATATGGTGCTGGTCCCATACATTTATAGACCACTCATCCGTCCAGGAGTGATAGGGACAATATAATGCAGCCGGTTTCCCCTCCGAAGAAATTTCTTGGTACCAATTGTAGGCTGGGTCGATCTAGAAGTCCAAGTCGAGTTTTACAAAATGGGATTAATTTACGAGGGGGCTTTAAATTAACACCTTAAATGTTATATATATACATTACAAACATATGGGTGAACGAGACGATGCCATAAGATTTCAAGGACACGTCAATAGTCCACCTTTACAAACGAAAAGGAAACCGCCAATCCTGTGACAACCACCGAGGCATCTCCTTGCTTTCAATTGCAGGGAAGATACTCTCCAGAATTCTTCTCAATCGCCTCACGGCTCATCTCGATCAAGGTCTTCTTCCGGAGAGCCAGTAAAGAACGCGTGGCTTCAGAAAAGAACGTGGAACAGTTGACATGATTTTTGCTGCAAGGCAGCTGCAAGAGAAATGTCAGGAACAGAACTGCGAAATGTTCTCTACTTTCATTGACCTTACCAAGGCTTTTGATACAGTCAGCAGAGAAGAACTGTGGAAGATTATGGCAAACTATGGCTGACAACGAAAGTTTGTCCAAATTGTGCGGCTATTTCATGATGGCATGCAGGCAAGAGTACAGGAAAATGGTGAACTGTCTGAGCCCTTTCCTGTCACCAATGGAGTGAAACAAGGATGTGTCCTGGCACCAACACTGTTCAGCCTCATGTTTTCAGCTATGTTGACGAATGCCTTCGAGAACAACGACATTGGAATAGACATTAACTACCGCATGGATGGAAAGTTATTCAATCTCAGAAGGCTGAAAGCTAAAACCAAAATTGACAGCGACACCGTCAGAGAGCTCCTGTTTGCTGATGATTGCGCTCTATACGCCAACTCAGAGGCGGACATGCAACATAATGTTTCAGCTTTCTCACATGCCTGTGCCAACTTTGGGCTCAATATCAATTTGGAGAAGACTTTAGTTATGTACCAGCCAGCTCCAGGGAATAATCACACTGTGCCGAATATCAAAGTGAATGGTCATAGTCTACGTGTTGTGGACAAATTCACCTATCTTGGCAGCACTGTGTCACAAGCTGCCACAATTGATGATGAAGTGAATGCAAGAATCTCCAAGGCCAGCGCGGCCTTTGGCAGACTGTACAAGAATGTATGGGACAGAAATGGAATAAGCCTGCAAACAAAGCTGAAAGTCTACAAAGCAGTTGTATTATCCACACTGCTATAATGCTTGTGAAACCTGGACTGTTTATCAGCGACATGCTAGGAAATTAAACCACTTCCACACAGTCTGCCTTAGGAAGTTACCGAAGATTAAATGGCAAGACAAGATCCCAGACACTGAAGTCCTAGAAAGAGCGTCCATGCCCAGTATCCACATTCTACTAATGAAGAATCAGATTCGCTGGGCTTGTCACTTGACTCGCATGCCAGATCACAGGCTCATTAAACGAATTTTTTACGGCGAGTTGCGTTGTTTTAAACGCTCCCAAGGCGGCCAGAAGAAACGCTATATATATATATATATATATATATATATATATATATATATATACACAACATTTGTGTGTGTGTGTGTGTGTGTGTGTGTGTGTGTGTGTGTGGTGTGTGTGTGTGTGTGTGTGTGTGCGTGTGTTGTTTTTTTTAAATATATTGTGAAAACGTAAAGAACAGATTATCATTTTTCGATGTAGTTGCCACTGCGTTCAAAGTAAGTCTTCCAGATCCGATAATGTGTTTGGATTCCTGTAGAAAAAAAAAACACAATTCTCTGTAGGTCACTACTCGGTGTGCCTGTCCTGGTCGTGAAAAGTCAGTCACAGAAGTCAAGCCATGTAGAAACTTCCTACTCCGCTTATACACTTGCTGGACTGACAGGCATGCATCACCATACACGAACTTCATTCGTCGATTAATTTCTATAGGTTTCACCCCTTCACTGATCAAACAACAGTCAACAGGCCGCTGCTCCTCTTTGGTGCATGTAAAACGTTATACGGTCATCTTTAAACTGTACTTATGACGTCACAGTGTTCGTCTTCACAGAGATGGCACGTGCTTGACTCTCTTGACATCCTTAACAATAATATTGACAGGTTACAAGACACTGGCATGGTTATTGTATCTTCTATCACACTTTTAAGATGTTCATGTGAGTATATAATTCTGCCACAAATGAAGAAATTCACAGACAAGTCAGAATATTATGTAAGGAGGCAAAAGAAGCATGGCTTGAGGAAAAGTGCTTAGAAATTGAAAAACAACACAATAGTGAAAATACCAAATTAGTGAACAAAGGAATTCAGGAACTTACTAATAAAAGAACAAGTACATCAACAGGCTGTCTACAAACTAAAGATGGCAAAATCATAATAGAAAAAGATCAGATTCTACATGTATGGGCAGATTATGTGAAAAAGCTCTATGATGATAACAGAGAGGAACAGTATGATATTAGATGTAATAATGAAGGACCGCCAATTTTGAAGATGGAGGTTCGAAATGTTCTTAAACATATGAAAGCTGGCAAGGCCCCCGGTTCAGATAACATCACAACAGAAATGATTAAAGCTTTAGAAGAATATGGAATAGATCAAGTCACCAGACTGCTGAACACATTATATGATACTGGAGATATACCTTCTGAATTATGTAACTCTGTATTTATTGCAATCCCAAAGAAATCAGGAGCCTTGGAATGTGATCAGCATAGAACAATTAGTATAAAGAGTCACATCACAAAGATTTTGCTACGAATTATCATGCAAAGAGTGAGGAAGCAAATACAACCTGAAATAGGGGAAGAACAATGTGGGTTTGTAGAAGGAAAGGGTACAGTAAATGCTGTGTATATGCTGCGAACAGTTATTGAACGTGCTATAGAAGTAAACAAGGATATTACATCTTTGCTTTATTGACTACACAAAGGCTTTTGATAGAGTTAGACATGTCAACATGGTGGATATGCTTGCAGATCTACAAATTGATGGGAAAGACATTAGACTTATAAAAAACATATATTGGAAACAACAAGCTGCCATAAGGATTGATAATGAAGTGGGACAATATCAACCTATTAAGAGAGGTGTGAGGCAGGGATGTGTAATGTCCCCAGATCTTTTTTCCCTATACAGTGAAAATATTTTCAGAAATGTAGAAGATATAATGGAATCAGCATTGGAGGACGAAACATCAATAACATTAGATATGCAGATGATACAGTCTTGATTGCAGACAATGCACAGACAATACAACAATTAGTAGAGCAGTTGTTGTACACAGTGAGCAACTGGGGTTAGAATTAAATTGCAATAAGACACGGGTTATGGTAGTCACTAGGAAGAACGAAATACCACAATGTAATATACAAGTAAATGGGACTATTCTTCAACAAGTGAATCGGTACAATTATCTCGGAACAGTCATAACATCTGATGGGAGATGCCTTGAAGAGATTAGAACAAGAATCGCCATGGCGAAAGTAGCCTTTAGCAAGATGAAAAACATTCTGACCAATAAAAAGATGTCAATTGAAACGAGAAAAAGAGTGTTGAGGGGATACATAGAGCCTGTTCTTTTGTATGGATGTGAAACCTGGACAATGAGCAGTCAAGCTGAAAAACATCTGATGGCTGCAGAAATGTGGTTTCTGAGGAAAATGCAAAGAATACCATGGACAGACAGAAAAACCAATGACCAAGTACTACAGGAGACAAATGACAATCGTAAATTGATTAGAGAAATTAGACGTAGACAGTCAAAATGTTTTGGACATGTTATGAGAAGAAATGGATTGGAGAACTTAGTGACAACTGGCAAGATCGAAGGGAACAGACCAAGAGGAAGACCGAGAGGAAAATACCTGGATGGCTTGGCCACATGGCATGGATGAGACAGGAACACTGAGCTGATCCACGACTCTGGTGGTCGAGTGAAATGGCGAATCATGACCGCCCACGCTTTCCGGCATGGCACATGGTTGATTAATTGATATATTTACCCATTTCTCAGTGCCAATCACAGTTGTGAAAGCTCCTCCAGCGATACAGAAGATTCGTCACGGAGAGAGAGTAAAGCTGACCGCCATTGCCACTACGGATCCTGCCGTACAACTGCACTACAGGTGAGTCAGCTCTCACAGCCAAATGTGCTCCACTGTGTTCCTGTATTGTAAACATATGCAACAGCTGTTCTATGCTATGTGTCTGTATGTGTGTAGAGGCCACGATTGTAAACTTCTAATAGCTATTCTATGCTATGCGCGTCTGTATGTGTGTAGAAGTCACGACTGTAAACTTGCAATAGTTGTTCTACTTTATGTGTGTCTGTATGTTTGTAGAGGCCATGATTGTGTAATTCCAATAGCTGTTCTGTGCTAGGTATGTCTGTGTGTGTGTGTGTGTGTGTGTTCTACTTTATGTGTGTCTGTATGTGTGTAGAGGCCGCAATTGTCAGCTTCCAATAGCTGTTATATGCTATGTGTGTCTGTATGTGTGTAGAGACCAAGACTACTCAATGATTTGGACACTTGTCTTGTCATACGTACGAGATTGGATCGAGGGGTGTGTTGTTTTTTTTTCCTTTTTGATTGATGTGACTAGAAGGTCACGTGGGCTTAACGAGGTCAGCATGGCCGCATGGATAATAGCGCTTGCTCTTAAACGTAGGAGTGCTGATGCCGAGGAGGAATGCCCTACACCGGTCAGTTGGACTGAAATGTTGACTTCTCGTAATTACTTTGGGACGTAAATTACAAGTGCATCTGAAGTGGGAGTGGTTTCTTCTGATGGAGAGGGACACTTGTAATAAAGAAAGATAATCCACACGTAAAGATAAATCCAGTGGACTAGAAAGATGTAGCTAGTGTATGGACTACGCTTGAGTTCAAAGCGAGCGAGTAAGCGAGCTAGCGCGCGCGCGCACGCACACACACACACACACACACACACACACACACACACACACACACACACAAGCCAGACTAAAATGGATAACAGGAACTGTTCTGGAAAATAAACGCAGCCGGTGCGATGTTCATCATATAATCCTTTGAGTTTCAATTTGTCTATAAATATATACGGCTATCATCGTATACTCAATATACTAAAATGTTAGCCAAATTAATAAACTATGTTAATCAAATCAAGAAATTTTTTTGCCGAAGTAAGAAAATATTTTAGCCAAATTAAGAAATATGTCGAATAAAGTAAGACAAATGTTGGCCAAATTAAGAAAACGTATGACCAAATCAAGAAATATGTCAACCAAAGTAAGAAAATGTGTTAACCAAATTACGAAAAATGTTTGCCAAAGTAAGAAAATCAAAGCTATATCAAGACTGTCAATGTCATTTACTGCCAATATAGTACCTTGCGGTATATTGCACGGGGAAGGGAGCGGGGTGGGGGGTGTCTTCAAGCCTGAGGAATTAACGCTGCCTGGATAGTGCAGTCGCAGCAAACTGTGCAGGTTAGAGTTTTCCTGTTGCCTCCTAAGAGACAAAAATCTCCAAATATTACCGAGGATTCGTACTCGTGTCACTGAAGGAGAATCAAGCGTTCTAGCCACTCGGCCAGCCGCTCATCTAAATCAAGAAATAGGTTAGTAACATCAGAGAAAACGCTGGCCAAAATAATAAGTATGTTAGCCAAATGAAGAAAAATATTACCCAACTAAAGATACATATTAACTAAATTAAGAAAAATAATGTCCCACATCAAACAATATATGGACTAAAGTAAGAAAATGAGTTATTAAAATGTAACATTCACGCATCAGTCTCTCATATATCTTTTTTTTTTTTCTAAAATGGCGCCCATCTTTTAATACACGTCAGCTTTTTACCACTAATGTTTGACATATACATTATCATCTAAAGTATTTTTTCTCGTAATTATATTAACAAGACTTAATAGTTACACACATTAGGTAAACTGTCATGCTTTACTTTGTTATGACTACACCTTTCTGACAGCTGGAAACAACACACTGACTAATATAAAGATGTCTATCACAATGAGAAAAAGAGCGATGAAGACTTATATAGAACCCGTACTTTTGTGTGGGTGTAAAAGGTGGATACTGAACAGATAAGCTGAAAACACATACAGTGGCAATGGACATTAGATTTCTGATGGGGGAAAAATTCAAAATAATACCACGGACAGACAAACCAAACTACCATCAAACAATCCATGCATATAGATCAATACATACACCATAATAGACATAAAGAACACAGTAACAGCTATGTAAGATCACATACAAGCTAAGGTTATATTTTCACCACCACCTTACAAAACATAGCACAACAGGCCTTACACAAGATACGAAAGGTGAACAAATTTAGACGAACACGTAACAAATTATACTGGTATATTACCAGTCTTATACACCACATGCCTGAAAGGAGTACAAGAACACCACTCTAGGTGGTGCTAGGACTTATGTTATAGAATAACTAGCTGTCGATCCGGCCCTGCGTCGCCTAGCTCCTGGCATTCTTGAGCAGTGCGTACTCGATTGGTTTCCAGATGAACGTGCTTGAGCAGTGCGTACTCGATTGGTTTCCAGTCTTGCTTCCCGTTGCTCGTCTGTTTCTGAAGCTCGTAATGCATTTTTCTTTCGTGCTTGAAGAAAAGTTGTTGATTTTAAACTAACTAACTATTTCAGTTGGATCCGGGGAGTGAGAACAACATCTGTACAAAAGTTATCTCAATCGAATGGACTGTTCGGGAACGCATAAAGGACACACACATACAAACAAACATTCTCTGTTATATATATTAGAGATTAGAGATAAGGAGATTGAATTAGACGACAAGTTTCTCTTACAGCCCGTGAAAGTTCATGATATCTTACGTTTTTCGTATATTCCGTTACATGGTATCTTGAGTTAGAGTGTCAAATTACATTCGTTGCCGACAGGATAAAAAGATATTAAATAAATCACAGAACCGATAATAGAAAATTATAGACAGGACAAAAGGGTATAGGAAATCACAGAGAAGGCAGGAAGATATATAAAGCTATAAAAGTGATAAGAAGATATACAAAGTTATAGAGGAGGTAAGAAGATATATAAAGATATAGATTTATAGATAACGTAAGAAGATACAGAAAATTATAGAGGAGGTAAGATAGAGCTTGAACTGTGAACGTAGACTGTTACACATTTCTGAACACCTTATGAGAAGAAATAGACTTGAAAGCAACTGGCATGAATGCGGAGAAAAGAGTAAGAGGAAGGCAGAGAAGTTAATATCTGAATGACTTGACCAATCGGTATGTTCCGGCCATGAACAAAACGATGTTCGACAACTCTAGTGATCATGTGAGTTGGTAAAATATGTCCATGCTTATCAGTATGGCACATGAAGATGGCAATGATCTAATATAAAGATGTATGTAGTTGTATTTTCATTAGTCTATAAAGATAGAGAGAGTGAGAGCGAGAAAAAGAGAGATGTATACAAAGATAAAGAGAGAGTGGTTGTTGTTACACGGTGAGCATAGGTGACCCTAGGAACACCAGACTGAAAATAGAGAGAAAGACAGCTATAAACTTCCGATGCGCTGATGACGAAATAGTTTATTTCATGAACCTGTTGTACTCCTATTTCGTTGGTCACGAAGTATGTGATAGCGGCTGGGGCAGTTACCTGTTGTGATCAATCAGGTGAACACGCTATTCGACCAGAGTGTCAAATGATCAGCTCGTGACATGCCCACGGGCGTATTGTACGCTTTTGAACTACCTGGCTCAGTCAGCTCAACCCTTTCACCTGTTCTAACCACCGGTGTCCACAGTGTTCTTTGCATGCTCCTCAGAAACCACATTTCTGCAGTCATCAGATGTTTTTTCAGCTTGACTGCTCATTTTCCAAGTTTCACATCCATACAAAAGAACAGGCTCTATGTAACACCTCAGCTTTTTTTCTCTCGTTTCAATTGACCAATAAAAAGATGTCAATTGAAACGAGAAAAAGACTGTTGACGTGCTACATAGAGCCTGTTCTGACGGTTATCATTTGGAGATCTGTAACTGATATGATGCTAGTGTATAAGACACTACGCCCTCCTAAAGACCATAATAATCGCCACAATTACTTTATTACGATTTTCATTTGAACATCTGTATTCCATATGATGATAGTGTATAAGACAATAAGACTCCCAGAGACCATAATACCCATTATCTTTACTTTATTATGGTTTTCATTTACCTGGTCAGTGACATGTCTAGACATATTACACTGACGAGATGGTGAAATGTCGCCCGAGGGTGTGTTTACGTCGTTTAAAGTACCTGGGACAGGTAAATCGTTTACTTGCTCGACACTACACATTGAAAGGCCATATGTTCAGGTTTTGGGTCACTTAGTATGGAGATACGTTCTTGTAGTCTCTGAGCCAGGTGGGAGTTTGGGAGTGATAGCCTGAGGAAAAGCACTGTAACACTAACACACCGCCACTGGTATGATGATAGTCTTTAAGCTCCACTTACCCCATAACCAAACACGTCGAGTAAGAGTACTGTAACTCTAAGAGACCGTCCTGTATGTTAAGAAAGAAAAACCGTTCAACACCCACTCCACAGCCAATCCGCCACTCGAACCGCTCAACTCATTAACAACGACAGCCCGTCTTACACCCATTCCCCAGCTATTCCCCCAACCCGAGGAAGAGCAATGTAACCCCAACACACCCGCTCACACGCACACCCACACGCACACTCACGTACGCATGCTCTTGTACACCTTCCCCATTCCTCCCTTGAAAGCCATCTCTTAATTTTTCATTTTAAAAAATGAAGACCGGAAGTAGTAAAGAAAATCGGAAACAGCTACCTGCCCTTTGCGCAGATGGTTTGAAAAATGTGTCTCCGCCAAGCCATATTTTCCGCCATATTCCCTTTGCTATTACA
This sequence comes from Cepaea nemoralis, assembly GCA_014155875.1. Lineage (NCBI taxonomy): Eukaryota > Metazoa > Mollusca > Gastropoda > Stylommatophora > Helicidae > Cepaea > Cepaea nemoralis. The sequence continues at coordinate 313,293 of JACEFZ010003318.1, read as the reverse complement.
TATAAGAAAATCCTCTGTGGCTTCGGTGGCTCAGAGCCACAAAATCGCCTCTAATATTACAGGTTATACTACTCAGGTCTCTTTATATATTGTACGAGTACCCTATTTATCCGACCTAGATCTCATTCAGTTATTCTTTATTTGATCCCCATATGTAATAATATGTCTTCATTTGTTTGTTTGTTTTATTTTATTTTATTTTAAATTTTTTCTCTCGTCACGCTATTCTCCCTATTCGTCTGTATGACCACATTTCTACAGCTTCAAACAGATATCATGTATTATGTTCTTATGCAAACTACTTGTGTCTCTGAGCCAGGTGGGAGTTTGGGAGTGACAGGTTCGACGTGAACACAACTCCTTCACATATTGTCATCGATCCTGCAACTATGGAGGCATACATGGACACCGGTATGCTGGCGGAGAACAAAATGGAGGAAGTGGCAGGCCACTACAACATTGTCATCTATCACGACTATGAAACCAAAGTGCTGGGGACGACTGTGATAATCTCTGGAACAAGTACGTCTATCTCGAATGTTTATTATTGCTTATCTCTCATGCTGTGAGTGTAAGTAACAGTAGACGGTACTACCTGCTTTCTGTTAGCCCAGAATGTTTTGTGCCAACGTCTTCAGGGCTCCGTTGGGAGGTACAAGCCTTATCCTGATTCGAGGAAATAATACAACCTACAAATTACATGTCTTAGCAGGGCAAAACAGGCTCTAAGCCTTGGTCGGCAACTGGTCTAGGATCGAAACTCCGACAGGCGAACAGTCAGAGCATTTCTTTGCTGATCCGGCAAACTCTGCAGGTTGTTTTGTTCCAGATGTATTGGTGTTGCCTATTCTTCTTCTTCTTCTTCTTCTTCTTCTTCTTCTTCTTCTTCTTCTTCTTCTTCTTTCGCCTTGTCTCCCATGTGGAAGTAGGCGTTTAACCAACTTCCCTTTTAACCGTCCTATCGTTTGCTAAGTCACGCAGCTCCCTCATTGCACTCCGCATATTACTTTTTCGTCTCTAATTCTACTATGCACGTTGGTTGTAGTTGTTGTTGTTTTGCTTTTGTTTTCTGGAGAGAGGGGGTCTTTATCTATTTCCTTTGCCGCGTGGGTTCCAGACCTAGGAACATCTAGCTATATAATTTTTGTTTGTAATAACACTATTTCTGTTTTTCTGTTATTCAAAGTCCTTTGCTTTTACTTTTTGTTGGAATTATATCCATCATTTGTTTGTTTGTTGTTTTTTAAAATTTATTTGTGTGTGTGGCTGCATTTAATTTTTCAGCTGCCAAAACCATGTCATCAGCTTAACGTTGCTTGTTTACATTATGCCCTTCAACTGAAATACTTGGCATGTCTTGTATAGGTCTCATTAGTATATCGCTGTACAAAATGAACAGACCTGATAATACACAACCCTGTCTAACACATTGTTTAATGTACTGAAAATTTACATCGAAAATTGTCTTGCAATAAATTGTGCAAATGTGCTGTATTTGTCTTCGTTATTCAGATGTGTTAATTAAAAAGAGGCAACTTAATATTACTAAATGAATGAACAATTTTATTGTTTCCATTTAGTACAAGCCCCTGCTGCTACATCTGGTGAATCGCTATTGTCAAGGGGCAATACGGCTATTACTATTATCGTTGTTTTGATTGCTGCCGTTCTGTTTGTCCTTTTACTGACAATGTTTACACTAAAGCCAACGGAGATTAATGGTGAGTGTTAACTTGTTGAAACCATGTTTTTCTTTTTACTGACTATGTAGTGTTTGAAAATATTGACGGTGCAAGTTTTGTATTTACCTATTATGTTGCGTGAACTTTACTGTGGATGAATTCAAAACTTGGAAAGGCAATATTTTCAATCACTATATAGTCATTAAAAATACACCTTATATTATTGTCATAGCAATATTCGACACTCCATCCATCCATTATGTGCCATGCCGATAGCGTGGGCGGTCATGTATTTGCCAACTAACTGGATCACCAGTGTCGTGGATCAGCTCCGTGTTTCTGTCTCGACCAAGACTGGCCTGGCCAAGCCATACAGGTATTTACTTCTCGGTCTTCCCCTTGGTCTTTTTCCTTTGATCTTGCCAGGTGTCACCAAGTTCTCCAATTAATCTCTTCTCATAACGTGCCCACAAAATTTTGACTGTCTACGTCTAATGTCTCTATTCAGTTTAAGATCTTTACTTTGTTTCTCGAAGGACTTGTTCATTGGTTTTTCTGTCTGTCGATGGTATTCTTTGCATTTTCCTCAGAAACCACATTTCCACAGCCATCAGCTGTTTTTCAGCTTGACTGCTCATTGTCCACGCTTCACATCTATACAAAATTACAGGTTTTATGTAGCAATTCACTCTTTTTCTCGTTTCAATTGATATCTTCTTATTGGTCAGTATGTTTTTCATCTTGCAAAAGGCTACCTTCGCAATAGCAATACTTGTTCTAATTTCTTCGCGGCGTCTCTCATCAGATGTTATGACTGTTCCGAGATAATTGTACCCATTCACTTGTTTAGGAATATGCCCATTCTTCGACACTACGCTACTATTAAATTGATATTGACACAAACCCGCCTTGGCGTAGAGACAAATTCATTCTCTCGCTGGCCCCGAGAACAAGTTTATTTTCTTGCCTGTCCTGTGGTTTAATTTATTCTGTTGCTGGGTCGGTGGAGTAATTCATCCCTTGCTGGTCTGGTAAACTAATTTATTCTTTTGCTGGTCCGTGAACTAATTTGTTCTCTTGCTAGCCCGTCAACTAAACTTATTATCTTACTGACCCGGTAAACTAATTTATTCTCTTACTGGTCCGGTGAAATAATACATTCTCATACTGGCCTGGTTCCAAATGTTGTTGTATGTAGCCGGGGCGCAGTGTTGAGGTGAGCGTCCAACATTGCTTAAATACTCCAATGGCTCGTGAATACATAACCTCTGCAGCAAAAGTCCAACTCCTGGCCATCACGTGACGGAACTGTTTTTACTAACAGGAGTAGGGGCGACGGCGAGTTTCTGGCGCCGAAAAATAACCAGTATGCTCTAGATGTGTATGCACGTACATGCATGCGCAGACACGTGTGTGTGTGCGTACACATCTAAATTCGAGTGAGACCACAGTCTGCTCTAGCAAAGGAAAGGTGCTGAAGACGGAGGCAACCAGCCAGGAGGTGCACCACAGAAATCAGGATATCACGCAATTACGCAAAATGGTATATCATACTGGCCTGGTGAACTAATTTATTATCTTAATGGTCCGGTGAATTAATGTATTATCTTACTGGTCAGGTGAACTAATTTATTATCTTACTGGTACGGTGAACTACTCCTTCTATTACTGGTCCGGTAAATCAACTTGATGGCTCATGGATTCATGTATTATCTCGATGTCCCGTGAACTAATTAATTCTCGTATTGGTCAGGTGAACTTATTTATTTTCTTGCTGTCACGATGAAATAATTAATTTTCTTGCTGTCACGATGAAATAATTTATTTTCTTGCTTTGCCTGTGAACTACTTTACTCTTCTAATGACCCGTGAACTAATTTATTCTCTTGCTGTCCTGGTGAACTAATGTATTCTAGTGCTGTCTCGGTAAAGTAATTCATTCTCTGCTGTCTCTCTGAACAAATTTATTATCTTCCTGGCCCGTGTAATAATATATTCTTTTTCTGTCCTGGTGAACTAATTTATTCTCTTGCTTGCCCGTGTACTAATTTATTCTCTTGCTGTCCCGGTGAACTACTTCATTCTCTTCTTATTGGCCCGTGAACTAATTTACTTTCTTGCTGTCACAGTGAACTTATTCTCTTTATGTCCCGGTGAAAAAAATTTGTTCTCTTGCTGTCCCGGTGAACTAATGTTTTCTCGTGCTGGCCCGTGAGCTAATGTACTCTCTTGCTGTTCCGGTGAACTAATTATTTTCTCTTGCTGGCCCGTGAGCTGATGTTCTCTCTTGCTGCCTGGCGGGTATACAGAAAGTAAAGTGGTAGCTGCGGTGGACTAGTGGCTTGACACTCCCTGTGGTAGCTGTCGTACACTAGTGGCTTGACACTCCCTGTGCTCAGGAATTCTCTCCGTATTGGGTGGATTCGAATATTAAAGTTGAGACAGGTTTCACAGAATGACCCAGCCTAAAATGGTACCACGAAATGTCTTGGGAAGTAGAGGTGACCGACGTTGTTGTTGACCACATCACTCACGAGCGCTGACTGACCTATAGAAATATACTTAGCACCATATATCCAATGAGGCTAAAAGCGTTTAAAAAGGGTCCTTTACTTAAGTAAAGTAATGTTGTCTGTAACACGCCTTAAGTAACTAGAGTAAAGTTTTCTGTAATACGCCTTACATAAGTAAAGTAAAGTTTTCTGTAACACGCCTTGACTGATTGCCTGCCGTGAACCACTGCATTGGTTCCATGGAACGGTTTTGGCACCCGTAAACCAGTAGGTTCGTTCGATATAGACAGTGCGTTAATTGTTCCAGTTCTTTTATTTTTTCCGCAATTTTAGTGCTCCTCCGGTAAATTAAAATATTTTGCTTCCGCCAGTGTGAAACACGTCAATAGGATCCATTTTGACGATCCATGTGTGATAGAAAACGAGTGTTTAAATGTTTGTCTTGATTATTTGAGAACTGTCAACACCTCCTAGTTTGAGACCGCGTAGATTTTCATCAAATTAGAGTTTGAAGCAAATTTAGATTATAGTTATTTTGATCTAAAGTTCTTTGTGATAGATTCTAAAATTAATACCACGTGCAGTAGTCAGTAGTCAGTTACATTATTTAGTAGTAATTGAAAACAACACTGAAAGCGAAAGTTCGTCATAATATGATGGCACATGGCGAATTATGAATGCGCTAATGGGCCACATTTATGCACCTAAATTTGTTTTGCCTATCACAAAGTAATTAAGGAGTATTTAAATAATTAAATTTAAAAGAATAATAATTATAACTAAATGGTGTTTATATTATTTATCAGTACAAGATGTTCAAGAACTACTTAACCCCACACATAACATAGAAAACCTCACTTTTGTGTATAAAAGTCATGGACAACAAGAACCAAATTTCATACCTGCAGAAGTCAAAACAGTTGTACAGAAAAGTCCTAAAGACAAATCACCGGGTCCAGATGGAATAGCCACAGAAACTATTCAGACCTGTGGGGAAACATGAGTTAAATGGCTAACAAGACTTTTTAATGTAGCATGGAAGGAAAGAAGAGTCCCAGATGATTGGCAACAGGCAATAATAGTACCAATATGGAAAAAGAAAGACAATATGAGAGAGTGCGAAACATACAGAGGTATATCACTCCTGAGCCATATAGGGAAAATGTACGCAAAATTATTGGAGCAAAGAGCTAGAGCCATAGTTTAACAACAGTTAAGCAAAGTACAATTCGGTTTTCGAAAATGTAAAAGTTGCGCTGATGCACTATTTACACTTGGACAAATATGTGGAAAAAAACTATCGAATATAGTGATCATCAGAATATTGTGTTTGTAGATCAGGAAAAGGCTTTCGACAGAGTAGACAGATACAAATTATGGACCATCCCTGAAAACTATGGGATACCAGGGCAATTTCTAGAGAACATCTTAGCCATGTATCACTCGAGCCAAAGTGCAGTAAGAACACACGAAGGTAAATCAGATATGTTCACAGTCAATACAGGAGTGAGACAGGATGTGTGCTCTCTCCTCTGCTATTTAATATCTACATGGACAGAATATCCAAAGAAGCAAGTCTTGACAGAACAGATTCAGAAAATTTAGAACTATTTACTCCAGATGAAACAACTGATCCACAGGAAATAAATGAACTTCTATTTGCAGACGATCAGTCCCTGTTTTACAGCGATGAGGGCAGACTACAAAATTACTGATCTGAGTTCAACCTGCAGCAGATAAAATATGAGTATAAACACAGCCAAAACCGAAGTAATGCAAGTTAGCAGATCGGCTAGCCCACTAAATATACAGATAAATAGCACAGCTCTGAAACAAGTTAAAGAATTCAAATATCTTGGAAGTATGATCACAGAAGATGGCAGATTGGACAGAGAAATCGAAATCAGATGTCAAAAAGCTAGTGCACTTACATATCAACTATCACCCTTACTGAAACATCCAAATATACCCATGTCCGCAAAACGACAGATAATAAACAACATATTCACACCAACCCTATGCTACCAATCTCAAACATGGACTTTATCCAAATCACACTTTCGCAAAATCAACACCTGCGAGATGAGATGCCTGAGGAGAGTTGCCAACTTAACAATCCGAGACCGAGTAAGAAATGTTGTTATCAGACAGACAGTGGGATCAACACCTTGTGGCGCATTTATTGAAAGACAGAAGATCAAGTGGTTTGGCCATGTCGTTAGAATGCAACACCAACAACTACCATCACTGGCCTTACATCAAAGATCATCTGCGACGAGACCAAGAGGACGTCCTAGGAGAAAATGGATTGACGACATCAAAGACATTGTACAATCACACGGAATGACACTATCCAGTGCCGCCCACCGGGCGCTGGAGCTCAAATTATTCCTCCCCACGACGCTTGATGGCAGAAGTGGAAGATGATGATGATGACAATCTCAGTACAATCTGCTTGGTGTGTTCCGGACATTTTACATATTGTGTGTGAAAATTATGTGCTTTAAAATATTATGTTTTAATTGTATTTTATTGGTGTTATCCAGCAGTTCTTGTGATATTATAGAACAAAAATGGTGTATTTAACATTATTCAATAACTTTATCTGGATTAGATGCAGCGGATACAATTAACGCCTTGATAAGTGGAAATTTAGTATTTGTCATAATATTTCTAGCCTATCAATTAATCATTAACACTGTCGTGTTCCCTGTGCAATCTTCTTTAATTTGACATGTCATGCAGTATATCTGCTATAATTTTAACCATTTCCATAACATTATTGTCACATATCCATACTTCCCATTTTCTGCCATGAATATCTGTTTGGTCAGGACCACTTTATTGTTTAATAGACAATCAGTTAAGTAAGTAAATTAAAGTTTTCTGTAACACCCTTTAAGTAAGTAAAGCCGAGAATCATGTTATACGCCTTAAGTAAGTAAAGTAAAGTTTACTGTAACATGCCGTAAGTAAGTATAGTAAAGTTTTCATTAATATGCCTTAAGTAAGTAAAGTAAAGATTTCTGAAAAACGCCTTCAGTAAGTAATGTAAAGTTTTCTGCAACACGCCTTAATTAAATAAAGTAAAGTGTTCTGTAACACACCTTAGGTAAGTAAAGTAAAGTTTTCTCTACCACGCCTTAAGTAAGCAAAGTCTAGAATCCTGTAACACGCCTTAAGTAAGTAAAGTTTTATGTAACATGCCTTATGTAACTAAAGTTTTCTTTAACATGCCTTAAGTAAGTAAAGTAGAGTTTTCTGTAACATGCCTTAAGTAAGTAAAGTTTTCTGTAACATGCCTTAAGTAAGTAACTAAAGTTTTCTGTAACATGCCTTAAGTAAGTAAAGTAAAGTTTTCCGTAACATGCCTTAAGTAAGTAAACTAAAGTTTTCTGTAACATGTCTAAAGTAAGTAAAGTTTTCTGTAACATGTCTAAAGTAAGTAAAGTAAAGTTTTCTGTAACATGCCTTTGGGTCCATAGGGCTTATAATGCTAGACGTATATTTTGTTTTACGGTGCCGGGTCTTAGATAAGGGTGAGCTACCGCATGACAGTAGATGGTACTACCTGCTTTCTGTAAGCGCTGAATGTTAAGCGGCGCTTACCAAGCATTGTGTCAAAGGCTAGGGCGGAGGATGCGAGGAAATGCAACCAGATGTATGGGTGTTATCTCTCCTCTGGGGTGAACAATGCTGCCGAGACAGGGATCATTCTGCATGGGCAATACATGGTCCTCTACAATTACAGCCCAGGCTTTGTGCTATGGAGAGGTATAAGTAATTCCCTGGTCTTAAACGCTTTCGGAATCAAAGCGAGAGGTAGCAGTTATGGGTATAAGTCTTTGTCAATTGGCGTTGTCAGGAGTGGGCAAGACACTCACTGTATAGATCCACCAGCTAATAGTGCTATGCTGGCGAGAAGGAAAAGTCCCACAGGATTTCACAGATTCAAGTATCACAACGCTACAAGAACAAGGGAGATCGGAGTGACTGTAACAACTATAGGGGTATCTCATTTTTGTGGTCTGTTGGGAAAGCATTCACCAGAATTGTCTGCGCAAACTTCAAGTCCTGGGATATCAGGTCTACCACGAATCACAGTTTGGCTTTCGACGGATGGGTAAGAGAAATCGGGTTCGGTTTCTACTGCGATGCAAAGATGTGTGTAAGCGGGACATGATTGATACAAGCATTGATAATGCACATTGGGAGCAAGTCGCCGCCGAACGTGTTGCATGGAGAGCACATATCAGAAATGGAATAAAGACAAAGGAGAAAATGATTGCAGATAGGTCAAACACTGAGCGCATGAGCCGTAAGATGGTGCGTGTTAGTGAAAGTGACCATGTGTTCACATGCACCCACTGTGCACGAACATTTACAACACGAACTGGTCTGATCAGTCACACACGCTTCGGCCATGGGTTATAGCTATGATGCCTTTTTGAAGCACAATTTAACAAACTATTGATTTAGGAATCGACATCACAACATTCGGGGCATTCTCATAAGCGCTCCGTCCCCATCCTCAGCAGCCAGAAAATGTAACAAACTATTGTCTGTCAAGACGGCAAGGTACCAATCGAATTATTAGTATTATTATTATTATTATTATTATTATTATTATTATTATTATTATTATTTATTGGCACCTTTCCGTCCTGACAGACGATAGTTTGGCACATTGTGCTTCAAAAAGGCTTAATAACTACAACCCATGGCAGTGGCGAATGTGACTGATAAGGCCGATTCGCGCTGTACATGTTCGTCCACAGTGGATGCATGTGAAAACATGGTCATTTCCACCATCAAGCACCACGTTACGTCTCTCACGCTCTATGTGTGCTTTATCTGCAAGCATTTTCTCCATTGTCTTATTCCATTTCTGATAGTTGCCCTCCATGCAACACGTTCAGCGGCGACTTGCTCACAATGTGCATTATCGATGCCTGCATCAATCATGCCCCGCTTAAACACATCTTTGTATCGTAGTAGAGGCCGACTTTGAGATCTCCTACCCATTTGTAATTCACCAAAACAGATGTCCTTTGGTATTCTACCATCATCCATCCTCCTAACGTGTTCTATCCATCTAAGTCTACTAAGACTGAGCATGGAATAAACCGTCACACAACCTGATCTTTCCAATACTTCAGTATTTGTGATTTTGTCTTGCCACTTAATACCAAGTATTCTTCGCAGACACCGCATATGAAAGCTGTTTTAAGCCTTTCTCTTGGTGTGAGTAAGTTGACCAGGTTTCACTGCCATAAAGAAGAGTACTAAGGACACGGGCTTGGTATACAGGGACTTTTGTTTGGCAGTAAGCTTCCTGTTCTCCCAGACTCTTTTTGCTAACATGATCATTGTTGTTGCAGTCTTGCCAATCCTGCTGTTGATTTCCTGATCTAGGGATAATTTGCTATTTACCTCTGATCTTAGATATGTAAAATGGTCTACTATCTCCAGTTCGGCGTCGTCAATAAAGATTGATGGTACCCCATGTGCACCTTTTGACATAATCTGTGTCTTCTTGTTGTTAATTATTAAACCAAATTCAGAACAAGCATTGGAGAATGCAGATAGTAGATGTTGTAATTCTTCCTCAGTGTGGGTCGTAATTGCAGCATCAGCCGCAAAAAGCAACTCTCTAATTAGTACCCTCCTAATTTTGGTCTTGGCATTCAATCTCTGGGCATTATAGAAGCCGCCATCTGAGCGTGAGTGAATGTATATACCGGCATCCTGATCCCGAAAGGCATATTTTAGTAGAAGTGAAAAGTATATTCCAAAGAGGGTGGGGGATAGTACACAACCTTGCTCCACTCCTGATTTCAAACTCTTCTGATATTGCACTATCAAACTTGATTATACCCTTCATGCCTGTGTGGAATTATTATTATTATTATTATTATTATTATTATTATTATTATTATTATTATTATTATTATTATTATTATTATTATTATTAAAGGGACACATCGTCTGTACTGAGATATTTTTCAAATAGAATGTGATTGTATGTACAGAGACTGGAGGTGTCTTTGATTTGTTGTGGAAGACTTTGTTCTACAGTCTAGCTGCGGAGTACGCTAAGCTTGTTTTGCATAAGCCTAGGTTCAGTGTAGCATGTTTAATCGTTCGCTACGTCTTGCGTTATTTGTAAACAATGGCCAAAGGTTGATTGGAAAACTTTGGTTGAGGATTGTGTGAATACGCTTTGCCTTAGTAAAACGCATGTTTTTGCGGAGTGGCAGAACTAGAGATGTTTATATAGGTTATAATGTGACACGTGAAACATGAGAAGCATGAGTAGACAGGTTACGAGATAAAATAAATCTAACTGTTCTTCATTACACAGCTGAATCTTAAGAGGGCACGAAACATAAACAGGATACCGGGTATCGTCAAATGTTTGTTGTTGTTGTTTTTTTTTATGTTCATGTTATGACATTATTTTGACGCAAAAATTAAAGTTACTTGCATATGCTTTCAAGACGTCGCAGTTAATTCCAGCATTTGTTGACTGTTTGTGATTTCTTGAAAAGTTTCCGTTCAGCAGTTTGCCATTGCTTCTGAATGACCAACACTGATCATTATCATCATGTGCCATGCCAGTAAGCGTTGGTGTTCATGTTTTGCCATCTCACTCCATCACCAGAGTCGTGGATCAATTCAGTGTTCTTGTCTCTACCATTCAGCGGGGCCAAGCCATCTGCCAAAACGCTGTTATTAATAACTTGAACTGTAACAGGAAACAACATAATTGTAGGCTCGCTTTCAACTAAATTCAATAGCGCTTTTGGTTTTGAAAAACAGAAGAATAAATAAGGTCGATTCTTAGACTTGATTGTAATCGAAAATCAATCGCTGTTTACTGTTTTCTACAGCTCATCGGGTTTGCATAGCAACAAATACTTCAATATGTACCGTGCCTGTAATACCAGGGCCGGCGGTACCTATATTATTGAATTTAATATTAATGTTAGCCCTTACAAAACCGTTCTATGACTGATTGTTTCTGACTTACTTTATATGTCCTTGAACTTCCTTCGTTCTATCTTGTAGGTCCATTTCTCGCCGCTTCTGAATTCTGATTAATTTTCCCTTCAGTCGGTTGATTCATCCTTAGCTTCATCTCACATGAGTTCGTTATGATATCTTCTCTATCTGTAACTCATATTCCAGCCACTTTGTCAATGTAAACATAATTCGCTAGTTTGAATGTCCTGATAGTTCCATGCACAGCCTTCCATTCGAAAACTCCACAAAGTATTTTTGTTGTTAATTGACGTCAGAATGACGTTTTCTCTGTTGACAACTTGTCTCCTAGTTTTTCTGTGTGGTTTTCGCTTCTAGGATTTCTATCTCTTTTCTGTGACGTAATTCTCGGGCACTAGCTATATGGCAGTATGCCCCCCTCCCCATTAAAATGATGAAATCATTTTCTAATTCGAATAAATCTGACAAATAGCAGTGCAGACGTAATGAGTCATATGCTATGCCAAGTACGACAATGTGGCCCCCTATTAATCACACACAAAATAAAAATAAAAATATTATTCGTCGGGCACGCACACCTGTCTACAATCCCGCGGTATACGTCGTGTAGTATAGCCTATGGGAGGGCCATGCCAACTAATTAAAAATATTAGTCCCTCATTTGTTAATATTAGCAAGCATCCAAACCCTAGCTAAAAAACCGGAGTAAGGGTATGTGTGTGATTCACAGGTACCATTCCGTCAGTACTAGTGAATGCTCTATAACTATCGCTGTAATATCTATCACCTGCTTTGATCCTGTCTGTATTGAATATATAGGTGAGGTAATCTTCCTTAGTTGTAGCCGTAGTGGTACTCTGCCCTAGTTGTAGACCTATATAGTCTATCTGTTGACTCTCAACAATGCAATGACAAATAATGGCGTAATTATAATGTGGCATAATCTTCACCTGTGAGCTAACATCGTACTTGAATCACAGCGATCAGGATAATCACCTAATTATAACACTCTTAATTAACAAATTATAACAATTATTATGTAATTTAGTTAGTCTTTCCTCTTGAGCCTAAGGCGGCGCATAGGGCAGAAGTCCTGTCTCTCCATGCCTGGCGGTTCGCTGCTACCTGTTGTAGATCTTGGATATTTACTTGGCCATTGAATGAGCCTTCTCTAATTATGGTTCTACGCAGGGTCTCTCTTGGTCTTCCCCGTTTTCTTTTCCCTACCGATGACCATATGATGGCTTGGTAGGGGAGTCTTGTCTTGTCCATTCTGAGTACATGGCCGATGTAGATCCAACGGCGTCTTCTTATGAAATTGGATACTGTATCTTGCTTAGTCTCTTGTCTTATTTGCGAATTGGTTCTGAAGTCTGTCCAGTGGATGTTTAGAAGTCTTCTAAGACATTTGTTCTCAAAATTGTCTAATTTTTTATCTAAAGCTACCGTTGATTTCCAACTTTCACATTCATACGTTAACAATGGAATCACACAAGAGTTGAAGATTTTAAGTTTTGTGTGTTTGGTGAGTGTCTTTGACTTCCAGATGTTTGACAGTTTATTGAAGGCACTAGATGCCAGTGCGATTCTAGATGATATTTCTGGTGTTGAGTCCCCTGTAGATGTCATTTTGCTTCCTAGGTATGTGAAGCTGTTGACTTTTTCAAGAACGTAGCTGTTCATTTTGGTGTCATCTGAACTGTTGGTAAGATCAATAGTCTTTGTTTTTGTGGTGTTAATTTGGAGACCAATTTGCCCTGAAACATTTTGGAGGTGGTTTATTTTCACTTGGGCATCCGGGTGTGTTGAACTAAAAAGCACTATGTCGTCGGCAAAGTCCAGGTCTTCTAGAATTTTGTCAACCCAATGGATACCCATATTTGTGTTGTTTGTGCATTTGCGCATGACCCAATCGATAGCTATTCCAAAAAGCATTGGTGATAAGACACAACCCTGTTTCACTCCTGTTTCGACTGAGAACCAGTCAGAGTTGTCTGTTTCTGTTCTTACGCAGCAACAGAAACAGGCAACTTTTATGTAATTATACAATTATGTAATTATGTGAAATTAATCTAAATTAATCTAATAAGACAGTCAAAAATGATCATATCACAATCCATAGTCTTCAATTTCACTATGCTAATAACTGAATATATCAATGCACAATTATCAATTGACGTAAATGTAATATATTTACTATTTGTACCGTTTTAGCTAAACCACGCTAAGATAGTTAATATGACTAACATAATATATGAGTGTTCAGTTCATAACATAATCCTATTAATCACAATCGTCTTGATTTACGTGTGAAATATAAAACCAAATTATCGAGGAATGTCAAAGTTCCATATCTAAAATGTCAACCAAACATTGGTTGCTATATGGCACCATCTAGGTATTTATTTCTCTGCCATCCAATTTTCTCTATCCCTCGATCTTGCCAATTGTCACCAAGTTCTCCAATTTATTTCTTCTCATAACGTGACCAAAAAATGTTGAATGTCTACGTCTAATTTCTCAAATCACTTTACAGTTTTCATTTGTTTCTTGTAGGACTTGATCATTTGTCTTTCTGTCTGTCCGTGGTATTCTTTGCATTTTCCTCAGAAACCGAATTTCCAGACCCATCAGATGTTTTTCAGCTTGTCTGCTCATTGTCCACTCTTCACATCCATTCAAAAGCACAGTTTCTATGTAGCACCTCATTTTCTCGTTGCCTTAGTATAATCTATGAAGCACAAATATATGCCTTTCTGTGTTTCTATTGATCTTTCTATTGGTATCCCTAATGTATATATTGCATTGTTTGTACCCTTTCCTTCCACAAATCCATACTGTCCTTCACCAAATATTTTTTTTTTGTTCTTCTCATTATAATTCTGAGCAAAAGCGTAATGACATCGTTTATGGGGTTAATCGAACGAAAATCTTCGTATTCAATTGCTCCTGGCCTTTTTGGTATAGCTTATAAATACAGATTTCAGCAACTGATGTAAATATCATACAACATTTTGGTTAATATATCTACTCCAAATTCCCCCATTACTTCTAATTCTTCTATATAGTATTCAGTCTGGCCCAGCTGTTTTTCCTTTCAGCATATGTTTGACAGCGTCAGCGACTTCTTCTTTTAGAATAGGTTGACCTTCTAAGTTACTTTCTTCTGTTAATTCTTCCCTTTCTCCATCATATAATTATCTGATATAATCATTCCACCTCTTCATTATAGAATCATTCTCCAATAACATTTTTTCCTGTTTTTGATTTTAAACACCCTGTATTTATCCTTTTTTTTGTTCTTCCTGTTAGCTCAGTGATTTGTCTGTGCATATTTTTTGTATCTTTAATAAAATTTAATTCAATTTTCTTGCACTGATAATTTAACCAATTTTCTTTTGCCTTCACACAATTATCTCTTATTTCTTTATTTATATTATAATATTCTTGTTTGACAATTTTACTCTATTTTCTTTTGGTTATCGACTTTAAGATTTCTTCAGTTATCCATTTTTTTTAAAGCTTTTTGGCATCTCGCGTGTAATATTTCTTTGCTCGTTTGGTAAATGGAGTCCCCTATCATTTCCAATTTTTCGTTTATACTCTGTATTTTAGCTATTGCATTGTATCTGTTTTTCACAGTCACTCTGTATTGTTCTTGAATTTCTTTATCTACCTTCAAAACCTCTGTATTGAGTCTCATCGTCTTAACTACTTTTTTTTCTCTCTTCAGTCTTACATTTATTAGTCCACATAGTGGTACACTATCATTATTACAGTAATAACTCGTCATTGTCTTTACAATAATTAACGCCTTTCTGAACTTTTATTAATAAGTATGTAGCCAATTTGGTTGAGCATTTTCATATCAGGGCTTTTCCATGTGTAAATTCGTCTTTCATGATATTTAAACCAGGTGTTTCAAATTTTCATATCATTGATAATTGCTCAATCAATTAATTACTCTCCTCTTTCATTTTTGTTTTACCTGAACCATAATTCCACACTATATCCTCCATTTTTCCCTTTCCTACTTTTGCATTAAAATCACCTAGTATTATTTTTATTTCTTGTAATTTAATTTGAGACATCGGTAGCCTATGTCTATTTCATCGTTAAAATGTTGTATTTGTTCATCACTGCTGTATATATATTGGTTTTCCTTCTTTTCATTTTGACTATAATAACTCAATCTTAAATACACCAGTAACCATTAACTGACTTGGCTTGACTTGTGCAAAACAAAGCAAATTATTGCCACTTACACCACCTCCATTTAAGAAACATATTGACGTATACAGCCGAGCGAAGAAGGAAAGAAGATAATAAAGAGGAAACAGCATTGCGCAACATGTTCACATGTAAACATAAGTTCAACTAACAACATTGCTTGTCTATTGTACTTTCAGTTACGTGGTTGAAGAGAAGTTTAGTGACAGTGACGTTGTCGTCCAGTCAGCAGTGGATCCTTGACGAGTATGATGAAGATGCGTGTGTCGCAACACGCGCCAAAACAAAGTGTCATTTTTGAAAGACATTACAATATATATAGTTTCATTAGACATTTCGTTAGAATGCAACACGCTCAGTTAACAGCACTGGCGTTTCATCAAAGAAAATCTGATACGTGAGCGAGAGGGCGCACGAGAAGAGAATGGATTGGCGACATCAAAGACATTGTCCAATCACGTGGAATGACACTATTTAGTGCCACCCTGTGAAAGTAATACAAACATAGATATAATTTGCATTTTGTTTGTGGTTTTTTTGTTTGTTTTTTTTTTGTATATCCCTTACAGGACGTTGCAGTCAAGACCAGCATTTTTCAGCTGCTGTTAATGTACTTGGCAAGATTACGCTCAGTAGTTTGCCATTGATTTCTGAGGGACCACTCACATACCCCGTAAGTTACCGACGCGGCGAGAACCGCTACCGTTTCTCGCATGACATACAGGTAAAAATGTGAACACTTCACAGTATGTTAAGTCATGAACAATGTAGCGTATGCTACAATCACAAAATAAGTAAAAAGAAAGTACCATATATGGAAGCCATCATAATAGATAGAATATTGCATTTCACAAAATGTTGCTACAGTTCATAAGTAGATTCTATAAATCCACGATGGAGACATGTGTGTCGCAACACGCGTTACAACAAAGTGAATTATGCATGCTCTTTCCCTCTCTCTTCATCCCTCCATCTCTCTCCCTCTCTTTCCCACCCTCTATTTCTCCTTCACTCTCCCTCCCCTCTCCCTCTCCCCATCTGTCCCTCTCCCTCCATCTCCTTGTCTCCCCCTCTCCCTCTCTCTCCCTGTCTCTCCATCCCTTTATCTCCCTCTCCCTCCCTGTATCTCCCTCATGTAGAGTAACACTGTAGAGTAAGTGAGAGAGTTAGTGAGTGTGAGTGAGAGAGTGAATGAGTGTGAGAGTGTGTGTACGTACAGAGAGAGAGAAAGAGAGAGAGAGAGAGAGAGAGAGAGAGAGAGAGTTGAGCGCACGCATGTCATGTAACATGCTATTCCATATTTTCTATGTATTCTCATCATTTTGTATGCCACTTGATTGTCCTGTAACATGCCATTCCAATTTGTTGTTTTTTTTTGTTTGTTTGTTTGTTTGTTTGTTTTTTTTTTTGGGGGGGGGGCGAGGGAGTGTATTCTCATCTTTCATATTATCATTTTGTATGCCACTTGATTTTATCATGTATAATATACCATTACTGTGATGTGAGTGAGAGAGTTAGTGAGAGAGAGAGAGAGAGAGAGAGAGGGAGAGAGAGCGAGCGAGAGAGAGAGAAAAGAGAGAGAGTTACTTAGTTAGTTAGTTAGTTAGTTAGTTAGTTAGTTAGTTAGTAGTTAGTTAGTTGGTTGGTTGGTTAGTTGGTTGGATGGTTGGTTGGTTGGTTGGTTGGTTGGTTGGTTGGTTGGTTAGTTAGTTAGTTAGTTAGTTAGTTAGTCGCAGTTCCAACTTCACAGCAACGGGTCGTCCCCATTATGCTCCGTTCCTGTGCCAGTGAATATCACACAAAACGTTCCCCACTACCCAATGTGAAAAGTGGAAAAGACAGGAGTCTCGACAAACAACAGCCCGCACAGATACACTGTGCATAATGCCGCCGCCAGAATGTCAACACACCAGTCCCCCACGAAACACCCAATTCATCTCTGATGGAATCGGCAGTCATTTTCCTATCTGGATGTTTCCTAGATGTTCACCCACACAGTCCACGAAAATACTGTTCATTACTAATTTTTACGCTGCACAATGTATATGTACAATATTTTCTCCACTTCTTACAATTTTTGCGAGAATGCTCACTACAATCGTCAGTGTCTCAACTGTGTGTAAAGTGTGGGAGTTTGTTCTTATTAGTTTCAGTGATCATGTGAGGCATCATGTATGTGTCTAGATGTTAAGATGTGTGGGTGTGTATGTGAGGTGTGTGTGTGTGGGATGGGGTGTGGGGAATGTATGTGTGGAGGGATTGTGTGTGGGGGATGTGTATGGGTTGATGGGTGATGTGTGGATGGGTGAATGGATGTGTAGTCGGTGGGGGATGTATGTGTGTGTGAGGGATGTGTGTGTGTGTGAGGGGGGAAATTTGGGATGGTGGTTGGAAGTATGTGGGTGTTGGTGGGTTGGGGGTGTGGGTAGGGAATGTGTATTTGGGTGGGTGAAAGGGTGTGTAGCAGATTGTGTGGGTTGGGGGATGGGTGTGTAATGGGTGTGGGGGATGAGTGTGGGGGTGTCTGTGAATGGGATATGTCTGTGTGGGTGGGAGTGTGTGAGTGTGGATGGGGTAAATGTGAGTGGGTGGACGATGTATGTGTGGGTGGTAAGGATGTTTGTAGGTGGAGGATGTGTGGGTGGGTGGGGAGATGTGTGTCCGTGAGAGATGTGTGGGCGGGGATGTGTATGGGGAATGCATGTGGGGATGTGTGTGTGGGGGGGGATGTATTTATGGGTGGAGTTTTGTGTGGGAGGGGAGGTGTGGGGGATGTGCAGGTGGATGAAGGATGTATGTGATGATGGGGGATGTGTATTTGGCTGGTTGGTTGGGGTGTGTGTGGGTGGGAGGGTAGATGAGAGATGCATGTGTTGATGGGCGGTGGGTTATGTGTGGGTGTGAGTGGTTGATGGATGAGTACGTGAGTGGGTGGATGTGTGTGAGAGATGAGTATATGGATGGGGATGTGTGTGTTTGTTGCGAAGATGTGTATGAGCGGTAGATGTGTGTGGGTGGGGTATATGTAGGTGGTGGGGTGTGTGTGGGTGGGAGGTGTGTGCTTTTGGTGTTTATGGGTGGGGGATATGTGTGGGCAGGTGGAGAGATGTGTTTATGGGTGGGGATGTGTGTATAGGTGGGGGATTTGTAGTTGAGAGGTGGCGAATATGGGGTGGGTGAGTGGGTGTAGGTTAGCTGATGTGTGTGTGGGTGGGTGGGGATAATTGTGAGGGTGCGGGATGTGTGTGTGGATAGGTATGGGATGTGTGGGTTGGCGGGGGTATGTGTGTGTGGTTTTGTGATGTGTGTATTGCTGTGTGGTTGCTGGTGTGTGGGTGGGTGGTGGAGAATATGTGGGTGGGTGTGTGCGTGTCGGTTATAGGATGGGTGGGGGATGTGTGAGTGGGTGGGGAAATGTGTCTGGGTGGGGGAGGTGTGGTGGATGTGTGGATGGCTGCGGGATGTGTGGGTGGCTGCGGGATGTGAGGGTGGATGAGGGCTGTGTCTCACAACATTGCAATATGCACTTTTTATGTTTACAACTTTCATTTGACAATGTTTTTTCCCCCATGTGATTGTATCATGTGTAATATGCATTGTTTATGCTTACAAAATCCATTTGACAATGTTTTTTCCCCCTATATAAATGTAACATGCACATTTGATGAATGAAAGATGAGTGACTGAAAGAGCCGAATGTAAGACGGGCCTACGTGCCCAATTTGTTACCCTTTTCAAATAAAGTTCGTTCGTTCGTTCGTTCCCTCTCCCTTTCTCTCCTTCTCTCTCTATCCCTCTCTCCCTCTCCCCTCTCTCCCTCTCTCTCTCGCTCTTTCTCTCTCTCTCACTCCCTCTCTCTCCCTCCCTTGTTTTCTCCCTCCCTCTCCCTCTCTTTCTCCCTCCCCTCTCCCCCTTTCCTTCCCTCCCCTCTCCCCCTCTCCTTCCCTCCCCTCTGCCCCTCTCTCCCCTCCCCTCTCCCCCTCTCTCCCTCTCTCTCTCTCCCTTATCGCGCACCAATACCCCACCAAGCGGTCCAGCCAATCTATCCGCCTGCTCTCTCCCCACCTCACCAACATATCAGGTGGTTGTTTTGATTTCGCACTACTGACCAGCTCCGTTGCGAAGAGTTAACGGACGTGTTTCGCGATCCCGCATATCCATGTTTGAAACAACACACCTGCGCGCGATTTGGCAGCAGACCGCGTTGCGTTGGTTATTTACGAAATGGTATGGGTGCCGGTCGTTCAGAAAGCATTGGCAAACTACTGAACGTAAACTTGCCAAGACATCACAACAGCAAATAATGCAAAGTTGTCAGAATAAAAATAGTAGATAAAAAGTAGGTTAGGACCTGTAAAGGATATGCAACTAACTGTTTTAAACTACTGACCAAGCTATCAATAATTGCCCCCCACACACGAGTACAGTCAAGAAATCATTTATCCCACGTTGTTGGTCGCTTTCACCTGGTCTATCGTCATGTTGTGAACGTAACATATTCAATGGCACATAAAAAGTAGGTTAGGACCAAGCAAAAATGAATGGCGGAAAATTGGAAGTGGGGGTGTGTCACAGTTATGACTTAAAGGTCGTTAATATGTATCAGACATGTTGCATTATAATGCAATGACAACATTTCGGCGATACATAAGCCCATGGCAGATACGGGAAGTCACTAAAGACGATTAATCACCCCATGACTGTTAACCAGCTCAGACTGTCCAATCTTCTAACCTCTAACCTTTCCTTTGCTAATTCAACGAATGAATCACCAATGCACCAGACGTAGATCGTAAGCTTGACTAGAAACCGGCACAAGAAACAAAATCGACGTTGCGGCTAAAGCCTTCGTCAGCACAGAACAAGCAATCACAAACCGACACACACCTACATGAAAAACACTTCTTCTTCTTCAGCATTCCGAGCCATTGAGGTTCTTTGCTGCAGATACAAGCCATCTCCATTCGTCTCTCTGGTGGACCCTCTCTTGCCAGTCGTTGATTCCAAGTGCGTGTAGGTCTGTACATGTATTATCTCTCCACCGTCTTCTTGGTCTACCTCGGGGTCTACGGTCATTTATTTCCTGAGTGTAAGCGAGTTTTGTTTCCCTATAATCTTCCATTCTTTCTATTTGCCCCAGCCACTGCAGTCTATTAGCCTTCATGATACCAGTGATTAGAGGGGACTTAAACAGATCATAAATGTCTTTGTTACTTCTTCTTTTCCACTCTCCACTTTGTGTATCCCTAATGGACCCAAGTCTTAAGACTTTGCTCTCAAAGGTTTGTAACAAGGTTTCGTCTCCTTTAGTTGTACTCCAGGTTTCAGAGCCATATAGCACAACTGGTCTGATCAGTGTTTTGTATATTGTGATCTTGGTGTTCCGAGATAGCGCATTTGATTTTAGCAGATGTTGTAGTGCATAGTATATCTTATTTCCAGAGTTGATTCTAGCTTGTATTTCTTCCCTTATAATGTTGGAGCAGTTGAAGATTGTACCCAGGTATTTGTATGTTTCCGTTCTTTTAAAGGTCTATTATCTATTTGTATGTGGCCAGAGTTTTTAGCTGTTCCTTCTCTTGAAATTACCATATATTCTGTCTTATCTTGGTTGATAACCAGCCCCATTTGTTAAGCTTTTTCCTTTAAGTGAGTCAATATTTCCGATGTCTTTTGTTTATTTTCCCCTATAATATCTATATCATCTGCATAACCAAGCAGTCTGGATGTTCCTCCAATAGCACATTTCTCCTTTACCTTCCTTACAACTTTCTCTAGAGCCAGATTGAAAAGGAGCGGCGATATTGCATCACCCTGTTTCAAGCCAGATGTTATTTGGAAAGGGTCTGATTTCCTGCCTTTATATGTTACTATATTATACGTATCTTCCATGCATAGTCTGGTCATGTTGATTAACTTCCTTGGTATTCCAAATTCCTGTATAGCATTCCATAGACTATTCCTATGGACACTATCATAAGCCTTTTTAAAATTTACAAAAATGTTATGGAGATCTCTTAGTTCAGAATAACGCAAATTATTGTCACCTATACCACCTCCATATTTATTTTATATTCCCAATTTTTCTCGGCTATTTGTCGTAAGATAAATATTTGATCTATTGTTGATCTGTTTTGTCTAAAACCCGCCTGGTAGTCACCTAATATGTCTTCTGAATATGGTTTTAGTCTATTTAGTAATACTGCGGATAGTATCTTATAGTTTGTGGACAGTAGTGATATTCCTCTATAATTTTCACACTGGAACTTGTCTCCTTTCTTAAAGATAGGTATCAATAATGACTCTTTCCAGTCATGGGGTAGTTCTTCTGTCCTCCAGATTTTTATTATTAGTTCGTATAGCTTTAGATGTAATGCATGGCCACCTGCCTTTATAAATTCAGCAGCGATTCCATCAGCCCCAGTTGCCTTATTGTTTTTAAGTCGTGTTATTACATATAGGATTTCTTCAAAAACAGGTTCTTCAATTTGTGGCTCACATGTTAGAACCTCTTCCTGTGGGAAAGTGTTGCTTGGAGCTTCACAATTTAGTAATCCAACAAAGTATTCTTTCCATGTGTTACACATTTCCTCATTGGTATTTATCATATTCCCATTTTTGTCTTTTAAACCATATGTGTTGTGTTGGTGCCCTCGTTTCATTGACTTCAGTTCTTTAAAATAACTTTCTGGATTTGTTTCTCTGGTGATTGGTTTCGATATCTTTGATTATATTGCTCATATATTCTTGCTTCTGCTGCCGAACTATTTTTGTAGCCTCTTTACATTCATTTCTATATTGCTCTTCCTTTTGGATGTTGTTGATGTCATTTAGCCATAGCTGTCTGGCATTTTTTTTCCTAATGACTGCTTCTTCACATTTTTGATTGAACCATCCGTTCTTTCTATGCGTGGTTAACACACCGAGACATTCTTCTGTGGTAGTTTGAATTGTATTCTTGATGTTCAGCCAAGTTTGGTCAACGCTTTCCTCCAACGGGTTTTGTAGAATTTCAAGTTTACATTTAATTCATCTGCAAATTACTCTTTGACTGTAATTTCTTTTCTCTTTTATATGTTGGGTGTAACCTTTGTAGTTTAGCATAGAAAGCTCTCTTAAGTTTTATTTTAAGCTTTGCCCCAACGAGGAAGTGGTCGCTGTGGCACTCAGCTTCTCTATAGCTTCGAACTTTGTATGTTTGATGCATTTTTGTTGTTAATTAACATGTGATCTATTTGATTATAGGTTCTCTTGCCACATGATTTCCAAGTTTGTTTATGTATATCCTTTCTTTGCAGTTTGGTACTGCTGAAATGCAGTCCTTTGGCTTCTGCTAGATTGAAAAACACTACATGAAAATATTAAGGTTACTCAAACGCTGGTGGTTCTCATGCGTTCAAAAGAGTTTCGTTTAGTCGACGGATCAACATCACGGCACCCGGGTATAACCCATAAGTGCTCCGTTCTTCTCCTAACTCAAACCTAAGTCGAGAGAATCTCAGCTTAATGCACGAACTCCGTAGCACCGGCGAGGATCCTAAAATACTTTGGTTAGATTTTTAACTCGTAATTTTTGCCCGGGCAGCACCGTTAGGCTACTCTTTTATTTTTCGATTTCCAACTGCCAAGGGATTTTTTACGTGTGCAACAATACACGCCGGCGTCCGATCTCACAACCCAGAGATCAAGGGAAATTTTGTTACTAGAAGTCCACGTGAAAAAATCTCAGCCCTCACCGGGGCCTGAACCCGGGACCTCCAGCACTCGAGGCGGATATTATACCTCGAGATCACTCAAGCCCCGGTCAAAAGAACAAGCCTGGGGTAGGTAGTGTTTACAAATCAAATGAAAGCACAATCTCAAAAAATGTGTTTTATGTTGCGTTCAGTGAATTTAAGTATTATAAAATTCAATATGAATTTAAAGTACCTAGCCCAAGACCTGTGATGAAGGGGTTTAAGATTCTGAGTCGTTATCATCCTAGGGATGATTGTATGTTAACTCGAGGCACTGTGTCGACTGGTCGGAAAGACAATACTTTCGTGTCAATGGTCTATCAAAGCTATTACAGTCTCGCTTGATGGCGGCTTCCGTTTTCTGAAGTTCACTCGGTATATGAACAAATGTCGGTTCTTTTGGCCAGGATTTCAGCATACTCTCTGAGGCAGGTGGCAAGTTCATATCAAAGCACAGCGTTTCTTGGTTGGAAGAAGCGGGTGCACACACGTAAGGATCTCTACCATACCAGAAGTCGCTCTACCATACTTCATGTCGCTCCTACATACCTCAAGTTATTTCACCGACTCCGTGGCTAAGGGGTTACGGACACAATTCGTAATCCTACATACCGTGTTCGAAACACAGCTGTGGGCGATTTGGCAGCAGACTGCCTTGCGTTGGTTTTCATACAATCGTATAAGCGCCGCACGTTCAGAAAGCAATGGCAAACTACTTAACGTAAACCTGCCAAGAAATTACAAACAGCCAAAAAGTTATGGAGTTGACTGCAATGTCCTGTAAAAGATATGCAACTAACAAGATATTTCACCATACTTCAAGTCATTCCACCATACAGGGAAAGTCAATCCACCATACCTCAAGTCACTCCATCATACCTTAAGTCACTTAACCATACCTCAAGTCACTCCACCATGCCTCAAGTAACTCCATCATGCCTTAAGTCTCTCAACCATACCTCAAGTCACTCCAACATACCTCAAGTCACTCCAACATACCTCAAATTACACCACCATACATCAAGTTACTCCACTGCATCTCCAAGTCACTCCACCGCATCTCCAATTCACTCCACAATACCTCAGATCACACCACCATACCTGAAGTCATTCAACCATATTTCCATGCCACTCAAACATGCCTCCATGTCACCCCATTAATATCTTACTTACTAAGTAGACATAAAGACAGTATAAACTCATGAACACTTTGATTGTTTATACTTTTATTATTAGATATATCTGGCAATAAAATTGTATGTGCACGGGGTTGCCTCCATGTTGCAAAGCAGACTATTACATATTAATAATAATAAAGAACAGAGACAAATAAATATTGCCAGCAATAGCTTCACTGACACAATCGAAATCATTACTGTACAATTGTCACACATCTAACAGCTGTATATAAAAAAACACGAAAATGTCACGGTTTATGGTTAACTTGTGAGTGAGTATGGACAATTATTGAAAAAAATGTTAAGGCAACATTTTTGGATTGAAAGTGACCGATTAACTGACAATGCAATATGTCGTTGTAAGGGTGATTTAACTGAAAGTAAATAATATTTGTTTCTAAGATAAAACACATACCCTTGTCTATTCTCATCAGATAATGGCGATTATTTTACACTGAAGCTAAATTATGAATAGAATCTGATATCCACTGATATACTTGCCAACTTGTAAAATGAATGAACCACCAAAAAAATATGAAGCAGACGGTAAGCTTTACTACAACATGATCACAAGCAACAAAATGGACGTTGCTGCCAAAGCCTTCATCAGCACACAAACAACACACATTTTACTTCATAATTTCGGCGGCAATTATTAAATTAATGTAAGTCAGTGCATGCAGTTTGTAAGGCTATTCATAAAGATACAGTGTTTATTATTTTCTTTTTTAAACATTTGTATCATGATATTTTTAAGGTCTCTCTTTTTTTTCTGGAAAACAAGAAGCAATAATGTTCCACTTGTGCCATATTTAACAGAGGAGTTACAATAGCGTAACTGCTAGATACTCATCTGTTAGCCACAATGCTCATGGGTGCAAATCCACATCGGTGTGGATTTTTATAATTTTTTTATACATAGAACATGTTACACTAGTTGTCTTATACATAAAACATTTGACTAACTAAATCTGGTACTCGTGTGGCCAGATCTGTTGCCATGTAATCTAATAAAATTCCTAAATAATAAATATACAGACTCATTAACTTGTAGATTATCAAATGCCACTTGAAGTCACTCAAAAATGGTTACAAATTTATCAGGCTCTACTTAATTATCTCTAGCAGATTCTTCAAAGTCACATTAAGTAAAATGTGTGACCTGTTGCTAGCATCAGAATAAGACAGTCCAAATTGTTGGGCATGTCATGAGAAAGAGAAAGTAAAGAGTACATTGTGACAACGGAGATGTTGGAGGGATTAAGAGGTGGGAGGAGAGAAGAGGGAAGATTATGGACAGTTTTAATTCATGGAATGGAGGAAGATTGGTATCAGAAATGATTGGCAGTATATGAGATAGAAGATTGGGAACAGGCATGATCAGCCAACATCATACTAGTATGAATTATAACAAGATTCCAATCCAGTATTTCTACTCGTCTGCAGATCTGTTGTCTTCTAGAGTAGCTGGAGCACTAGTGATGGACAAGGCTGCTCTGTGAACAACTGCTCGTTGAAGATACAAAAACAGATGTTCTATGAATAACTGCTAGTTGAAGGTACAAAGGCAGATGAAGCAATATATTTAAACGTGCTTTAACTTGGTTTTGAGACATCTGTGCAACTATGGACTTGTCCAGAGTGCAAGGATGATGCCCCAACAGGCATCTAACTAACTAATTAACTAACTACTAACTAACTAACTAACTAGGGTTTAATTGTGAGTCCAGCAAGGAGGGATATATGAGAGGATGATTCTGATGTTTTTTTACAATTAATGTGCTAATTGGAGTGATCAGCATCTACATCTTACAACATTTTCTGAAGGAGACGGGACATCTATGGATTTTCCCAGAATGCAATCTTGTGGATCCTTAGAGACCAAGACCACAACAGATTTCTACATCACCTCCGGTAATCTGGGTCATTTTTAGTTATGAGTGGGTCTGAAATAAAGAGCTTCAAACCACTATTACTAATAATCACCAGAAATGTACTCCCAAAAGTTAATTTACAAAAACATGGTTAATTTTTTATGTACATCTCACCACATACAGCGGCTCAAATTTTGTTCAACAGTGTCCCTGTTTTCTTGTCATACATACTCATATCTTCATTATTCACATTCTATCATTGCCAACATTTAGACATCATGAATATCTGCTATACTTTCACATTTCTTTAATATTATTCCACTTACTATGCTCCAGGTTTTCAATTTCACTAATCACAAAAATACCAAGCCAAACAAGAAATAGTCCTCTAGTCTCTGCTTCCTTCTTCTCACTTTTATGAGTGCCAAACAATACATGTGTGTTTATTTATGAACAAGCCAAATGAAGAACTATTTAAATATGGAATGGTGGTCATGAAAAAATCACAACAGAAAGCATAAATCAAACATGACATCCACAAAACTGAAGCATAAATTAAAGCATAAATAGAAAACAAAAATGGAAGAGTCACTGCTACAATGAAAATGAGATAATATGTACAAAGACTTTTGTAAAAAAGGACAACAAACATGGCAAGTTAGTTCTAACACATTTCACATTTGCATGAAAAGGTTTGAAGGAAAAGAAAACGCACTTTTTTTTAATTTGTAGTTGACAGAAAACTATATACATGGAAACACTTTAGTTAGACATAACTTGCCATTCTGCCAGGTTGTATACAGACCTGGGCGAAGCAATATTCTGATGAGGCATGAGAGCAATATTCAACATCTCTGTAGGGAAATGGTGTGGAGAGTAGAGGTGGTGTTTGTGTAAAAACTGAATTAATGAACTAATATACATATGTGGGTGGTCACAAAGTTAGGATATTCACCTCATATATTGTGATATGTGGGTTCTAATCCTTGGTAAGCCCAGGGATTTGTATGTATCAGTGGTGAAACAAAAATTATATTCTGTACTTTGTGTGAAGACTGCTTGGGAAAATAGTCTCATTTGGTCTCAACTCTTGAAACGCCCTCCAAGCAGACACCATCAATGGTGCACATGTTATAAAAATGGGGTTGTTGTTTTTTTTTGAGAGAATTTACACTTGAGACTTTTATTTTTTTTTTTTGTCAAACAACAAGTTCAATCATCCTCATGTATTTCAGCCCATGAACCCATTGTGGAGCTTCCTAAACATGTCATTTTATGTTTGACTGTATTGTGGCTTTCATTAATTCCATGTGTTTCTGCATTGTTAGATCTATGCAGGATGTATTGAGAGAAGACCTGTTGGACAATTAGCGTTGATGCTGAATTAAAAGGAAAACTATTGATCTATTGGTGTTGTTGCTGTATTAAGAGAACTATTGGACTATTAATGTTGATGCTGTATTGAGAGAACTATTGGACTATTAGTGTTGATGCTGTATTGAGAGAACTATTGGACTATTAGTGTTGATGCTGCATTGAGAGAACTATTGGACTATTAGTGTTGATGCTGTATTGATAGGAGAACTATTGGAATATTAGTGTTGACGCTGTATTAAGAGAACTATTTGACTATTATTGTTGATGCTGTATTGAGAGGAGAACTATTGGACTATTAGTGTTGATGCTGTATTGAGAGGAGAACTATTAGACTATTAGTGTTGATGATGTATTGAGAGGAGAACTATTGGACTATTTTTGTTGATGCTGTATTGAGAGGAGAACTATTGGACTATTTTTGTTGATGCTGTATTGAGAGGAGAACTATTGGACTATTTGTGTTGATGCTGTATTGAGAGGAGAACTATTGGACTATTTTTGTTGATGCTGTATTGAGAGGACAACAATTTGACTAGTAGTGTTGATGCTGTATTGAGAGGAGAACTATTGGACTATTAGTGTTGATGCTGTATTGAGAGAACTATTGGACTATTAGTGTTGACGCTGTATTGAGAGAACTATTGGACTATTAGTGTTGATGCTGTATTGAGAGAATTATTAGACTATTGGTTTTGATGATGTATTGAGAGAACTATTGGACTATTAGTGTTGATGCTGTATTGAGATAATTATTAGACTATTGGTTTTGATGATGTATTGAGAGAACTATTGGACTATTAGTGGTGATGCTGTATTGAGAGAACTATTGGACTATTAGTGGTGATGCTGTATTGAGAGAACTATTGGACTATTAGTGTTGATGCTGTATTGAGAGAACTATTGGACTATTAGTGGTGATGCTGTATTGAGAGAACTATTAGACTATTGGTTTTGATGATGTATTGAGAGGAGGACTATTGACAAAATTAGTGTTGAAGCTGTATTGAAGGAAGAACTATTGGACTATTATTATTGATGATGTATTGAGAAGAGAACTATTCGACCATTAGTGTTGATGCTGTATTGAGAGAAGAACTATTCGACCATTACTGTTGATGCTGTCTTGAGAGAACTATTGGACGATTAGCTTTGATGTTGCATTGCTAAGAGAGTTAATGTACTATTCGTGCCTACACTGTATTTTCAGGATAACTGTCATGCAATGCTAATCTTTTGGGTAGTTGATTTCAGTTAAGTCAAGAACCACAGTCACAGCATTCAGGACATTCCCATATATGTTCCATCCTCATCTTAAACGGTCGGCAAAGAGTCCAAATACGAACGATACCAATATCAGTCTGATTATGTGTCAATCTGGACTTTCCTCTGAGTCCTGAGTGTTGGCCAGATACTCTTGTCACCTTGGGTAGTAGGATATGATACCTAGCCATCTCAGATAAGATTAAAATAATAGGAGATCATGGGCAAGCTATGCATGTTGTACAATCCACATCAGTTGGAAATTACAAAGAGTAGGTAATAAAGCACTGTTCTGGTAAACATGTTAGGAAAGAACACCTACATATAGGCAAACAGAACCCGTTACATTGGATGGAATGTTTCTAGAGGAAGTCAAGTTTAAATACATGTTTGCCAAAGTCTGACACACTGACTCCTGAGGTGTATAACTAGGTATAACGCACCCCCTTTGGTTGAGGAACAAAGACGAAGAAGATCTTTGCATGCCTGTTCTATAGGTGTGTTTCTTGATTATCCCTGGTACTTTTCCAACATTGTGCTCTTTTTGGTGTTTCTTCACATCCTTGAATGTGTGCAAATCATGAGAGCCTTCTGGAATGAAAGGACAGCACGGATCATAGCTGACTCTCCTATGTCTTTATGCTATAATGTAGTATATATGAGGATATCACCATGGAACTACATTTATCTTTGTTGTAACTCTGTGAGTTAAAGTGAATGTGACCTAACATTGAACGGTTCATTTCAAAGCAAAATTCAAACCACCTAAAACTGGAACTGTGAATGCTAAATCTTTATGTTAATGCAAAAGTTGGATAGTAATATTGTACACGGACTTACACAATCAATAAAAACATGCATTTATGAACATTAAAACCACATCTGGGAACTGTAGCTGTAAAGTAGCTAACATGTTCATCTGCTGGACACGGGAGTCTCCGTGGCGAAGTGGTCAAGCCATTTGACTCGGGCTCTGAAGTGGGTTCGATTTCAGGCCGCGTCCTTCGGTTCACGAGTGAAATTTTTCGGAGTGGCTCCCAGGTTGACCCATTCTAAACTGGCTGCCAGTAAATATCATGGGAACTAAAGGCAGCCAGCAATATATTCTTATGTTCAGCTAGAGAAATACAACACTTTTCACTTATGATGTCTGTGTTTTGTCTCGGCTTATATTGAGTAACTTTTGCTCAAGTTCTCTCACATTCTGGTCAAGTGACCTTGCACACACATAGTAGATACCACAGAATGTGATAGCTTGGTCATGCGTACCACATGCCAGATGGACACATCCCAAGTGTCATTCCTTGTGGGCAGTTGGCAAATGGTGCCAAAGAATTGAATATCTGTAGCTATGATTCAAAGATAATTGCAAACGAGACATGAAAATGTTAGGGAAAGACACTATATGGCAGCTACTGAGTTAAGTGCATGTAGCAACACTGTGAGATGTGGATTTTATGTGGAATGCTTTTACATCTGTTTGCAGTGGTTTGTATTGTGAACTGCATGTTCAGAAAAATGGTGGAAGAACATTTGTTGAACTATCAAGTTTTATCTTATGCAGTAATGTGTGTGTTTAACTGCTGGATTTCCAGTGACTGCCATTTCCATTGACGATGAACTGCAATTATAGTGTTGGACTGTTGTTGTGTTGGCACTGTGGCAGTGGATTTATTCGTGTATGCCTGTGTGTGCAGTTGGTTTGTCAGGACTGCTGTCTGTTCCACTTTTCACATGGGATTTTGTGTGCTATTTGCTGGCACAGGAACAGAGCATTATGGGGTGACCCTTTGTTGTGAAGTTGGAACCGTGACTAACGAATAACTAACAACAACTAAAATGTTTGTGACCACATTTTGAGTTTGGTGCAAAGAGCTCTACTGCAACAAGCAGAGGAAATAAGAACACGCCAAATAGAACACCAAGCTATGTGGCTATATATATCATTACTATGGCTATATATACATTACTATATTATAGTTGTATATATTGTTCTACTCTCATTAGTCTCTACTGGATAGGATAATTGTTGTTAGTTACTCTGGTAGTCCAAAGTATTTTATATATATATATATATATATATATATATATATATATATATATATATATATATATATATATATATATATATATATATATATATATATATATATAAGATAGCTACATAGATAGTGAGCAAACAAAAAACACACCCAGAAATTATCACAACACACCCTGAAGAGTATAGTCTAATCTACAGTGATCAATGTTTCAGATGACTTGAACCACCACAGTTGCTTTCATTTGTATCATTAAGATATACACTGTCAATTGCCTGGTTAAGATCAATCATGTGCCATGCTGGAAAGCGTGACCAGTCATGACTCCCCATTTCACTCGATCACCAGAGTCGTGGATCAGCTCAGTGTTCCTATCTCGTCCATGCCATGCGGCCAAGCCATCCAGGTATTTTCCTCTCGGTCTTCCTCTTAATCTGTTCCCTTCGATCTTGCCAGTAGTCACCAAGTTCTCCAATCCATTTCTTCTCATAACATGTCCAAAAGATTTTGACTGTCTATGTCTAATTTCTCTAATCAATTTACGATTGTCATTTGTCTCCTGTAGTACTTGGTCATTGGTTTTTCTGTCTGTCCATAGTATTCTTTGCATTTTCCTCAGAAACCACATTTCTGCAGCCATCAGATGTTTTTCAGCTTGACTGCTCATTGTCCAAGATTCACATCCATACAATAGAACAGGCTCTATGTATCCCCTCAACACTCTTTTTTCTCGTTTCAATTGACATCTTTTTATTGGTCAGAATGTTTTTAATCTTACTAAAGGCTACTTTTGCCATGGCGATTCTTGTTCTAATCTCGTCAAGGCCTCTCCCATCAGATGTTACGACTGTTCCGAGATAATTGGTTAAGATACACTCTGTTATTTGCATAAGTAAAATACACTTTGTTATTTGTATGATTAAGATGCATGCTGTCATTTGTATGACTGGAGGTAAGCATGGCTAAATGGATAAGAATGCTTGTTCTTAAACATCCGATGTGCTGATGCCAAGGTAAGAGGTTTCAACCCCTACACCGGACAGTTGGACTAAAATGTTGACTTCTCGTCCTTGACTTTGGGATGTAAATTACAAGTACCTCTGAAGTCAGAGTGGGTTCGCTTGATAGCGAGGGACACTGGTAATAGGGAAAGCTAATTCACATGCAAAATTCAGTCCAGTGCTACTAGGAGCAATGTATATGGACTACACTTGAGTTTGAAGCGAGCGAGAGCATCCATAAAGAAAGTGTATAATTACGATGCACACTGTCATTTGTCTAAGTAAGATACACACTGTAATTTGTATGATTAAGATATAAAGTGGCATTTTCCTGGTTAAGATACATGCTGTCATTTGTATACTTAAGATACACACTGTCATTTGTCTAAGTAAGATACACAGTGTCATATGCCTGGTTAAGATACACACTGTCATTTACCTGAGTAAGAAACACTGTCATTTGCCTGGTTAAGATACACACTGTTATCTGCCTGGTTAAGATACACACTGTCATGTGTGATAAAAAACAGACTGGCATATTGTGATCATAAGAGAGATTGTCATTTGTCTTATTATAATTAATGAAACAAACAAATATTTTACAATCCTGAGGGGGAAATAACCAGCACAAACACATGTGCACACTTTACAAGGACCTCAAGCCAGGTGAATAGAAACCACAATGGGAGAATGAATAAATTTACAGTAATAACTTCTCAAGACTGTATTAATAAATACATTAAATAAAACATGTCACATGTGTGCAACTTTTTCAATTTAACAACCTTACACAAAAGAATACAAACACTGATAAGGAAATTAAAATAAATTATAACAATTCAAATTACTGTGTGAATATGTGTGTTGTAAATTTCAGCTTGAAGAATTTATCTTATTGCTTTAATTTATCTTGTGTGATTTCTGCAGTATCACAGTAGATGAGATGCAGTGAAATATACCAGGCAATAAATCATGAAATCTATTATTAAATCTATTAATTTGTGAAATCTATTGACATCTATTCTTCATTGTTTTTTTAATAACTTATAACACACAATATATGAACAATGACACATAACCAGATATTTTAAGAGTAAATGATAAAGGAGAGGTTTGTGACTTCCAAGTACAATAATAATAAGCAGTAGTTTCAGAGTATTGATGCAAAATCTGGAAAAATAAATTTAAAATTAGACACTGTCAGACCAAAACAGATACTAGATTTCTAGGGATGTAAAATGACAACAGAAGGGAGAGTGGTCAATGGTAAAGTCACAGGAAACAAGATAAACACTGTTGACTCCTGCTGGATGGATACATCCCATAATGGTAATTAATGGCTCTCCATTTTCAGCCTCTGTAACATGAATTAAAATAGCTATCTGGTAATCAATGAAGTATTTGTCTCTTTCATTTACTTATTAACTACATCTGATCTTATTTTACTTGCATGAATGTAGCACATGTTCATTTCTCATTTTTTTTAACAAACTTTCCTCCTTGTGGATATACACAGTGAAATAGTGGATATACAAAATAGAACATAAATGGAATGCTTAGTTGTACAAAATGAATTAACTTCTTTTTAAATACAAACATGCAACAACAACAAAACTGCCAGTGAAATAAATAATCTACTTCATTTTTGTGAAAGCCAAAATATTTCACAGAAAAATGAAGACAAACCAAAAAAAATAACAATCACATAGCTTTTATATTTTCGCAATTAAAAAACTGGCAGACGGTACTCAGTGCAGAATAAGTTCAGCATGTGTCATTTATTGAACAAAATGCTTACCAGTTTTAGTATCTAGCATGATTGCATGTCAGGCCAGTGGTCATGAGTTCAAATTTGAATCAATTTGGATTTTGTTTTAACTGATACAAATATAGGGTGTATTTTTAATGACTGAGGTTTTTCGATAAGGATGCTTGAAGATCTCCAAAGTGATGGAAAAGACCTTAGACTTGTAGAAAAACATATATTGGAAACAACAAGCTGCCATCAGAATTGATAATGATGTAGGGTAATATCAGCCTATTAATAGAGGTGTGAGACATGGATGTGTAATGTCTGCAAATATTTTTTCCCTTTACAGTGAAAATATGTTCAGAAATATAGAAGATATGGAAGGAATCAACATTGGGGGATAATACATCAATAACATTAGATATGCAGATGATACTGTCTTGATTGCAGACAATGAACAAGACCTGCAACATTTCGTAGATGCGGTTGTTACACACAGTGAACAACTAGGGATAGAAGTCGCTTAAAAGTCAACAGGGTCGACTTCATAGCACCAGGTTTTATCCCATATGGCTCGGTCTCTTTCCACAGCATGGAAAGCAGTCGCGCAAAGCACGAACTCCGTAGCTTTTAGCGATGACCCACAGGAGTCTCCTGAAACATTTAACTCGTACATTTAACTAGGGATAGAATTGAATAGTAAGAAGACACCAATTATGGTCGTCACTGGGAAGAAGGAAATACCACAATGTGATATACAAGTAAACAGGCATATTCTTAAGCAAGTGAATCGGTAGTTATCTCGAAACAGTCATAACATCTGATGGAAGATGTCTTGAAGAGATTAGAACAAGAATTGCCATTGCGAAGATAGGCTTTTGCAAGATGAAAAACATACTGACCAATAAAAAGATATCAATTGAAACAAGAAAAGAGTGTTGAAGTGCTACATAGAACCAGTACTTTTGTATGGATGTGAAGCGTGGACAATGAGCAATCAAGCTGAAAAACATCTGATGGCTGTGGAATTGTGGATTCTGAGGAAAATGCAAAGAATACCATGGAAAAACAGAAAAACCATTGAATAAGTCCAAGAAACAAATGAAAATCACAAACTGATTAGAGTCATTAGACGTATCCAGTCAAAATATTTTGGGCATGTTATGAGAAGAAATGACTTGGAGAACTTGGTGACAACTGGCAAGATCAAAGGGAAGAGACCAAAGGGAAGACCAAGAAGTAAATAACTAGATGGCTTGGCCACGTGGCACGGTTGAGACAAGAACACGGAGCTGATCCATGACTGGTGATCGAGTGAGATGGCAAAACATGACCGCCCACGCTTATCGGCATGGCACATAATGGATGGATGGAGGTTTTTGAAAACATTGCCATTTCAAGTTTTTTATTTACTTTTAATGTTGCATGATTTCATAGAGGGTGAATACAAAACCTGGAGCGGCAATATTTTCAAAACCCCACAGTCATTAAAAATATACCCTATAGTAGGTTTGGACGAAACATGGTATAAAATCAAATGAACAAATATCAAGTATTATAATGTAAGCTTCCATTCACTTAGCTTTGATACTGCGGAAAATACCCCAAAACAAAACAAATAACCCGATGACCCTAGAATGGTGATATATCGTCCTTCTGTCCAAATGGGAGGTCACATTTGGCAATATTTTATCCTTCGGCACAGAATCGGTTAACTGACCTTGGCCTCCAAGTCAATCCAGTCTAAAATGTGTACCAGAAATGTCTTCAGAAGTTTAAGAGTAAGCGGCCTTATTTGTTTGGCCACGTTGACTACTAAGTGCCAGTTAGTCTATAAAATTATAGGGTTACAGGATATGCCCAACACCCTTCACAGCATGTAAACAAGGGTCTTTTACTTACTTGCTTACTTGCTTGCTTACTAACTTATCTATTTTATAGCTGATTAAACTCTACA
Organism: Cepaea nemoralis; assembly: GCA_014155875.1. Classification (NCBI taxonomy): domain Eukaryota; kingdom Metazoa; phylum Mollusca; class Gastropoda; order Stylommatophora; family Helicidae; genus Cepaea; species Cepaea nemoralis. The sequence goes on along the minus strand of JACEFZ010003318.1, from coordinate 277,691 downwards.
AGAAGATATTTGTTATTGTTTTCGTGCTCATTGATTTAATTTTGATTGACAAACATCTCTAAACACCTGGTATCAGAAAAGGTGGCACTAAATTATAATAATTTAGATATTAAAAACTAATTCATCCCCAAAATATTTTGCCCAAAGGAGAATTAACCACTATAAAAAACAACAAGAGCATTGCTTGAACAGAGGCCAAATAACATAGGAGGAATGACCACTGGGAAGGCAGATTTTTTTTTTTAAATGTATGTTCTGACCAAATGTAGGAAGTATGAAAACATATTATGTGGCGGTTGTGATTCTCGAGAGAGGGCTCATGATAGACAACATAATGCTTGAAACTGAAAGATGCCCAGACCCAGAGTTATTTGACAAATCACACATGATAAACTGATTAATTAATAAACAATATAAAAAACACCAAAAATCTGGCAGTGTCTGAGAGTTTCTTTTATTTAATTATATGATGAAAGAAGATACCAGAAAGATTGTAGGATCCATTCGTGTAAAAGACTTCTTCTATGCAGTGTCTGAGGGTTTCTTTTATTTAATTATATGATGAAAGAAGATACAAGAAAGATTGTAGGATCCATTCGTGTAAAAGACTTCACATATAATTACAGGAGGGCGATGAGCTACTCCTTCATTTGCTGTCTTTGACTTCATTAACTCAACTCAGAGTTTACCACCAACATTGATGAATTGGTCAGTGGATGCAATTACAGCCTAGTTTTGATAGTCACTGAGTTCACTATGGGGGGTCTCTGTGGCAGAGTGGTAAAGCCATTTGCCTCACACTCGAAAGATCATGGTTTGGTTTCATTTTCAAACAGTCTTTTAGACCAAGAGTGCAATTTTTCTAGAGACCCTGAAGGGTCGCGCTAGAGTTATGGAGTTTGTGTTTTGTGCATGCTCTCAGCAGGGGACTTGTTTGTTTGCGGAGACTAAGCCGCATGGGATAAAACATGATGCAATGAAGTTGATCCCCGCCTCTACTTTTAATAATAAATATGATCTGTAAATACTGTAGTATGATAAACCTATTTCATCTAATGTCTAATTTTCAAATAATATACTAAATTAACTAGTTTCGTTTCCATCATTGGTTTTGAATTTTGCAAATGGTTCCTCTGTGGTGAATAGTATATCATCATAAAAAATTCAATTCAATTAACTCTTTCTCTGCCAAGTGCCTTTACATTGGCGCAGTAGATCGATTGTGACGCCCCTGTGCCACAAAATTGGCACAGTATAAACAGTGGTTTATTTGTCCCATTTCTTATGTTTCCGCAATTTTTAGTTAACTTCAGTATCTTAAAATTGAGACAGAAATATTTTGCAGTTTGAAACAGGCCACTGACAACCATATTTGTTCTTAGAAAGCACTTGATTCTTGATTCGAAATGATTGTTTTGATTTGAACTTCAAAATGACAACACCTTCTGGTTTTGGACCTCATATATTTTAATAAAATTACCATTTAAAAAAATGTTATATTATAGTTATAGTGATTTCAAGGACTTTGTGAAAGATTCTAAAACTGAAACCACGTGCAGTATTCGGTTAGTTAGTTAGATTATTTCCTAGTAATGGAAAACGACACTGTCATAATATGTCATAATATGATGGCACATATTGAATTATGAATGCGCTAATGGGCCACATTTATGCCCCTAAATTTGTTTTGCCTATCACAAAGTATTTCAGGAGTATTTAAATAATTAAATTTAAAAGAATAATAATTATAACTAAATAGAAAATAGTGTTTATATTCTTCTTCTCAGTACAATCTGAGTGGTGTATTACTGACATTTTCCATTTTGTGTGAAAATTATGTGCTTCAAAATATTATGTTTTAATTAGGTTTTATTGGTGTTGTGGTGCAGTTCTTGTGATATTATTGAACAAAAGTGGTGTGTGTAACAGTATTCAGCAAATTTAACTGGGTTAGCTGCAGTGGATTATAAATAACGCCTTGGTAAGTGAAATTTTAAAATAATTTTACCTTTTTAATTTCAATTGTTATTAATAAACCTCTCATTATTGTCATAATATTTCTAACCTATCAATTAATTATTAACACTGTCATGTTCCTTGTGCAATCCTCTTTAATTTGATATATAATACAATAGATCTGCTACCATTTTAACCATTTTAAAAGCATTATTGTGACACACCTCTACTTGCAGCAATTTTCTGCTATGAATTTCTGTTTGGTCAGGACCCAATTTTTGTTTGGCACTGAAAGAGTTAAACCACTACTAACACTTGTGTTTGGGTATTCCCTATGCAGCTAAATATAGTAGTCTCCTCATAGTCGTTAACTGAAGGAAACCAGAGGTTAAACTTTTAAATTTTATTTTGGTCTAATAATGGTCGCAGGGAATAACAGAGTCCATGGGAATATTGATACATGAAGCCCATAAGCAGGCACTCTCCCGCTGTTTATACTTCACCTCGACACCGCAAGGTACAAGAGGAACATGATGAGATGAGCTGAGATGAGATTTGGTCTAAATACATGTGATTGATCAAATAAACAGCTAATCTAATTAGACATGCAGGAAAAAAAAAAGGAATCACAATGAATTGTTGTAGACTGCATGTAACAGATTTGTTTAATAAAATATAGCTGAAAGCAAGCCAACCAAAAGAAATCATGAAAACAAAATAAACGCTCCACAGACCTAAAGATGGAGGATATGATCTACTGTGGAAAGCAAATACAATATTTTATTTGTAATTCCTGTTGAAGCAAAATAAGTGCTTTTTTTAAAAATAGTTCCACATCTAATAAACAAACAATCAGCTTAATGTATATGTGATAGAGATATGAAAGTAGCAACAGTAAACAGTAACAAAGACACATGATAAATATACACTGAACTTGTAGAAAATTGTCTTTAGTTTTCTTTCTTTTTTGTAATTATTATTTAGATAATCATATGTTAACAGGTAGATCGGTAATGAATTGATGAGAGTGATAACAATAACAAACACTGTTATAAAAATCAACATTATAATCTCTGTACTCTTTTGGAGTCAACTGTTGGAAGATTGAATGCCAATGTGTACAAAATGTAGCATTTTCAAAAGCATGAATACAAACAGTGAAAACTTATGGCTAGTCCAAAGAACAGAAATAACAACATATAATACAATCATTTGTATGAGAAGTGCTAAACCACATTCATTGCCCAGTAGTAAATTAATGTAATACAAATATAAATCCAGTGTCATGTCTTAATATTGCATATTTTTATTACATAAATTCAGTACCGTCTATTTTTAAACAAAACTTTCCTTGAAAAGCTACCATGCATAAATTATGTCAGGCATAAATTTACATTCAACAGTATCAAATTAGCCATGTCAATCATACTTGAAAGATGTCTATTTTTGTTTCATTGCTTATTTACAAAGATAAAACAATTATACCTTTCAATCAACAAAGAACAATATGTGTGGATAGATAATAAATGGTAAAAATCACCGTAAGCACTGTCACAAGAAACAAACTGTCTTTACTACATCCACTTAAAATGCATACAATATAAATATATAAATACTTTGAATATATATATATATATATATATATATATATATATATATATATATATATATATATATATATATATATATTTATATATTTATATATATATATATATATATATATATATATATATATATATATATATATATATATATATATATATATATATATATATATATTCTCAAAGTTTACATTCATTTGAAAAATGCTTCAACTTAATTGGTAAATGTTAAATAATCTCCCTTACTTGTCACATAAGTCAAATATATATATATATGTCTGTTCGTCAATATGATGGTCTGAAAGTTAAAGTTCATTGTGTTTTTGTCTTTTTACAAATCTATGCACATATTTATTTACATAGTTTGAGAGTTGATGTTTAGTTGTTTAGAAGCATAAATGTGTCTAAACAGAGTTCTATGGGAATCTCGAATCATGAAGCCCATAAACAGGTACTCTCCCGCTGTTTATGCTTCACTTCGACACCACACGGTACAAGAGGAACAAGATGAGATTAGAAGCATAAATTTAAACAAAGAAACAAATTACTAGAATTGTTGCTCTATAATAATACTAACAATTGTAAAACTGAAGAAAAATAAGACATGTGTTAGCATTACTTAAGCATTAATCATAATTACAGCAATAGAAGATCATTGCTGTTGGTTGTACAGATGTGGTTTCACAGATGTGTTGGCTTTACAGACTTGGTTTCATTGCTGTTGGTCAAACCAAGCAAAATAAAAGATAAAAAGGATGCATTCTTCTTCAGCTGGGGTGTTATATCAGGAGAAGTGATAGTACCACAACGGAAGTGCCATCATGTCTTTTGCATAGCCATAGCCCAGTTTGGTTGCCTTTCCTCATTCAGCTCATGTATGGCTTCATGAAAGCTATTTGTGTATGACTAGCTGTTGCTCTTCGGGAATCAGTCTTGGCTGGCAGGTAATCTACAGTCATGAATCCATGGTGTGACTATGTCCATTTCTAGAACATGAAAACTGGGACAAGTGGAACAGACATCTTGAATACCATCTTGAATGATTCCTATGGCAGAATGGTAACATGTATGGCGCACGTGAGCTGTTACTTAACTCTAAGAAGGAATGACAGAAAAGATTTGGACTTTACTGTTATTTCCCAAAGAATACAACTGACCAGTTAAGTAAAGATTTCTTGAAATCATCAAAGAAATAATAAACACTCAATATCCAGATATGGTCAAGAAACAGCTTAGCAGAGTGTAAAATGAAGGCTCTGTTTAGAAATTGCAGAAGATCCATTATCACAAAGATTAACAGTGGAGATGACAAAGAATGTTGATGATGGTATGAACTAACAAATCTGTTAGCAACCCTCGTAAAACAAGTTTTATACCAGATGTGATTTCTGAGATGAATGTTGCAAATACTTCAGATTGCCAAAGTAATCAACTATAGAAAAGTGAATGTAAAGGCAGTAATGTAAAGTGTGAAGCCTTCATTTATGCTTGGTCATAACTTTATAAAGTGGAGTGATGGGCTCCCTTACTCCTAGAGCTGGATCATGTACACATTCAGTCACTACTAAGGTTCAAAGCCTAGCTTAGGACCACTGTTCTGATAAGCTACTGCACTAACCATTGAGCTGTTACAGTTTAAACATAGATAAATAAACATAAAACATAATAATGTCTCTGAAAAAGTAAAAGTGCAGATTACCAATAAGTAAAATCTGCACTGAAGCATCACAAAAATAAAACTTACAAACACATGAAAATTATGTAATATACATAAATAATTATAGTCTGTACAGCCATATAGTTCTTATACCAAAAGGAACTTCTAATATGTATACAACTGTTTTTAATAGTTTATATTAACTGATTCAGTGCCAAACAAAGAGTAAGTTTGGACCAAACATAGTACACAATCAAATGAACAGGTATTATAATGTAAATTTCCTTTCACTGCACATTGAAATTGTGGAAGATACTAAGAAACAAACAAATAACGCAATGACCTTAGTAGGGCGATATATCATCCTTCTGTTCATTTGGGAGGTCACATTTTATCCTTGGGCACTGAGTCAGTTAAATAAATCTTTGATACATTACTTAAAAATACATCTCAAGTTTATTTACACACTCAGATCATCATTTGTCTAAATGCACAACATGAACCACCTGTAATGAAAATATCTATGTTTTCATAATGTCTTAGTTCAGCATAGTGGTGCCCTGCATTGCATAGTTAGCATTACAGAAATAAGAGAGGACATACCACCATTTTCTCAAACCAAACTTCACCAAATTTGCTACTTCTGCCTTAAGGTTTATAAAAGGGTCCTTTGCTCTACTTACTGACATTTACTGATTAAAACAGACCTGGGCTGAGTCTAATATGAGTGCCAGGAAATGTTCAAGAAAGTAAAGGCGGCCAATGTTATACTGACTATTTCATCAATCTTGTGATGATTGGTTCTTTAAAATATGGGAGATAGCACCATATTTAGGGTATATTTTTTATGACTGTGCAGTTTTTGAAAATATTGCCATTCCAAGTTTTGTATTTACCTGTTATGTTGCATGAACTCCACAGAGGTGAATACAAAACTTTGAATGGCAATATTTTCAAAAACTGCACATTCATTAAAAATATACCCTGTACCTAGGGAGCTGTGGTAGTCAAATGGTGAAGACGCTCATGTACCAGCTCAGTATTTATGGGTTTGAATCCACAGGGAGACAGGTGTTTGTTTCGTCTACCTGGGCACCCAGGTCCACCCAGCTTAAGTTGGGTGCTATGAAAGTTCTTGGGAAGTAAAGGTTGCCAGGATGGCCACATGACCCATCGGGTGATGACTGGTCTATAAAAATATGGATCTAGCACCACATGCCCAGTAGTGCTGTCATCATCATCAAGTGCCTTGCTGACTGGCGTGGATGATCATGCTTATCCACATCTCACGTTCTCCAACGACATGTATCAGTTCATATGCTGAGGCTCCTTCCATGCCATGACACAAGACTGTTAAGAATTGTCTCTTGCTGTCTTCCTCAATCTCTCTTTCCACAAATCTTTTCAGCTGTCACAATATACCTTAAGGGGTGTAACAGGGACTTAACTACATTTAATATGCCTTTAGGCATGAAAGGGGGTCATCTACAGGTGCTCTGCATTCATCTTAATATATACCCAATATATCTCAACATGTAGAAATGGGTCCTATTACTTTTTCTTTACATTTTCTGTGAAGATGCAATTATATAATCATAGCAAGTTTTACCTGTATCATAGCCTGATGATAATGTTTGCTCTTATGAGACTATGTCATGGATGGTGCTATGGTAGAATTGTGGTAGTGACCCAGCTTATCATGATAGTTACTGTTATTGGCCCCTTGCCGTTTTAACAGACGACAGTTTGTAACATTTTGTTTAAAAACAAAATGGCAAAATAACTTCTCCATAGCACAAAGCCCGGGCTAAATTCTAGAGACCATGTGTTGCCCATGCAGCATAATCCCTGTCTCGGCCTGCATAGTTTACTCCAGGGATAAGGTGACACCAATACATATGGAACAAGTCAAGCTGCCGGATCAGCAAAGCATTGCTTTAAACTGTCTGCCTATCAAGACATTAGACAGGAGTTAAATCCCCATTAGTGGTTAAGTCATCACATATTTCAGTCACAAACAATCTACACTGCTAAACTGTTGTTAAACTTTTCACAATATTTGTATCAGTTCTTGATCAGTTTTCTTGTGTAGCTCCAAACACAACATGCTATAACATTTCACTTTAACTCTTGAAGGATGTGAGTATGCTCGTGAGTTTTAATTTACTGTTCACATTAACTGATTCAGTTAAAACAAAATTAATAACACGATGATCCTATATGGCTATATAACGTAAAATAGGTCACATGTGGTGATATATTATCCTTCGGCACTGAACCAGTTAATGATTAATCATTACTTCCATGGTTGCAAATATAGGGTGTATTTTTAATGATTGTGCAGTGTTTGAAAATATATCGTTCCAAGTTTTGTATTCACCCTCTGTAAAGTTCATGCAACATAATAGGTGAATACAAAACTTGGACAGGCAATATTTTCAAACACTACACAGTTATTAAACATACACCCTGTACTATATTGATAATATAAGTGGGGGAAAGGGGGGTGTCTTCTAAGAGTCCTGCAGAGCTTGAGAAATGCCATCATGGTCTCATAACTCAAGGAAAGGAAAATTCAAACTGCACCTACATGTGGTAGAGGATGGGAAATACACCACAGCTCTGTCAACCAAGTATCCATAGTGATGAGTGGATAACTCTGCAGCCGAGCAGAGCAGAGCATTCACGTCTCCTGACAGTCGGAGATTGCTGCCAAAGGCAGAGTAAAAATACCCCCATGTGACTATAAAAGTCAAGATTAAACCACCTACATAATCTTCCCAAGATTTCATGGAATTCTACAGATCAATAAAGGGGATTTTTTAAATGTATAACCACACCACAGCCAAAAGTCGAATAGAGTTATCCCATTTTGAACACATGGAAATATCCACCCCCAAATGTTAGCTCTTAACCTTTAAGAGTTGAAGCCGGTAGTCATCCCTGATTATCCACTTAACTTCAGACAGAGAGCAATCATCCTCTTCTAGTAGATAATGTACAAGATACACTTTCAAACTCTTTCAGTTATTCAGGACTCTTTGAACCATTCAATTATTCTCTCTCACATAAAATTTATATTGTTGATTCAGTGGGCTGTGGCGGAGGTAACTGTTTACTTTGGTAGATACCAATGAAGGAGCCATCCTCATTGAAATATGTAACATCTTCTTTTCCATACTCGCCCTAAACTTTCATCATCGCCTCCAATTGGAGCATCGTCATATTCAGGGTCTCCTGGAGGTTTCATGTCTGGATAGTCAGGGAGATCATCATAGACACTGAGAAAGAAAAAGAAACAATGTACGTTTATGAAATTCCGAGTATCATGCCATGTGCAACTATGATATTACAACGAAAAGTTACAGTGAAATAGAAAACTAAATGCATTAGAATTTATTTGACTTTGATTGGGATCATACAGGTCAAGAATCTGTTCCCTTCTCTGCTATCAGAGCTTATAAAGCTACTTGCAAGTAGCAATGGTATCTAAAAATGGGGTTTGCTACTGCCGAGCTTACAACGGAGTGCAAATAAAACACAAAATTTGACTGAGAATAGTAAAAAACATACAGATATAGGTGAACATTTCAACCGAAGACAGGACAACAAGAACAAAATGATCAACGAATAATAAATGAACAATGAACATATGAAATATACTTCCCTCTACTCTATCTGATCCAGAAAAATGAAAATGGGAAAATGAAAATAGGCAGTGTTCGGTTTTGGGGTTCTCACCAACAGATTTTTGCACATGTTAAAAGGCTGTCATGATGTTTATAATTCTTATATTTATTACATTTCTTCTGTCAGTTCTTATTTTATTTCAAGGGTTTCTAGCACTCCTATACTTCTGTGTTTTTGTTTCCAAGAAATGTGACCTATTTTGCTATGTATCTTACATTTCTAGGGACTCAGTTTAATTTCCCAACTGCTTGCTCAGTTGTCCACACACTTTCAATGCACTGTCCATCCTGACCATACACTGTCCACATGTTGTGGTGTACTTTAACACCCTTCCAGTTGCTTATGCAAACAGTCGAGTATTATGGATGGAATTATAAATGTTTTATACTCTTAAAGCCCTAATTTTATGGAATGCCTGTCAGGAAATTATTTTGGGAGTGAAATTGGTAGAGGACACCGGCCAAATTTCCCTAGTCGCAATACGGACAGCATCGTAGCAGTGGGGGGGTCAAAGGGTGAACAATGAAACTCAACCGTCGGCCAATCAGAATGCTGCCTGATCATGAGGGGATGGCCACGGGCTCGCCTAAAGAGAGCCGGTCTTTTTTACTTCACGGCGGTGGGAGAGAGAGGGTCAGCTCCATTTTGGCCGCAACTGATAAAGTTTAAACCAGACAAATTGGTCAAGAGAGCAAGGCCCATGCCGTGTAGATAAATAAAGTAGTAGGGTGAGTTGCGAAATGTATATATGAATATTTATATGCATTTTGTTGTACTAATAATCCAGTTCTTTCACAGCCTTAGACACGCACAGGGCTAGTAGATTATGATATTCCTAGTTAGTTAGGAGGTGGTAGGATCTTCGTGTCTCTAGATTAAGGTTCAATCTTAATGGCAGGTTTCATAGCGTATAGGATTGTTATACTGTCAGAGAAGATTCAGTTGTTCAGGGGCGTATATAAATAGTTAACAATGAATGACACAAGCCATGCTTGTTAACATTGTCAGAAATGTGTTGGTATGAAATTGCTATTACAAGCCATGATTGTACGTTGATTGTCAAGACAATCACCAGGCAGGAGTACATAAGCTTGTTGTCTAAGATGGTGATTAGTCAGGATTTGTAGGGAAGGCTGGTAAGTGCAACATATGTTAGGATGGGTTACCTACGCGGTGGAATTGTTGAAACCACAGAATATAAATATAGCTAGCCACAGGGATGACAAAGGTCATTTAGATAGAGTAACACGTGTTGTTATAATCTAGCGAGGCACACACCATGATTGTACTGTGACGGCAGTGAAAATCACTGGACCGGATTGCAGAAGATGGTGTCCTATAATTCTTGGTTATATTCTAATTCTTGGTTCTGTTAGAATTCTCAGTGATTAGAATTCTTGTTGAGTTGATTAGAATCCTGGGTATTCCAAGACCTTGGTTCAGGGGACATCTATGACTGTTTAAAATTCATAGTCCAGTCACATTCCTGATTGATTGTTCAGAATTCTAGGTGATTGAGTTCTTAATTGATTGTTCAGAATTCTAGGTGGCTGAGTTCTTGATTGATTGTTAGACTTACTGGTTTATAGTAAAGTCATGATTGCTACTAGTGGCAGGTAGAGAGTCGTGATTGCTGGGATCGACTGAAGTTAACCATAGTGTATTTCCTTTGTTCAGTAGGGAGATGGGATGCGACATGAGTGTTTCTAATACATGTTGATTGTCAGAGAGATTCACAACAATTAACTTCATTCAGTATCATTCTCACTCCTGTTTGATTGGTCTTCATTTCTATGAAGCTTCAATGGTTGTGTAGGGACAGGATCTGTCACTATTCCATTCTCTAGTACTATATGTTATATATGCTGCTCAACGAGTCAAAGAAACCGCTATAGAACAGATTTCTGTATCCTCAGTGAAGTGTTTGTCTGATGATAGACTTCCATAGAAGGTTAGGCCGAAAGTCATAGGGGGATGGTGTAGGCGTTCTCCAGAAACTTACGAGTGTGCCTTAGTGTCATTTTCAGCTTGAGAGGCTACCAGAATTGCTACTGCACCACCACGCTTACACCACTGAGCTACTGACAAGCATGGCAAGGGAATGTCTGATCCACTTGGCCGAAGCAGTGCAGATACCTGGACCAGGCAGCTCGAAGTTAAGTTCCTAACACAACCTAGCCAGTCCACTGACCGCTTGAGCCTTCAGCTAGTACCTAGAATTAGGTCAGGCACTTGCACCAATTACAGGAGCTCTAGGCAAATCTGACACACACAGAGCATTGCTAATTCTATTTCAGCTTCAACGAAATAAACTATACTTTTATTTTGAGTAACTTTACAAATTGCTCTTAGACTTTTCTATTTATTAGCATACAGGATATGTAAGCAAATGTAAGATTGATGTTTGATTATTTAGAGTGAAAATTCATTTCTTGAGTGATATTCTCTGGATGCTGTAATTCTATCACAGGCAATAGTAGCCCATATAACTAAACCTGCTGTCTTTTCCCAATTGTTCAGCTGCATGTTTTACTTTCTGGTGCCTGTACCATTGTTAGGAAAGTTGACATTTCCTGGGCCATAATCCCATACTCCTAATCTACGAGCCGACACAGTCTTCTTTTCCTACAGTGGATAGACTTTCTTAAGGGTTAGTCTTAATGTCTTCTGCTTTGTTGTGAGGATTCTCCTCTCCATTTGGAAGACCCCGCTACACCACACAATATCCACATTCTGTCCACACTACTAATCACACATTGTTCACATATTGTCCACACGTTGTCTACACACTGTCCACACATTGTCCACACAATTCAGCAGAACAGATGTCACTTCACACACCCTAAATTTCCAATTCATTAAGCCGAATAAGTTCAGATTGAAATCTGAGCAGCCAGGAAAGGACAGCACATCAAACACATGACTCTGCTCACCAATAAACTAACCGGCCTCCCCTCAGGGCATCAGGCTGGAGTCTGTTGGCAATGAAATTCCCTAAACCCATGGAGGAACCAGCAACCTAGGCCTCATGCCAGCCAGTCGGTATGTACCTGGTGGGGTCATGATCTGGTTACATCTTAATATGCCTCTCCATAGATGTGAAGTTCCAGTACCAGCCTTACACCCCATGCTGGTTTCTGGGCTTGAAGAGGGGAGGCAGAGCTCTGTAACATAACCTCCCATGGAAATCTTGCTTCGGTAGAGGGTCAGGGGGAAAGTCTCTCTACTAGCCTCACTTCGATAGATGGACTCAGTCGACCTGGAACCCAGTTCATTAGACTTAGGGGCTAAAACTTAGTCTTCCAGAAGAATCCCTAGGGAACCAGTTCAGTCCAATCCAAACTATCAATCAATCAATCAAACTGACACAGTCAGTCCTGGATATATTACATGGGAGATCAGAGCACCATTACATCAGAGCACCAGTGCATCCAATAAATAAGAACACCAATGCATCAAAGCATCAATATATCAAAATATCAATGCATCAGAGCACCAATACATCAAAACATCAATGCATCAAAGAACCAATTAATCAGTGCACAAACATATCAGTGCACCAACTTATCAGAGCACCAATACATCAAAGTGTCAATATATTAATGCATCAGGGCACCAATACATCAAAACATCAATGCATGAAAGAACCAACTCACCAGTGCACAAAATATCAGTGCACCCCCATATCAGTGCACCAACATCTCAGTGAAAAAGCTGATGGTCGACGTTTGGTGCAGGAGAGCCTAACATATGATACCACAACATCTAGCTTAAGAATGGAGGTGGAGGCGGTCAGTGCAGCTTTCCGCTGGATGGTGAACACGATGCATATACACATCGTGATTGTAACTGACTGAGAAAGCATGCTGAGAAGGGTGAGGACAGGCAGGCTTCATGCAGAGTGGCTTGCTTCTAAGGTCACGGGTGGCAAGCATCACCTGGATCTTTTCTCCGGGGTGTGCTGGGGAATGAACAGGCGGACAGAATGGCTGGCTCGGCAAAACTTGGTGGAGTATTGATGCATGACAAGGCAGATGTGGTTGCGGCCTTGTGGGAGCAAGGCTGGCAAGAATGAGGCAGCGAGGAGTGACGAGGGGATCTGACCGACGCTAGACGCTCAGAGGAAAGGCGAGACGGACATATAATCAGATTTCTGCTGGAACTGTTGGTGTTGGAACTCTTCACTGGCTGCTGAGGATGGGGACAGAGCACTTATGGGAATGCCCCGAATGCTGTGATATCGGTTCCTAAATCAATCAATCAATCAAACATCTCAGTGAACCAATGCATAATGATGTTAATTTAAACTATACAGTTCTTGTGGTAACTACAGGAATAACTGGCAAGTGTGAAATAAACTTGAGAATATAAGCTGAGATCACTTACGGCCTTGAATAAGCATTGAATTCTTTCTCCTTCAACTCTTTCTCTGGATCAAGGCCAGCTCCTGTCTCTTTCTTGTCCACTATAAGAGGATAAAAATACACCAGTTATTGATTGCTTGATTTTTATCTTAGAAGCTCTCTCTCTCTCTCTCTCTCTCTCTCTCTCTCTCTCTCTCTCTCTCTCTCTCTCTCTCTCTCTCTCTCTCTCTCTTCTCTCTCTCTCTCTCTCTCTCTCTCTCTCTCTCTCTCTCAATCTCTCAACAACCACATATTCCAGTTAAATATTGCCAAAAGAAAATTCTATTAAAATCACTGGGCATTTCATAGTTTTTACAATCAGAGCAGAAAATAAGAGAATCAATAGCCACATGTACACAAAGCTAAAGACAGGTTCTTCTGGAGTGTGTACATATAGGGCAAGCATCACAAAATGCAGAGCTTATATAGGGTTATTTTTAATGACTGTGGGGTTTTTGAAAATATTGCCATTCCACGTTTTGTATTCACATAAAACATAAACAACATAAAAGATAAATACAAAACTTGGAACGGCAATATTTTCAAACACCCCACAGTCATTAAAAATACACCCTATACTATAAGATTATATCAAATGCAGCTTAGAAAGATCTATTCTATGGCCAGATGAAACAACCATAGACAGAGTTCTGCAAGAATTGCAGAAGACAGTGCATTTCATACAGGAAACAAAATTTCAGATTTAGACTCAATTCTAGAAAATGAAAAGAAGAAAGACAAGGAAGTAAATGTTCATGTTGTGGGTGTTCAGTAGAGTGTGTGTATGACCACACACTATATGCTCACATAATGTAGCATATTACATTTATTTATACGCTGGTTATGGGTGGGTGGGTGGGTGGGGGCGGGGGGATATCTTGAAACGCAGACAGGCAATAAACTGGGCTGATATACTGAAAGCCCTCGGAGAGGCAGGGCAATTAAACTAATAAAGTTATGACTGTGAATCTAAAACCTTGACCAGACTACAAGAGCACCAAGTCAAAAATGGAGTGGAATGAAGTCAGAAAAGAGCACTGTGTAGAAGGTGAGAGAAAACAGTGTTGGAGATCCACCGCAGCAAACCTTTATTGTGGAGACAGCACAGGATTGATTGACTGAGAGGGCCAAAGAAGAACAGTGAACCAACAGATCTAGCCTAAAATGGGTACCAAGAAATGTCTCGGGGGGTAAAGTTGACCAATGTGATGCAGTCACATGACCCACCGAGTACCGATTGGTCTATAAAAATACGGGTTAGCACCATACTCTCGAAGCACCTTAAAAAGGTGTAAAAGGTTGCATGTTTTAATTAACTTAGAACTGCTGTCATCAGCCGCTACACATTGAGGGAGTTTTAGTTTAGTTTTTAGTTTAGTCGATGGATCAACATCACGGCACACGGGTGTAACCCATAAGTGCCACGTTCTACTCCTAACTCAAGACTGAGTCTGAAGAATCTCAGCTCAGTGCATGAACTCCGTAGCACTGGCAAGGATCCTGAATCCCTCAGTGGTGCTACGGAGTTTGTTCACTGAGCTGAGATTCTTCGGACATTTGAGAGAGCTACTGAGGAAGGGATCCAAGCACTTATGGACTGAATGGTCATATGGGAAACACATTTTCAGTGAGAATGATCTGTTGACTAAGTATGTGCAGTATATGTGTGTAAAATGAATGTGTGCCTGACAGAATGTGCCGTGTTGTCGGCATGTCATGTGCGTATGTGTGTGTGTATGCACTTTTTGTAAAGTATATCTGTGTGATTTACCTTTCCACAAATGTATTATTAATTCACAAATATTAAGTTTTACAATCACACATGTTAAGTTTAATTATATATTTTAAAACTGAAAATCACACATAATAGTTTTAAAATCACATACATTAAGCTTTAAAATCACATATATTACACTTACTATACTTTAACATGAAATTTCTGACATTAACATGAAAGTCCCAACATTAAGAAATTAAAAGTTAACATAAAATTAATTCAAGAGGTTTCCAATATCAATAAAATTTTTAACTGACCATTATAATCTCCTTCTTGCTTTTTGCGGCAGATAACATAAATGATGATAAGAATGATAATAATCAGAAGGATAATGGCAATAATAAGACCGATGATCCACAGATCAAATCCTGCTCCGCCTGAGCTGGCACCTACTCAAATGAAAAAAGTTTGTTTAATTAGTGGCATCCGTATAAATAATTTACAAAGATATTACTTAAGAAACAATACATAAATATAATTAAAAAGTATTTATTTATTTATTTATGATAGTCTTGATGATAATCATTGCATAGTTACTGGAAAATATTGATGTCTGAATAATAAATATCATCAGTTGTTATGATACAATGATAAAAGCAATATATGATAATGATATAATTATGTTTGTATGTGCATACATACATTTGTATGTACCTATGTACATGCATATGTGTGTATGTACATACATACACATATACATTGCACTGCAATGCATTAAATTTCATAACATAACTTAATTTAACATAACATAACATGACATTACAAACATTCATATAAGCAAAACCATAACAATACCATGATAAATGTAGCCGATGTGATGACAGTGATAAATATAATCAATAGTGATGTCTGCTTATATCATTTATAATTATTGATGAAAGCAAGATATGAGTGGTCAAGACAGTGATGATTTAATTATAACATCAAGCAATGCAGTGATATATCTATGAAATCATCATCATTATTTGCCCTGCCAACTGACGTAGACGTTCCTGCTTCCACACACATCTCACTCAGTCCTTGATGTTCTGGATCAATTCTGATGATGATGTTTCCACATGCCACCACCAAGTCCATCCAACATCATGTCTCTTCATCTGCCTCTGCTTCTTTTATCACTGATCTGTCCAGTCATCATGATGTTTTCCAACATCCCTCTTCTCATGATGTGACCCCAGACTGCTGTTTGCCATGTTTTTATAGTGTTGTATTTTCATTAGTCTCGTTCATGAAATCTAAATAAAATAAGTTACATCTGGATAAATAGTTACTCATATTTTAGCTTAGATAGGATCTGCTTCCTTGAATTATTCCGACAGACAAATGACAGGCAGACAGGCAGGCAGGTAATACTTGATAATAAGAACAAATGGCCAACAATGCATCTAATAACAACAAAAAACAACTGAGTTTATTGTTGAGTAATACTAAATGTACAGCTGCATATTCCTTAGTACAAAATGTATTCTTCTTTCTTGCTTAGTATGACATGCTTAGTATTAAATGTATAGTTTTCTTTTGCTTAGTATTAAATGCACATTTTTATCTTGCTTAGTATTAAATGTATAGTTTTGCTTATTATCAAATATTTAGTTTTGCGAAGTATTAAACATAGTTTTATCTTATTTAGTATTAGATGTATAGTTTCATCATGCTTAGTATTAAAAGTATAGTTTTATCTTGCTTAGTATTAAATGTATAGTCTTTGTGACAGGTTGGCCCACCTCTCAGATCGTTTTGTTACTAGATGGAGATAGCCCTCAGTAAACCCCTCTATGTATCCTGTATTAATTTTTATTTTTATCTATATTTTCAAATATTAGATAAAATCGTCTTTGGTTAGTGTTTATATACATAAAACTATAGAGAGAGTTAAATACTATTTCTTCTTATAGTTAGAAGTAGATGTAGGGTAGAGTTCGTTTACAAGCCAAGAAATCCAGTCAGACTGAACTTTATATTCAGATTTGGCTGTGAAATAATTTGGCCACAGGAAGGGAACTCTCCTGGATGAGAAGTTAACTTCCGGTAGCACCCTAAGGTCTGCCATTTTCTGACAGCCGGCTGGAGGGAGCTATCACGTCAATTGGCTAAAATTGAACACCTGTCTGTGTTTAAACATATTTTATTGCTGGCTCTTGTTAAGCCGAACATACCTTCTAAAACATAGAAAAGCCAATGATAGTCTCCACTCCCGATAGGCCAGTCAAAATCTAGTTGCAGGAGCATGCACCCTGATCATCTGTAGCCGTAGTCACGACCGGTGATTGAGTTACGAACCACTCACTTGATGCAGCAGAGAGTGGAGTCCATACCACGATCCAGTCAGCACTGACAGCTTACCATCCAGGAGGCTAAGGATTATCAGATGAGTGGCTACCCACCCGTTTGCCACTGCACAGCAATCCTAATTTGTCCACTATTGGCTAGAAGTCTATGATTACGGCCTCTAGCTGAACATCTTGTAGAAAGTTCAGGGATCTGCGTATCTCTTATGTGTCAGTGAGTTCCCAGTGGGGCTCACGTAGTGTTTCTTTAGTATTAAACGTTATATTATCTTTGTACTTTTAACAACAGCGTCTGTCATCATAGGATTAGCATTAGCATCATCATATTGTGTGACGAGTGAAAGGATTACATCTATACTTATCATTCTGTCTTATCTCCTGTTGTGTGAGAATACATTAGGCAGTGGGGGCTCATTATTCTTCCAGGCACGTTAGCAGGAATAACTTGACATACTGTCTTCTTGTGTTAGTACAGTTAGTCGTCATAGCTTTCCGCCTGGCACTGTTTAGAAGTAGTGATCCATTCTGGGACTTTGATAATCATTCTTCTAGAATTGCGAGCCATTCGATCGCTTCTTCAGCAGTGGTTAGATTCTCTATTAGTAGAAGTCTATTTAGTATCTACTTTGATCTAATTCCATCCTAGTAGTATACGTTACGCGACACTGGTGGCTCGGTCCGGGCATGACAATCCTATAGATTGTTGGGTTTAGTCGAGTATCCAACTTCATAGATATTTCTAACTTTCAGTCACTAAATAGAGATAGCTACTAATCATACTAGTTAATATATATATATATACTTATAACATAGGATTAACATAAGAATAGATATAAGTTAACATAAGTTAGGGCAAAGGTGAATTGCTGGCAAACGGGTAAGTGTTGTGTCAATGTGTAACATTTTTTATGCTTGTCATTGAAGATATTTGTGAATCTTTGCGACAAACACATTCTTGATTAAGTGAGTGAGTTATCCAGGTGTATCAACAGATATCATCTTAGTACATAGCTAACATGTCTTCCGAAAAGCCACCTACTAAGGAGGAACTGCGAGAACAAGGAACATTGTTAGGTTATGAGGGTGTAGAGTTGAACAAATATGTAATAGAAGAAGGAAGAGAGTGGCGCCGAGAACAAAGGGACATCATCAAAGAGAGAGAGAAGGAAGAACGGGAGGAAAGAATTAAATTACAAATCCAGATGGCAGAAATTGAATCCAGAGAGAAGATGCGACAAGCTGAATTGGACAACCAGTTGAAACAAGCTGAATTGGGACAACCAGTTGAAACAAGCTGAATTGGACAACCAGTTGAAGCAAGCAGAATTGGACAAGGAGTTGAAATTAGCTGAGCAGTTAAGACAGCACGAGTTAGAACTGAGGAGATTAGAACTACAAAATCCTGATGCCTCCAGATTTAGCAGTGCCAGCTCTCCAACTGACAGCCAAGACATTTCCTCAGGACCACATAGTACTCCAGGATCAATGAGTTTTCCACTGGCCCACTTCGACCCGAAGGAGGATCAGATGGATGAATATCTTGACAAATTTGTGTTAATGTGTGAAGCCTACAATCTGCCTAAGGATAAATTTAATATTAAACTCTCCCAAGCACTTCGCGGTCCGGCGTATGACGTGTTTGCAAAGCTCCCTCCAGGTCTTGAGAAGGACTTTGTTACACTCAAAAATGCTCTCTTGAAACGATATCAGTTAACTTCCAGTGCCTACAGGTTGAAGTTCCGTACAGCCAAACGGTCACAAGGAGAATCATTTCCTCAGTTCGCCTCACGGTTACACACTTATTTTAACAAGTGGGTAGAACTGAGTGATTTGGGATGCTACTTATGACGGGCTGGAGGAACTAATACTTGTTGAGCAATTTAAAGATGTTCTTCCAAAACAGCTACAAACCTTTATTGCAGAGAATGGTGGTGCTCGGCTAGAGGAGGTTATCTCACTAGCCGAACGATATTTAACTGCCCATGGCGAAGTAGCTGCCACTAAATCTTGTAATTCTTCTACTGCTCAAAATACTCCTGCAACACAGAATAAGGGTTTTCAGCAGAACAACTCTTACGGTAAGGACACCAGAGGGCACACTGGGGGTCCGCACCAAAATCCTGGTTCACAACAAAAAGCACCAGCAACCAATAGTGGATGGGGTAAACCTTACTGCAAGAACTGCAAAAGTAATGATCACCACACGAGCGTGTGCAGAAATAATCCCCCTACCCAGTATGCTGCGTGTATGATTACGGGGGCAAGTACCCAACAGAGCATAGGTTCTAGTAATGGAACTAGGCCACCCACAGTTGAAACTATTCTGGTTAACGGTAGTCCAGTACTATGTCTCTATGACAGTGGACTCCAGTGTGATGCAATAATAGCTAAGCAGTTAGTGAAACCATCACAGTTAACAAAGCAAACAGTTTTAGTTAAAGGGGCTACCAGGAGCTCTCCAACTATAATAGCTAAGATAGCCAAAGTACATGTGACATCTAAGTATGTCACTGGACTCATTTCAGCTGCAGTGATCGATGATCCGGTATATCCTTTCATGCTTGGTCGTAAGTATGTATATTTAGGAGAACCATCATCACCAATGATAATGGCAGCAGTGGAGACCCGGAGTCAGATTGCACAGTCACATGAACCTCTACTCTCAATCAACCCTCTACCTCGGGAGATTAGGGCTGCACAAAATGAATGTCCGACTTTAGCATCTTGTTTTGGCAAACTGCCAAAAGGTAGAAATCCTCCAGCAGCTGGAAATTTCTATTTAAAGGACAAGTTGTTGTACCATAGGGCAGGAACTATGGGTACCGAACACGGGCAACTTGTCGTGCCGAAACAATATCGTAATCAGATATTGCATATGGGACATACCATATCCTTCAGTGGACATATGACTGTAGGAGTTACTACCCAGCGTATTTCTTGTCATTATTTTGGCCGGGAATGACTGCTGACATACGAAGATATGTCCAGTCTTGTCCGGAGTGTCAACATGGCTCCCCAAGCAGTGGTCTACTCCTGTTTCCATAGGGGAAGGGTTAGTTTTGAACACTCCTTTTGAGCGAGTAGCTATAGACATTATTGGTCCACTGCCCACTTCTAAGAAGAAAAATACTTATATTTTAACTGTAGTAGATACAGGTACAATGTGGGCTGAAGCTACTGTACTGCCCTCCATCAATGCAACTAGGGTAGCAGAGGCTCTCCTAGAAATATTTACCAGAGTAGGATTCCCTATTCTTATGGTAAGTGATAGTGGGTCATCATTGAATGAGAAGTTAAGGGGAGAAATCTCTGACATCTTCAGGATGCACCATGTCAACACAGGTTTTAGTCTCACAGAGAATAAGCGACTTGTGGTCAAATATACAGGGACCCTCAAATCGATCGTGAACAAGTTAGTCCAGGAGAAACCCGATAGTTGGGACACGTACTTATCAGCAGCAATGTTTGCCTATCGAGAAGTACCACATGTCGCCACCGGTCTTCCACCTGCTACACTATTGTTCGGACGACCAATTAAAGGACCGCTGGAGGCTCTTTTGAGAACCTGGACTGATGAAGGAACAGATGAGAGTGTCGTCAAGTCTTCACAGTATGTAGAGGAACTGAAACAGAAACTGCACACGGGATGGAAATTAGCTAACTCCACTCTCCGTCGTGCCAGAAAGCAACAGGCTTCCTTCTATAATAAACCTATTAGAAACCCGTCTCTAGAGGTAGGAGATAAAGTGCTAGTCTTATTAACCAAAGGGGATAATAAGTTAGAAATTGCTTGGCAAGGACCATTCATCATTAAAGAGAAGGTGTCCAGCAACAAGTACTCGGTTTCTATTCGCGGGAAAACTACAGTCTTCCACGTGAATCTACTCAAAAGACATTTTGAGAACAACACGAACCCACCAGTTCATATTATGACTCTGGCTGTGGTTGATAATGGATCCAAAGGGGATCAATCCAGATGGGAAGACAACCCAGACAGATGTGAGGAAGATGACGCGGCTGAACATGATCCCAACTTAGAGACGTCTAAAGGGAAAGTAAGGACGACGCGCATGAAGTATAGGGATCGAGACCAATTGGGTCAAAAGAGAGAGGTTGGAAGTGTAGGACCTTTATCAGTGACAGATGAAGGACACCCCGACCAACGAAAGCAAAGTTTCCAGAGAAGATTTCCATGGAAGCGACATCAAGGGAGGAGGTTTCTTAGAAGGTGTCTTAGAAACGAAGAGTCTGAGAATTTTGAATAGACATTGTGCTATTGATGAAGAGGGGGACCTGTCCAAATGACCCCTAAACATCAGAGTAAGGGCTGACAAAACTATATGAGAGTTCGGGCTGGAGAAAAAGTTGCTTCTCCAACTTTTTTTGAACGATGGGCATTTGTGACAGGTTGGCCCACCTCTCAGATCGTTTTGTTACTAGATGGAGATAGCCCTCAGTAAACCCCTCTATGTATCCTGTATTAATTTTTATTTTTATCTATATTTTCAAATATTAGATAAAATCGTCTTTGGTTAGTGTTTATATACATAAAACTATAGAGAGAGTTAAATACTATTTCTTCTTATAGTTAGAAGTAGATGTAGGGTAGAGTTCGTTTACAAGCCAAGAAATCCAGTCAGACTGAACTTTATATTCAGATTTGGCTGTGAAATAATTTGGCCACAGGAAGGGAACTTTCCTGGATGAGAAGTTAACTTCCGGTAGCACCCTAAGGTCTGCCATTTTCTGACAGCCGGCTGGAGGGAGCTATCACGTCAATTGGCTAAAATTGAACACCTGTCTGTGTTTAAACATATTTTATTGCTGGCTCTTGTTAAGCCGAACATACCTTCTAAAACATAGAAAAGCCAATGATAGTCTCCACTCCCGATAGGCCAGTCAAAATCTAGTTGCAGGAGCATGCACCCTGATCATCTGTAGCCGTAGTCACGACCGGTGATTGAGTTACGAACCACTCACTTGATGCAGCAGAGAGTGGAGTCCATACCACGATCCAGTCAGCACTGACAGCTTACCATCCAGGAGGCTAAGGATTATCAGATGAGTGGCTACCCACCCGTTTGCCACTGCACAGCAATCCTAATTTGTCCACTATTGGCTAGAAGTCTATGATTACGGCCTCTAGCTGAACATCTTGTAGAAAGTTCAGGGATCTGCGTATCTCTTATGTGTCAGTGAGTTCCCAGTGGGGCTCACGTAGTGTTCTTTAGTATTAAACGTTATATTATCTTTGTACTTTTAACAACAGCGTCTGTCATCATAGGATTAGCATTAGCATCATCATATTGTGTGACGAGTGAAAGGATTACATCTATACTTATCATTCTGTCTTATCTCCTGTTGTGTGAGAATACATTAGGCAGTGGGGGCTCATTATTCTTCCAGGCACGTTAGCAGGAATAACTTGACATACTGTCTTCTTGTGTTAGTACAGTTAGTCGTCATAACTTTCCGCCTGGCACTGTTTAGAAGTAGTGATCCATTCTGGGACTTTGATAATCATTCTTCTAGAATTGCGAGCCATTCGATCGCTTCTTCAGCAGTGGTTAGATTCTCTATTAGTAGAAGTCTATTTAGTATCTACTTTGATCTAATTCCATCCTAGTAGTATACGTTACGCGACAGTCTTATCTTGCTCAATATTAATTGTATAGTTTTCTCTAGATTATTATTAAATGTATAGTTTTGTTTAGTATTAGTCTTAGGCAACTTCCGGTATCTGCCATGGACTTATATACAATAGTCTTCCCTAAGCAACTCCCTTTAATTTGATTTGTAATACATCATGTCTGCTACCATATTAACTTTAAAGTCATAACTATGACACAGCCCCACTTACCCTGTCTATCCAGCAGAATCACATTAATCTCCACAACCTTAGAGTCATAAAGATGATAGATGACCCTTCTATAGGGCCCGCCTATTTCACCATACTGGGCTTGCGTCAGCGAGCTTGTGTTGATGTAAGCCAGATTATTGCTAGGGTTATAGTACATACCCGGCGGGTGGTCACTTCCCATGTACGATATGTTGTTAAACTCCCACCTAGTTCAATGGAAAGAAACACTGCATTACAAAAATGAACACCATCATTATGTGACATGGTGAGTGGCATAAGTTCCTCCACAAACATCTGTTTTCTGTGCTCATGATAAGATTGAACACTAATTGTCTTCCATGCCATGCTGCCAACTCTTCCATCATTTCTCTCTCCATTGACCTCTAGCTCTTATATCTTCAGTTAAGATTAGCATGGCTGAATGGACAAGACAGACAGACAGACAGACAGACAGACAGAGACAGACAGACAGACAGACAGAGACAGACAGACAGACAGACAGACAGACAGACAGACAGACAGACAGACAGACAGACAGACAGACAGGTAGTCGGGAACGGGAGCTTATATGACTACTTATATGAATTAAATGAGATGCTCCCCACCAAGGACTGGGTGAAGCCGGGCCGGGTCAGCCAGACAGACAGACAGACAGACAGACAAACAAGCAGACAGATAGACTGATAGATAGATAGATCCCCTCCAGGGACTGGGCGAAGCCGGGCCGGGTCAGCTAGACAAACTGTGACAAACTGTCACATAACCCGATCTTTCCAATACTTCAGTATTTGTGAATTTGTTTTATATATATATACTAGCTACATGTGCCACCAATAAGCGTGGGCAGTCATGTTTCGCCATCTCCTGATTCTCTATTAAATAAACATGACTATCTGGACACCAGTAAACAAGGTAGTTTTCCATCACTTTCCTTCTTAGCAGTGACCAAACTAGTCGATTACCATAGCCAATGTCTCCAAAAAGAGATACTCTGCCTACCATCGTGAAATTGGAGACCTACCATTATTTGTCAGCTAGTCTTCAACTTCATCCACCAACTGAACCCATGGCTTTACGTAACCCTGATTTGGGGAGGGTGGGGGGGGGGCACGCTAAACGGGTTTTCCACCTTACCCAAGGGTGTCCCATAGGCTAGCATAAGGAAGGAGGCAGCTTACTCCTCCTTTGATGGGGATACCCCTATCCCATCACCCAAACATATATACAGTGAAACTTTGATTAACCATCATTCATTTAGCCGTCAGTTCAAGATTGGTGACTCAGCCATGTGCACATGTGGTTTGGCATCGCAGACAGCAGAGCACATACTCCAGGATTGCCCAAACTACAACATATCCAGGCGAACCTTCTGACCTAGAGAGACAACAGTGGAAGATAAACTCTATGGACCGCTGAATGAACTAAAAAAGACTGTTAGATTCATACAAGAGACGACATTGCAGTTGTAGACATGTTTCAGGCGAATGAAAGAAGAAGAAGAAGCCGTCAGTTTCTGTTATCCGTCATTGTCGTTTTTAAAAAAAAGCGATACAACATAAAGGACGTTATTTTCAATGTCGCCACTGCCTGTGCTGATCTTACAGTGTCTGTCTAAACTAAAGAATGGGTGGTATAAACTCCTGCCTGAACCTATTGATGAAACTGAAGGAACTGAGACTGTTAGTGTTGATGAAATTGTGCAACTGCAACAATGTAGGACTAAACAGTGAAAACATTACGCCAGAAGAATTAGCAGATTGGTTGGAATGTGACAAAATGGATGGAGACTTTGAAATTTTGAACGATTATGAAACTGTTTCTAGTGTGACTACCATTGAATAAGAAAAAATTGATGACGATGAAGGATCAGTTCTTAACCAAAAACCTACAACTAGCCACTCAGAAGCAGAAACAATGTTATCAAAGTGCATCAACTGGTTTGAAATGCAAGAGGAAGCAAATGCAACACAGATCCTATTTCTGCATAAGATATGGAATGTCACCACCCAGAAAGGTCAAGCCTCAAAGACACAGAAGGAGATGACAGATTATTTTAAAGTAACATAGGTTTATAGTATTACAATACATTTCTGTACATTACTACTCTTATATTAAAGTTTATTTTGATCCTTTTGTAAAATTAATTACAATATGTATGTAGTATTAACTTTTTAAGGATTTTATTTTAATTTTCATCCCAAGCCCGCAGTGAAATCACGTTACTGTACATATGTATTAAGAGATTTCATTATCCGTCTATTTAGTTATCCATCACAGCCCTGGTCCCGATGGTGGCAGGTTAATTGAAGTTTTACTGTATATCATTATGATCATAATTTAGTGGATCCTTTGTAGAACATTGATCTCATCTTGGCCCACCACAAAGACTCTCTATCTCTTGCCATGTCACATGTATCCTCATGCTCACAGTGTCTGCAGTGTCCTATTATGTATCATTATAAGAAGCATAGAACAGCTATTACAATACCTGTAACTCAAAGTCATTGCAGGATCAGTAGAGGCTGTAACTGTCAAATCCACGTTATCCCCATAGTTAATACTCTGCACCAATGGAGGCTCTTTCATAATTGTTATCGGTACTGAGGAATAATCAAAGAAGTTTTAATTTATTAACAGAAAAGTAACAAATGTGAATTTTACATGTATGTAAAGAGATCAGAAATTGAATAAAGACACAGAAGAAACTTATTACAGATAGGTCTCACACACTGAGCATTGGAGATGTCAGATGGTTCGTTGATGGTGGAAATAATCATGTGATTGCATGCATCCATTGCAGATGGACATTTACCAAGCAAATTAGTCTAATCAGCCACATTCGCTACCACCATTGATTGCAGTTATTATGCCTTTTTTTTTAATACACAAAGTAACAGACTATTGTCTGTCAAAACTGGCAAGATGCCAGAACAAGGAGATTAATGTTTTCTTTCAAGGCCACAGTTTTCAGATACTGTAGATTGTGATTAAAAGACAGCTTGGCCGAGGAGCTAAATGTGCTTGTGTAAACGTCCGGTTTGCTGAAGGTGAGGTAGGGGGGCTCATTCCCTACACTGGTCAATTGGAATTCTTCTTCTTCTCCTTCTTTGCGTTCATCCGGAGTGTTTTTTCAGATGTGATTGCGGTGTGTCTGTTATGCGCCCTTGGGCCGAAACCAGTAGGCCGACACATCCGGCTATAGCGTGCTTTTTTTTACCAAGTAGCATTCCTGGGAGACTCTCACTTTTGTGGTACCATCCACAACCCAGCTGGCTAAGTTGGAATGGTCAAAGACAATGGCCCCCCACCGCGGCAAGGTGGAGACACATTGGGGGAGGTTATGGATCCAATTTGCCGACTTCCCTTACCTACATTGTTCTATTGACTAGAGGCTGTGCACTTCGGAGACCTGCTGTGGATATGGGTACGGCCTGGCACGAAATTCACACCGTCTCCGTGGGGTTTACAAGGGCCGACAGGAGCGCACCGGACACCGCAAGAGCCGCGGTGCTTTACGGAGCCGAGGTCCCTATCTCCAGGCAAGCAGATTCCAGGGATGTGGCTTCTTACAAAGAAAAGAGAACTCTTCCCGGGGCATATGTTTTGTGTATTCTCATTTTTTTTCATATTATCATTTTGATGCACTTAACAGCATAAAATGAATTCATGTAAATTACTGTAAAGAAAGTGAGAGAGTTAGTGAGTGTAAGTGAGAGAGAGAGAGTGAATGAGTGTGAGAGTGTGAGTATGTAAAGAGAGAGAGAGAGAGAGAGAGAGAGAGAGAGAGAGAGAGAGAGAGAGAGAGAGAGAGAGAGAGAGAGAGTTGAACCCACGCATGTCATGTAACATGCTATTCCATATTTTTCATGTATTCTCATCTTTCATATTACGAGGTATCGTAGAGAGAGAGAGAGAGAGAGAGAGAGAGAGAGAGAGAGAGAGAGAGAGAGAGAGAGAGAGAGAGAGAGAGAGAGAGAGAGAGAGAGAGAGAGAGAGAGAGAGAGAGAGAGAGAGAGTTGAACCCACGCATGTCATGTAACATGCTATTCCATATTTTTCATGTATTCTCATCTTTCATATTACGAGGTATCGTAGAGAGAGAGAGAGAGAGAGAGAGAGAGAGAGAGAGAGAGAGAGAGAGAGAGAGAGAGAGAGAGAGAGAGAGAGAGAGAGAGAGAGAGAGAGAGAATTCAGTGCTCGCATGTCCTGTAACATGCCATTCCATATTCTTTGTGTATTTTCATCTTTCACATTATCATTTTGTATGTATGACACTTGATTTTATCATGTATAATATAACATTACTGTAATGTGAGTGAGAGCGCGAGAGAGAGAGAGAGAGAGAGAGAGAGAGAGAGAGAGAGAGAGAGAGAGAGAGAGAGAGAGAGAGAGAGAGAGAGAGAGAGAGAGAGAGAGAGAGAGAGAGAGAGAGAGTTGAATTGCATCACTAATTTTTAAGTTACAAAATGTATATGTACAATTTTTCTCCATTTTCTTTACAATTTTGCGACAATGCTCACGACAATCGTCACTATATGTGTGTGTAAAGTGTGGGAGTTTGATCATAATAGTAGGTTAGGGGATCGGGGGATGTGTGTGTGGGTGGATTCGTGATGTGTGTGGGTGGGCTCAGGATCTGTGGGTGGGCGGGGTGGGTTTGTGTGGGTGGGTGGGGGATTTGTGTGTGGGTGCGTGCGAGCTGTATGGGTGTATGGGGAGATGTGTTTGTGAGTGGGGATGTGTGTTTGTCTAGGTGGTTGTGGGTGAGTGGGTGGAGGAGGATATGTTGGTGGATGATTGATGTTGGGTTATGGGATGGGTGGGGGTATATGTGTGAGTGGGGAGATTTGGGTGTGGGGATATGTGGTGGGTGGGAGATGTGTGCAGGTGGGGGTGGTTGTGGGTTTGGGGATGTGTATGTGGGTGTGGGATGTTTGGGTGGATGGGTGGGGAGTGTGTGTGGGTGAGAGATGTGTGGGTGAATGTGTGTGGGGGATGTGTGTGGGTTGGGGTAGGGGTGCGTGATGGGTGTGGGTGATGGATTTGGAGATGTGTGTGTGGGTTGGGGATATGTCTGACTGGGTGTGGGTGTGTGTGGCTGGATGGAGGATGTATGTGTGGGTAGTGAGGGTGATTGTAGTTGGGGGATGTTTGGATGGGTAGGAGATGTGTGGATAGATGTGTGTGTGGGTGAGGGATGTGTCTTTGGGATGTGTGTGGGTGTCGTATTGTGTGGGAGGGGAGCTGGGTGTGGATAAATGATGTTTGTGTGGGTGGGTGAAGGTGTGGTTGGGTTTGTGGGTGGGTG
This sequence comes from Cepaea nemoralis, assembly GCA_014155875.1. Taxonomy (NCBI): domain Eukaryota; kingdom Metazoa; phylum Mollusca; class Gastropoda; order Stylommatophora; family Helicidae; genus Cepaea; species Cepaea nemoralis. The sequence goes on along the minus strand of JACEFZ010003318.1, from coordinate 249,151 downwards.
AATGATGTGTGTGAGGGTGGGGGATGTGTGCTTAGATGGGTGGTTGGGATGTGTAAGTGTGGGTGGGTAGATAGGAGATGTATGTGTTGATGAGTGGGTAAGGGATGTGTGGGTGTTAGTGGTTGAGGGATAAGTACGTGTGTCCAGGGATGTGTGAGGGGATGAATGTATGGGTTGTGTGTGCGTGGATGGGAGGTGTGTGTTTGTGAATGGGGAATGTTTTGGTGGGTGGGGATGTGTGTGAGGGATGTTTGTATGGGTGGGGAGATTGTGCGTGGGTGGGGATGTGTGTGTATATGGGTAAGGGTGTGTGGTTAAGGGATGTGTGGCTGGGGGAATGGGTGGATGGAGGATGTGTGGTTGGGTGGAGGATGTGTGGTTGGGTAGAGGATGTGTGGGTGGGTGATTGTATATGAGTAAGGGTGTGTGGTTAAGGGATGTTTGGTTGGGGGATGGGTGGGTAGAGGATATGTGGGTGGGTAGAGGATATGTGGGTGGGTGAGTGTGTGCAGGTTAGGAGATAGTGGGGGATGTTTGTAGGTGTGGGCTCGGGATAAGTGAGTGGGCTGGGGGAGATGGGAGATTATGTGGGTGAGTGCGGAATTTGTGTATGGATAGGTGCGGAATATGTGAGTTGACGGGGAGATGTGTGTGTGGCTGAGGAATGTGTGTTTGGTTGGGTGGTTGGAGGTGTGTGGGTGGAGGAGGATATTGGGTGAGTGATTGTTGGTGGGAAATGGGACGAGTAAAGGATATGTGAGTGGGCGGGGAGATGTGTGTAGGTGGGGGATGTGTGGGTTATTGAATGTATGTGTGCTTTGGGTGTGGGTGGATGGGATGTGTGGTGGGTGAGAGGTGTGTGTGGGTGGGGAGATGTGTAGGGATGTGGTGGATGGGTGGGGGAATGTATTGTATGTGTGTGTGGTTGGGTGGGGGAGTTGGAGTGAATGGGGGATGTGTGGGTGGGTGGTGGATGTGTCTCATAACATAGTAATATGCATTGTTTATGTTTACAAAATTCATGTGACAATGTTTTTTTCCTATGCACTGTTCATGAAAGAAAGATGAGTGATTGGAAGGGCCGAATGTAAGACGGGCCTGCGTGCCCAATTTGTTACCCTTTGAAAATAAAGTCTGTTCGTTCGTTCGTTCGTTCGTTCCGCCGATGTCCCCCACTTCATTTGCGTTACCGCATGTGGCCCCTGAGGACCAATCTCCGTGTCCAGGTTCAGAAATATTAACCCAATTCCCTTTCGATAGGATGCGGGCAGACTCTGAACGGACAGATAAGTTTTATACAGAGTGCCCCGGGGTCAGAACGGAGTTTTCCTATCTTTTAGGACCGACTGACCCATGTTCAACTGCTGTTCACATGGAACCCTTCTCTACTTCAGTCTTCAAAGTTCTCGTTTGAATATTTGCTACTACCACCAAGATCTGCACCCAGGGCGGCTCCACCCAGGATCACTCCCCAGGCTTCCACGCTCACCCCGACGGCCCTCCTACTCATCTCAGCCTTGTCCTTACGAGTGACCGATTGCCGAGACGGCCTGGTTTAGGTCATAAGCAAAAGTGCCATCTATTTTCAGGGCTGGTTGATTCGGCAGGTGAGTTGTTACACACTCCTTAGCGGGTTCCGACTTCCATGGCCACCGTCAAATTGGAATTCAATGTTGACTTCTCGTTCAGAAAGCAATGGCAAACTACTGAACATAAGCTTGCCTGATAAATCAACCTGGGCTTACCTCAGAAGTAAGAGTGTGTTCGCCTGATGGCCAAGGGACACTGGTAATAAGGAAAGCTAATCCACACACAAAAATCAGTCCAGAGCACTAGAAGTAGTAACATGTATGGACTACATTTGAGTTGAAAGTGAGTGAACAGGAAAAAGATCCTGGAGTTGGGAATTGATTGCAACGTCCTGCAAACAGCATGTAAAATGTATTATTTAAATTGTGATTTAAACTTTACACTTGTAATTTCACGTCTGAAATATCTTAGGTTAGGCAGATATGGGGCTGCTGTGGCATTGTGGTGGCACTTGCCTGCTAAGACTGAGGGATAGTTCAATTCCCAGTTGATGCTGGGTTATTTATTTTTTTGTTTTTACTAGTACGTTTCTGGGGTCTATGGAGTCTGATAAACATTGGCTCCAAACAATGTCAAAAATTTGAGGGAACTGTTTGAAAAGGGAGGTCAAAGGTAAAAGGAATTGGCTATCGTCATGTCATACATCCTGACTTAGCATATATGAAGTCCAAACAATGCACACCCCTATGACACTATCTACTGCAATTATTTTACCTACATAAAAAGTAATTGGGTACTCTAGTAACAGCAGATGGAAGATGTATTAAAGATGTTAACTGTAGAATAAACCAAGCAAAGGTGCGATGAAGAATATTCTCTGACATTTTATCTTTGTCAATCAAGCTGAGGAAAAGAGTTCTAAGCAGCTAGATCAATCCATTCATGCTGTACAAAAGTGAATCATGGACAATTAGCAGACAAGTGAGAAATTATGTGAAAGCTGAGGAGATGTGGTTTTATAGATAAATGATGAGATCATGGTAGATGGATAGAAAGAGCAATGAATGCATCTTGAAAGATGTTAACTGCCAGAAAAGGATAGTACACACTCTTTGGGCACGTCATGAGAAGGAGAAAGCTGGAGTAGGTCGTCACAACGGGAAAGTTGAAGAGAAGGAGAAAGCTGGAGTAGGTCGTCACAACGGGAAAGTTGAAGAGAAGGAGAAAGCTGGAGTAGGTCGTCACAATGGGAAAGTTGAAAAGAAAGAGAAGCAGGGAAAGATCAAGATAGAAGATGCTGGACAGTGATATCATAGCATGGAAAAACATTGATATTAGATATCATTGGCAACACATAAAACAGAAGGCTGTCGACAGACATGATCACCAACGCCACATGCAATTGACTATAAGATGAAGAAGATAAAAATAATGACAATATTCTTCAATTTCGCTCATATTTTTATAAAATATATATTGTCGTGTTCTGTTTACAGAAAAAAATGTATGAACTCGACAATCCTAAGTAAGTTAGGATTTAGAATCAAATGTGGCAATGAAAGGAGAAAAGCAAACACAAGGATGTCACAAACATGTAGACATTAGTACATTGTAGGGATAATTAGAATTTGAAGATTGAGCACAATCCACTACTGGCAACACTAATCGTATTCCAGTACGAACATTGGGCTTTCGTAATGGAATACCGAGGGTATAGCTCAATCTTTAAACCTCAATTCCTGAAACAACCAAATAAAACAGTTCAAATTTCTTTTCTATCTGCTGGAACTTAGTACAAATGGGTTTGTCTACAGTGCAATAAAATCATTTTTGATGCCAAACTGAAAATAAAACAAATATTAATAAACTTTATTCTATACTACACCAAATCTTAACAACACTCTGTTTGATAACATTGTTCTTGAAATCGATCTGACATCTTAACCATAAATAACAGCCATGTTGAAAAATCATGACAGAAGGACTAAAATGATATGACAGAATCACCAATGTGGAGCTCATGGACAGAACAAATCAAATACCAGCATATCTCGAGGTAAGGAAAAGATGCTGATGCTGGATTTGACATACATTAAGAAAACCTAAGAATAGTATAATTACAAAATACTTTGTCTGAAACTTACAGGGAAACAAAATAGAGGAAGACCTAAAGACACATAGAGAAGAGAATTAGAGACAGAAATTAATAATATGAGGAAGGCATGGATGCAGTTGAGTGAGACAGAAAAATACAGGATGGTTCAGAGTGAGCTGGTCGATTTACTATGCTTTAACTGGTAGATAAAGGACAACAGAAGAAGAAGAATTATTATATAAACATGAATTTCTAAATACTTGTGCTAATACTAACTCATCTACATCATACTTACATAGAACATTGAGGCAAGCATTCACCAAGACAGTGTCTACATCATTGGACACTGAACACTGAACACACATAATGTCAGTTGCTTTGGTCACATTCTTGACTGTCAATATTTTATTATCATCAGACAGAATGTACTTGGGATCTGAAGTCATAAGAAAAGTTAAAATTTATGTAGTTTTCAGAAAGGAAAAGTTTTAGCATTTGCTGCCCAACAATAACAGTGTTGATCATCGTCATCATCAGTATGTGCTGTGCAAATAAGCCTGGGCAGTCATGGAGTCGTGGTTTGCCATCTTACACAATCACCAGAGTCATAGATCAAGTCTGTGTTGCTGTCCCAATTATACCATAGTGGCAAAGCCATCCAGGTATTTATTTCTTTGTCTTCCCCCTTGCTCTTTTCCCCTCAGTTTTGCCAGTTGTCACTACGTTTTAAGGTTTATTTCTCCTCATAATGTGGCAAAACAATATTGACTGCCTATGTCTAATATCTCTAAACAGTTTACTATTTTCATTTATTTATTGAAGTACTATCTCATTTGTTTTTCTGTGGTTATTATGTGCTAAGGTTGAGGGCATGTATATCGTATTTACAAACAAATATCATTCATGCAAATTGTATTAGCAGCTATAACACAACAATGTGGAATCAAAGTATTAAATGCTCTAACAGAAAGATGTCAAATTGCAAATCAACATAAAATTCCTTACAATTAAAACATTACTGTGGCTACAATTTGGACGGGCTCATTTCACTATAAAAGAAGATAACTGGAATATGTGCCTTAAGCGTATTAAAATAGAACACTATATCAAGAGCATATGGTGGTAAAAAGTTCACTAGTCATTGCACCGGACTTTCCTAGGTTGTTCCCCATCTTTCGCTACACTGCTTCTCAATTTTCACTGGATTGTTTCTCATCTCTCAATAGACTATTTCCTGCCAGGTAAACTCTTTCCCATTTTACATCAGGCACCTTCACATACATTCACCATGCTTGAAAACATAATTTACTTAAAATCATGAAGAGAGAAATAATGTTCTCCTGTAGAATATTTTACATCAAGTGTATATTATAGCAGTATATGGAACTGGTGGCCATGCTTATAGTAAAGCAGTTTCCCACATTTGGGGACATTGGTTCACATACCCAATCTATTTGAGGTAAGATTCAACGAAACCTGGCTAGGAGAGGTACACTATCTGCATCAAGATCCCACAGCACAATACTAGTAAATACATTTTTAAAAAGTACACATTTTGAGAACATGCATCTTTCCTTTGGAAAAAGATGAATGTAAAGATCATAGACCATTTCACAAACACTAACATAAAAAAATCAAAGGTTTTGAACTTAAATCTTACAGAAAATTATTAGAATGTTCATGGCAGGAAGAAGTAAAATGTTGACATTCTGCAGGATGTGGTGAACAGCTAAGAAAACTGGCTCATAAATAATAGCAAGCCATATTTAGAACTAGAATTGCTACAGCAAAGGTAGTCTTTTGCAAGATGGAAAACATACTGACCAATAAAAAGATGTCATTTGCTATGAGAAAAAGAGTGTTGAAGTGTACATAGAACTTATACTTTTGTATGGATGTGAAGCAAGGACAATGAGCAGACAAGTTGAAAAGCATCTAATGGCCCTGAAAATGTGGTTTCTGAGGAAAATTTTAAAAATACCATGGGCAGACAGAAAAATTAATGACCAACACCTACAAGAAACAAATGAAAACTGTAAACTGACTAGAGAAATTAGACACAGACAGTTACAAATTTTTGGACACGTTATGAGAAGAAATTAATTGGAGAACTTGGTGACAACTCACAAGGTTGAGGGGACAAGAACAAGGGGAAGACAGAGAAGTAAAATATCTGGATGGCTTGGCCATGTAGTATGGTCGAGACAAGAATACAGAGCTGATCCATGACTAGTGATCGTGTGAGATGGCGAAACATGACAGCCCATGCCTATCAGCATGGCACATGATGATGATGATTAATAATCATGGTTTAAACATTTTATTTATATACATCCATTTTTTTATCACGTGCTAGCCAAGCTTACCGTCTACTTCTCGTTTTTTGGTGATTTTTTCAGTGGTTTCAAAAGAACAATATTAAAAAGATATGGCTGCTGGGAAAAGAGACAGGGGTTTATCAAAATAAAAGAAACACAGGAAGGGATGAAAGTTTCTGAGGTAGGAGAATTGGCAATGGATACAGAGTCTTTCTGGTAGGTTGTGATGTTTTATCAGAGACTTGCAACTTGGTGGTGATGAGTGCACAACCTAGTAACTGAATGAGCAAACTGCCATCAAACTGTAGCCTTAAATAACTCTCCTGGTAGACAGTCAATAGTATGAAACTATCCTTCTTATTTTGTCCGCAAGTAGCCATATTTATTGAATGAGCAGATAGGCTCCCTGGTTTGGCAGCAGTGGGGAGCAGATGCGCCTTGAACCAGACTGACATGCTGAAAGTCCTCAGGGAGGCAGGACAAGTAAATGACTCAAGGGATAGATGTGTTTCTGCAATTCTGACCAGACTGCAAAAATATCCAGTTAAACGGGGTCAAGCTAGACAAAGGCGCCATGCGGGAAGCCAAAAAATAATATTCAACCAATACAGAACTAGTGTTGTCAGTGGCTACATGGTGAGGGAGATAGTCATGAAAGGATCTGAGCACTTATCGATTAATAATAATCTAAGAGGTTAACTCATTTACTGCAAGCTGCTGCTTCCTCTTCTTCTTGCATCCTTTATCTTCCATTGAGGCACAAACTCTCAGCCACCTCATTCCAAGTGCTAATATTCTTAACTATTTTATTCAGCTCCATATATGTCTTCCCTATGTTTTTAAATTCTGTTTCTACTTCTCTTCTCCATGTGTTTTAGGCTTTTCCCTATTTCTCTTGCTATGTAGATTCCAGACACAGCCCTTTCTGGTAATGCTGTTCTCAGGTTTTCTCAAAAATTGTTTGATTCCTTAATTCACCAGTATATGTCTAGTTCTCTAGTTCTTTTATTAATTTATGTTTCTTTCTTAATTTATGATTCTGTCTTAATTTATGATTCTGTCTTAACATTTTAGCTCTTCTATTTTTTGCAGACACCAATTAATGAATGTTTGTAGTTTATTAGTAATTGTTTAGTAATTTTCTTATGTTTCTGACCCGTACAATAGTAATGATTTAACATTAGAATTGAATATTCTAAGTTTGGTGCTAAAGTTAATTTATTTTGACTTCCATCAATTTACTAGTGCTAAAGAGATACTCTTGCTTCTGTATTCTCATTTTGAAATCTTAATCTGTTCTGATTGTTTGATTATACCATTATCCCTACACCGTTTAACCTCATAGAGAAGTTATATTAGGGACAATCCCTGGCTCAGATTAATAATCCTGTGCCTGAATCAGCCACAAATAGCGGCTGTCCACAGTTTCACCCACACAGGATATTAACTTGAAGGTGATTGTTGTCCAAAGGCCCATCTTTGTCTACACTGCTACCTAAAAAGGTGTATGATTCTGTCTTTAAAGTGTCTACAAACTAAATACAAAATAGCCACATTTAACTGTGTTTTAACATTCAGAATAAAATTAATTAGCAATTTGTTTTTCTTCTTCTCATAGTCCATGCCGCGTGGCATTGGTTATCATTTCTGTCCACAGCCCTTTATCTCGTGAGCTGCCAGTCATTTCTGATACTTCTTCTTCTTCTTCTGCGTTCATCCAGAGTTTTTTTTTCCGGACGCGATTGCGTTGTGCCTGTTTACATCAGAGCTGCGTTCTTGCGCCGTTAGGCCGACACATCCGATTTCTGCGGGCATTTGTTGACCGGGTTAACCTTCCTGGATTTCTGAAACTGATGTTCTTCATGCCATGATGGTAAACTGTCCAGAATGTTCTCTGTTGATCTCCCCTTGCCTTTCTTCCTCTTCAACTTTCTTGTTTTAATGACATACTACAGCTTTCTCCTTCTCATGATATGCTATTAAAATGTGGCCAGTCTTTTTCTGATGCGAGCAACCATTTCTGGTCTCTTTGAGTTAACTCTCCTCAAAACAATTTATTAATCATAATATAAATTGATGAATATTAATGCAGACATTGTCATTCTCACAGTCTATTTATCACATGTTCTATTCTAATAACATACTTATCTGTGATCCCAACTTTTGGCCATTAATGGACCAGATTGGTTGTGATGGAGGATTTTCACCTGAAGCAGATCTGGTGTCACAACTGAAAGAGGCATCAGTGTACTGGGAGACTGTCTGGTCCATCGGCGCTCCGTTAACAAAGATGGGACCAGCTGAAAACAATGGTTTATGCTTCAATAGGGGTGTTCATTGCAAATTGTTTTGTTTTGTTTACAATTTAAATATTCAAGTGCCCAAATATATTGTATCTGAGATGCAGTCTGTTTAACAGAGAAAATATAAATAAATTCATCTTCCCTTCTTCGCCTGTCTTTAGGACTTCTAGTGAAGTATAAGAACACTAACAAGCCTTTATAGAGAATTGCATGGTTAATTGTGACTGATTTTCAACAGTATAAAGTAGTCAGTCTCACACCAACCCTCTTTAGTCATCTTCGATGACTTGCCCACGAGGTTACAGTGTCACTCTCTTTTATTTCCCTTTTGGGGCCCTGGTAACCCATAGATGACACAAATACATGCTTAACCTTAAGTGTAGTCTTGTTTTAATCACACCCACCTATTACACCATATAGTTATGTTTCAATGCTGCAGACAAAGAACAGTATCTGCATCAACAACTATAGCCCTTGTGGTGGCAGACAAAGAACAGTGTCTGCATCAACAACTATAGTCCCTGTGGCAGACAAAGGACATTGTCTGCATCAACAACTATAGTCCCTGTGGCAGACAAAGGACAATGTCTGCATCAACAACTATAGCCCCTGAGCAGACAAAGGACAGTGTCTGCATCAACAACTATAGTCCCTGAGGCAGACAAAGGACAGTGTCTGCATCAACAACTATAGTCCCTGAGGCAGACAAAGGACAGTGTCTGCATCAACAACTATAGTCCCTGTGGCAGACAAAGGACAGTGTCTGCATCAACAACTATAGTCCCTGTGGCAGCAGACAAAGGACAGTGTCTGCATCAACAACTATAGCCCCTGTGGCAGACAAAGGACAGTGTCTGCATCAACAATTATAGTCCCTGTGGCAGACAAAGGACAATGTCTGCATCAACAACTATAGTCCCTGTGGTGGCAGACAAAGGACAGTGTCTGCATCAACAACTATAGCCCCTGTGGCAGACAAAGGACAGTGTCTGCATCAACAATTATAGTCCCTGTGGCAGACAAAGGACAATGTCTGCATCAACAACTGTAGTCCCTGTGGCAGACAAAGGACAGTGTCTGCATCAACAATTATAGTCCCTGTGGCAGACAAAGGACAATGTCTGCATCAACAACTATAGTCCCTGTGGCGGCAGACAAAGGACAGTGTCTGCATCAACAACTATAGTCTCTGTGGCAGACAAAGGACAGTGTCTGCATCAACAACTATAGTCCCTGTGGCAGACAAAGGATAGTGTCTGCATCAACAACTATAGTCCCTGTGGCAAAGAACACTGTCTGCATCAACAACTATAGTCCCTGTGGCAGACAAAGGACACTGTCTGCATCAACAACTATAGTCCCTGTGACAAGAGTATAGTGTCTGCATCAACAGCTATAGTCCATGTAGCAGACAAAGGATAATGTCTGCATCAACAACTATAGTCCCTGTGGCAGAATAGCTCAGGAGTTATGACCTTTGCCTTTGGCTCATGCAAGCTATGGTAGCATGCCTAAACACTTGCCTGCTTACTCGCTGGTCAGGGATTCAAACCTGCATCAAGACAGATTTTATAAATTGATCAGGGCTCTCAGGTTGACCCAGTCTAAGATCAGTACCAACAATATCTTGCTAAGTTATGGCCGCCATCATGATATTGACCACATCACTATTAAAGTGGCAACTGGTCTAAAAAAAATATGGATTTAACACAATATGCCCAATATGGGTGAAGGTGTGCAAAAATAGGTATTTATTTAACTTTGGCTCATGCAGACCTGATGTATTCATGCTGTGGACTGTTTCAGTTTACAAATGAGAACAGAATGGTACACTTTTCCTGATCCTGGGGTAGAGATCGGACACCTAGGCATCTCAGACAAGTATGAAAAACTCAAGAACCTGTGTGCAGGTTGTAAACATTAATAATCCTTCAGCAGATTATAATCGTAAAGACTTGTAGAAAACATAGAAACTTGTAAAAGACATAAAGACTTGTAGAAAACATACAGACTTGTAGAAAACATAAAGACTTGTAGAAAACGTAGAGACTTGTAGACAACATACAGACTTTTAGAAAACATACAGACTTGTAGAAAACATACAGACTTGTAGAAAACATAAAGACTTGTAGTCAACGTAAAGACTTGTAGACAACATAAAGACTTGTAGACAACATAAAGACTTGTAGACAACATAAAGACTTGTAGACAACATAAAGACTTGTAGACAACATAAAGACTTGTAGACAACATACAGACTTGTAGAAAACATACAGACTTGTAGAAAACATACAGACTTGTAGACAACATACAGACTTGTAGAAAACATACAGACTTGTAGAAAACATACAGACTTGTAGGACTTGTAGAAAACATACAGACTTGTAGAAAACATACAGATTTGTAGAAAACATACAGATTTGTAGAAAACATAAAGACTTGTAGACAACATAAAGACTTGTAGACAACATACAGACTTGTAGAATACATAGAGACATGTAGAAAACATCAAGACTTATAGAAAACAGACTTCTGGAAAATAGGCCTGTGGTACATTAGGCTTGTGGTAAAGACAATTGCAGAAAAATCATTGATAAATTAGGCTTGTGGTAAAGATGTTTGCAGAAAAGACACTTCTGGTAAATTAGGCTTGTGGTAAAGAGGTTTGCAGAAAAGAGATTTGTGGGGAAAAGGTGTCTGTCAAAGTGTCTTGTAGCAAAAGAGACTTGTAACACGGAATTTTCAGCTATGATGTGTGTGAAAATGGGCCTTGTAGATATGAGTTTGTGAGGAAATGGGACTTGTGGCAATGAGATGTTCAGCAATGAGCCTTGTAGCTGCCATAAATAATTGTGTGGTAATAGATATGTGACAATAATGTGTATGACAATTAATGTGTGGCAAAAGATATGTGTGGCAATGAGAATTGTGGGATGGGATGTATAGCAATGGGATACATGTCCATGAGAATTGCCACAATGAGATATGTGGCAGTGAGTTGTAAGACAATGAGTTGTGTGGCAATGAGTTGTGTGGCAATGAGTTGTGTGGCAATGAGTTGTGTGGCAATGAGTTGTGTGGCAATGAGTTGTGTGGCAATGAGTTGTGTGCCAATGAGTTGTGTGCCAATGAGTTGTGTGCCAATGAGTTGTGTGGCAATGAGTTGTGTGGCAATGAGTTGTGTGGCAATGAGTTGTGTGGCAATGAGTTGTGTGCCAATGAGTTGTGTGCCAATGAGTTGTGTGCCAATGAGTTGTGTGCCAATGAGTTGTGTGCCAATGAGTTGTGTGCCAATGAGTTGTGTGCCAATGAGTTGTATGCCAATGAGTTGTATGCCAATGAGATGTGTTACAATGCAATGAGTTGTATGCCAATGAGTTGTATGCCAATGAGATGTGTTACAATGCAATGAGTTGTATGGCAATGAGTTGTATGCCGATGAGATGTGTTACAATGCAATGAGTTGTATGCCAATGAGTTGTATGCCGATGAGATGTGTTACAATGCAATGAGTTGTGTGGCAATGAGTTGTGTGGCAATGAGTTGTGTGGCAATGAGTTGTATGGTAATGAGATGTGTTACAATGCAATGAGTTGTGTGGCAATGAGTTGTATGCCAATGAGTTGTGTTACAATGCCATGTGTTGTGTGGCAATGAGTTGTATGCCAATGAGATGTGTTACAATGCAATGTGTTGTGTGGCAATGAGTTGTATGGCAATGAGTTGTGTGGCAATGAGATGTGTTACAATGCAATGTGTAACAATGAGTTGTATGCCAATGAGTTGTATCCCAATGAGTTGTATGCGAATGAGATGTGTTACAATGCAATGTGTAACAATGAGTTGTATGCCAATGAGATGTGTTACAATGCAATGTGTAACAATGAGTTGTGTGCCAATGAGTTGTGTGGCAATGAGATGTATGCCAATGAGTAGTATGCCAATGAGTTGTATGCCAATGAGTTGTATGCCAATGAGATGTGTTACAATGCAATGAGTTGTGTGGCAATGAGTTGTATGGCAATGAGTTGTGTGGCAATGAGTTGTGTGGCAATGAGTTGTGTGTCAATGAGTTGTGTGGCAATGAAACTTGTAGCAATGAGATCTGTGACAATGAGTTGTATGACAATGAGATGTGAGTCAATGATATGTGTGGCAATGAAACTTGTAGCAATGAGATCTGTGGCAATGAGACTTGTTTCAATGAGGTTTGAAGCAAAGAGGCTGGCATCAAAGAGGCTTACAACAAAGGCATCAGAAATAAATTGTCTTGCAGATTCCCTGTCTAAAATCAAGCAATAATAATCATGCTTAATGACAATGTTGATAAAGTACAATGTTAACAATAATTATCTACCAAGCTGATAAGATAAACATACAAGTAACATTGAGAAACACTGGTCCAAAAGCTTCTCCAGCAGAATTCCTTCCTGTACACGTGTAAGACCTCTCATCCTCCTCCTGCAGGTTCGTGATGGTCAGCGTCCTCCCGTCTGCTGACACAGAGTACTTTGGATTTTGTGTATTCTGAATTTGCTTACCAGAATCATCGCGCCAAGTTATCGCTGGGATGTATGGATAGCTTGGATCACTGTTGGAAAAGGATTGTTAAAAAATAAAGTATTTATATGGTCTTTCCTAGGTATTGTTACTTTAAAGTGATTACAATATGGGTCAGAGGGAAAAGTTACCAATACCAGCACAATACATTTACCATATTATGGATAGACCAGAACAAATTATTTTTTCCGTACCTCATAACAGGAAATAAATAATTATGCAGCCACATGTATACAAATATTAAGAATAGCAAATCAGCCATGTCTACATGTGGGTTAGTGACCCAATCAGTAGATCACATACTTCAAAACTATGAATATGATATATCAAGACAAACCTTTTGGCCTAGAGAAACAATAGTTAAACTTTACAGACCACTGCATGAACTAATAATAACAGTTAAATGTACACAAAAGATAATATTGCTGATATAAACATTTTATTTCAAGCAAAACAAATATAGAAGAAGAAACACATGGAGAAGAAAATTTGAGAAATAGATTAATAATGTGAGAAAGGGATAGAATAAACAACAAGACATGGTCATATTTTGGAGAGTTTATCATAAGATGGTGGAGGATTTATGCTGATATGGAGAAAATGGAATTTTAGAAGCAGGAAGCTAATGGAGCTGAAATAACAAGTAAGACAGGAGCACTGAAATTAACATCTAGGACAGGGTGGATACAACTCTTTAGCGCTGAAGGCATCAAGAAAACAGAAAGTCAAAACAATGTATTTCCTAGTGAATTTAAACACAGAAACCACAAACAATATATTGCATGGTTTCTTGCCTGCCATATTTCACTGCATCTCATCTGCTGTATACTGCAAAAGTATATATCATATGAGGTGAATAAATGAATAATATTTTGGCTGAAATACTAAATACTTAGTCACCGATATTTTTTATTGTGGAACATGTTATCCCTACATGTAGTCTAAAATTTAAAAGGAAGTCCGTCTGTCTGAATAGCAATGGCTGGAAAGGCCTAATCGTTAACTACTCAATATATCTGAGCAATTGATTACTCTCATCGAATACAGTTTATGAAATGTGTTTTCCTTATTAGCTAATAAGCAAATGTTCTGTGATGGTCGACTTTGACGTTTTATGACCTGTCGAATTCCTGAAGATTGATTCACTCTCTTTTCCACCCAAACTGGTATATTTGCAGTGAAAGAAATCAAGGCTGTGCTTCGACGATCAAAAAACAGTGCTCCAGGTCCTGATGGCATAAGATACGACGACATAAATAGGTGTACCGACAATGAGCTAGAGAAACTAGCAGACATGTACAACAACAGTATAGGGAGTGCTAGCATCAAGGAGGAATGGTTACACAGCTATCTGATTCCCTTGCCGAAGCCTGACAAAGACCACACAAAAATTCAGGGATATCGAATTATAACCATGCAGAATACAATAGGCAAGCTGCTGGAGAAGGTAATTGCCAGGAAAATATCAGGCCAACTAGAGAGGCAAGGTGTTTTCCCACCCACCCTGGGTGGGTACCGTCCAAAAAGAGAAACCTGGACCAATGCAGCAGTCTTTGCCCAGGATGTCTATGAAGGTTTCCACTCAGGCACTGAAACCGTTGCTGCAGCGATTGATCTTGAGGACGCATACAACAGAGTACCACTGGATTTTCTAATGTTTCAGCTTCTCGAACTAAACGTAAGTCCATTCCTCCTTAGTTGGATCGCTGCAGCCCTCTTCCAACGGAAAGTAGTTTTTAGATGTGGCAGTTGGACTTCGGAACCAACAACAATATTTCCTGGCCTACCACAGGGATCACCATTATCTCCGGTACTGTTCAACGCCTACACAGTGAGAATCACCAGTGAGCAGATCACTGGACCTGGCAGGACATTGTCATATGCCGATGATGTTTTAGTGTATCGTCAGGGTAAGGATAGAGAGGAAGTTGCTGTGGAACTACAAACCGAACTCAATCGCATAAGTACTTGGTGTGATGAAGCTGGGGCAATGGTCAACCCAACAAAGGCAACAGTGACTTGGTTCTCATTGAATAATCATATTGTCAACACTACAACACCAACTGTAATGTTGTGTTCAGAGACGGTGGAAAGAACGCAGGCAATGAATTACCTGGGGATACGGTTTGATCGAAGCCTTGCTTATAATGTGCACATAGACCAGGTGATAATAAAGGCCAAGCGGGGTTTGGCAGCAATGCGGGTGATGGCGGCAGCAAACTGTGAGCAGCGCCATCTATGTCTTCTGTACGAGGGGCTGGTCATGTCTGTTTTGGAGTATGCAATGGCAATCCTGACTCTCAGCCATAAGCAGATAGAAAGGATGGAAAGGATACAGAATGAAGCTATGCGCATTATTCTTGGATGTACAAGAGATACAGCATGCAGGGCGATGCGCTACCTTCTTGATTTTCCAACCATTGAAGAGAGAATACAAGGTTGCAGGGCACGCGCCTATCCTCAGAATTAACGCAAACACACAACATCCACTGCATAGTGAAATTAGGAAGGTGAAGGGCAGCAGGTTAAAAAGAGGACGGTCGTGGATGGGTCAAGCCGAAGACATTCTTCAACAGGTGTGTTCACTTGAGGACTTAGAACCTGGCGAGGAGTGGGTGCAAGTGCCAACAGACTTCTGCACATCCTTTTCAGTTTGCATCCAAATAGATAGAAAATGCAGACAAGAAAATCCGGCTGCTAGTTGAGGCTGAAGTACAAGCGTTGATTTTCGAGAATTCGCTAGACGGTGACGCGGTCATCTACACAGATGGGTCGGTCGTCCGACATGTGAGAAGCTCATGGGCCTTTACAGCTCGGGCCGGAGGGAGAATTGTGAAGGAGGACTCTGGTGCTTTCACTGAAACCACAAGTAGCCTGACCATGGAAGTCATGGCAGTAAGTAAAGCAATAACATGGCTCGAGACACAGACATTCACTAGGGCTTGTTTCCTCAGCGACTCAATGAACATGATCAAGAGGATAGAGGAGGGGATCGATCCGAAGAGAATGGTTGCTGCCTCTGGAGCGGTCTCGGCTGGCAAAGATTAGTTTCATCTTCGTGCCAGGGCATGCGGGAGTACAAGGAAATGAGCGGGCTGACAAGCTCGCAGGTGAGGCTACTGTGGAGGGCGGACGCGCCATGGACCAGGCCGACATCCTGAATGCTCTACGAGAAGTAAGACTTTTGCGAGAACCAAGTGATGACTGTGAATCTACAACAATGGCCAGACTGCGAGAAGCAGCAAATTAAAAGAGGGGTGGCCAAACAAGAACACTACACAGGAAGCCAAAGAAGATTGATAAACCAACACAGAACTGGCGTCGTTAGCCGCTACACGTTGCGGGATTTGCTGAGGAGGGGATCCGATCACTTATGGACTGAATGGTTCGATGTGCAATGAGGATGATCTGTCGACTAACTAACTAACTAACTAACTAACTTTTCAGTAACTTGACATGCTAATTGTCTTTTTGTTCTACCTATGTAAGTTGCTTGGCACTCACGCTGGAATTGAAGTTGAGTCTGAAGTCTGTGGGTCATTGATAGGCTACTAATTTTCACTTTTAACCCCTCCTGAGAGAGACCAGTTGATACTAACCCTACTGGCTGCAGGTCGGCCGCTTTCCACACCTCAACACCGCAAGGTACAAGAGGAACAAGTTCAGATGAACAATTTCCTCATCATTTCATTACTTCTTGGTGTCTCCCCGGTGATGCCGGGAGTTTTTCTCGTGGACTTCTAGTAATAAATTTCCCCTGGTCTCTGTGTAGTGAGATCGGACGCCCATGTGTATTGTTGCGCATGTAAAAAATCCCTTGGCAGTTGGAAATCGAAAAAGAGTAG
>JACEFZ010003318.1:0-227500 GCA_014155875.1 Cepaea nemoralis | reverse complement strand
GACAATGCATGCAACTATTCTTGAGTAAATGACCTTTACTTCCTTAGCCCTTCCCAGCATACAATAGCACTGGCACTAAGTTCTGTCACAACATGTAGCAGGCTCTTTGCGAAACATCATTTCATGCCAGGAAGATACTCGATCTTCTGCCAGTTTCCTTGCCTCATGCATTTTCATTCCCAGGGTAAATTTAATGTTCCGTTTCCCTCTTCTTATTGGTTGACCCATCTTGTTTCCCTCTTCTTATTGGTTGACCCTTCTGTTTCCCTCTTCTTATTGGTTGACCCTTGCGCTTTTGCCATGAACCATGCCTTCCATTACTGATCTTTCTATTTCATTGTGACATTTAATAAGGTCGAAGTATTTTAGTTTAAAAAACATGCTGCTATTTATGAGCCAGTTTTCTTTTTTTTATGTTCAGATCTTGTAGAGTGCAAGTATTTTTCTCCATCTTGGTCCTAGCACATTTAAGTTCATAAGTTTTAGTGATTGCAAAATGGTCCATGATTCATATGCAAATTTTGAGTAAAATTAGTGGAACTGCGATAAAGCTGTGGAAATGTAAACAATATAAAATAACACAAAATAATGCAGCTTTACAGAACAGAATTACAAAAAAATATAAGATGCTGTGGCGACTAGCCTTCATTAGCAAACAATTACATACATAAAACATAACATATCATCATGGAGAAGACCTTCCAGCGACTACATTAAGGCATAAGATTGGGATAAGAAGAATAAAAAGATGAAAAATTGAAAACAATGAAGAGAAAATGAAAATTTTTAAAAAAATTGTTTGCTACTTTTCTTGGGACAGGAAAGATGCATGCTCCTGAAATGTGTACTTTTATATGTTTGCTGATAGTGATGTTTTACTGTAGACTCTTAATGTTGTTTAAACTAAAAGCTGTTTCAATGGTTTCTCTGCGTTTTTGTTTTTAATCAAGAAGACACAAATAATATATTGCACAATTTATTGCCTGGCATATGTCCCTGTATCTTTTCAGGTGCATACAACAGGGAAAAGTTCAATATATAGGGTGTTTGTAAAGTCTCATTACACTTTGTATGTAGAACAAATTTGAAAACTGAAGTACATAATATCATCAACATAAATGTGCTCCATAGTCCATCGTAAAAGAAATGCAGCAAATGGCTGTCGTCTGCTGGAGTAATTCTTTGCACTCTAAACAGAATGGTGTTATCAACGGAAGAAAGAATGTTTCAAACTTGTTCTACATGCAAAGTGTAGTGAGACTTTACAAACACCTGGTATAAGTAGAATAGTGCAACCAGAATACACTCTGTTGTGACAATGAAATATTTAACAATGTGTTTGTTTATTTTGGATGGAAGCATTCATTATGCAACTTCATTATATTTTGAACTTTTTTTTCTGTGTGCACGTGACAAGATACAGTGAAATATATATATGCAATAAATAAATTGTGCAATATATTGCTTGTGTCTTCTGTGCAATGTCTTGCTTGTCTCTTCTGAGCAAAAAAAAAAAATTGTATTGTTTTTGTTTTTTTTCCAAATTGTATGAGTAAAACTACCTTTTTCATTACAAGATGAAGGATTTTATTTTCATCTTCTAACTTTCTGTCAACTTACCTTCCTGGTTTATGAAAAGTCGATCATTGTCCAAAGAAATACTTGTGCTTTGCGAACTGTACCAGTTGAATTTTATTGTGGCACCAACAACTGCTTTCTTGTTGCACAATAGCCTCAGATACTGGTGTTCTTGCACAGGTCTGCTGGGAGTCTTCAGCATCAAATTTCTCTATTCCTGAAAGCAGATATTCAGCACTTTCATTATTTTGTTGTTAGAGGAACGGCTCTGCACTAGCCAGGCGGCATTAATCCCTCAGGCTCAAGGCCCCCCCCCCCCCTGTCCTAAACTGCAAGGTACTATAGGCAGTAGATGACAGACAGTTATTTTATGATATTACAATTGGTTACAGGGAAAAAACTATTTGAGGGTTGGGTGTCTGCTGTGTCAGAATGTCCACCACAAACACAGAATGATATTTTATAAAACATGGGTGCCAGAAGATGTTTTCGGAAGTATTTCTAGTGGGCCTGATACTGAACACATCACCCACTGAGTGTCAATTCAGCTATAAAAATGTGTCTAGCACCATATGCTAATTGCATTTTATGTTTTTGTTACCAAGTTATGATATACAGAACAGTTTTAACATTTTAAAAATTAAACAGATAACATAGAAATATAATTATTACCAGTTAATACAATTAGAACGGCTTTTACAATTGTAAAAAAAAGGATAGATATCTCCAGATATTAAAGCATAACAAGTGATTACATAAAGAACAGATTGGGGCTCATAAAAATAATAGATGACACCAAAGATTTAGGCAGATCAAGTGAATACATAAGGAACAGCTTTTGAACACATAAAAATAATAGATGACACCAAAGATTTAGGCAGATCAAGTGAATACATAAGGAACAGCTTTTGAACACATAAAAATAATAGATGACACCAAAGATTAAGACATGTGAAGTGAATACATAAGGAAAATTTTTTTAACTCATAAAAATAATACATAACACCAAAACTTTAGGCATAACAAGTTCATTCATAAAGAGCAGCTTTCACACACATAAACTAGAAGAGATAACACCAGCGACTGAGTTATAAACAATGAAGAACAGCTTCTGCATCCATTAACAAGTATAGACAAGACAAGAGATTGATGTATAACAAATTAATACATAAAGTTAGTTACCTGCCACAATCAACCCCAGCACTTTTTTTGGCTGTTTGTGAATTTTTAGGCAATTTTTATATTCAGTAGTTTGCAATTGCTTACTGAACGGCCAACGCTCATACCATCAAAATCAACATAAGGCGGTCTGCCTAAAAATCGTCAATACATACAGAAAAAAACAAAGATATATTACATGTCAATACATACAGAACAAACATATATTACATGTCAATACATACAGAATAAACATATATTACATGTCAATACATAAAGAACAAAGATATATTACATGTCAATATGTAAAGAACAAACATATATTACATGTCAATACATACAGAACAAGCATATATTACATGTCAATACATACAGAACAAGCATATATTACATGTAAATACATAAAGAACAAACATATATTACATGTCAATACATACAGAACAAGCATACATTACATGTCAATACACAAAGAACAAACACATATTGCATGTCAATACATAAAGAACAAAGATATATTACATGTCAATACATAAAGAACAAACATATATTACATGTCAATACAAAAAGAACATACATATTTTCATGTCAGTACATAAAAAATAACATATATTACATGTCAATACACAAAGAACAAACATATATTACATGTCAATACATAAAGAACAAACATATATACATGCCAATACATAAAAAACAAACATATATTACATGCCAATACACAAAGAACAAACATATTTTCATGTCAGTATATAAAAACAAACATATATTACATGTCAATACACAAAAACAAACATATATTACATGTCAATACACAAAAAACAAACATATATTACATGCCAATACACAAAGAACAAACATATATATTAAAACACCTGTCTCACTCACTTGTCTGCCATATTCTAACAGGTGCTGCATAGCTGACAACATAGGTCGCTCCATTGTTAAATGTATTGGAGGCAATGCAGATGTATGTGGCTTCTTCGCGCATGGTAAAACTTGGAATCTTTAGAGTGCCTACCGTAGTATCAAAAGTAATGTACGGATTCTGTACAATGTCTGTTCCATTTTGTGTCCATATGTATCTGTTCGAAATTTTAAATATTATCATTAATCGTAGAAAAACTAAGCAGTACCATGTAAACGATGGACGGAGGGAAAAGCAGAGTCCTTGGGAATATCGATACATGAAGCCCATAAGCAGGCACTACCCCACTGTTTATACTTCACGTCGACACCACAAGGTGCAAGAGGAACATGATGAGATGAGATCATTAATTATCATTAATCAAGTGCCTTGCCAACTGGCTTCAGTGATCATGCATCTCTAATTACTGGCATCAGTGATCATACTTCTCCATATACTGGCATCAGTGATCATGCTTCTCCATATACTGGCATCAGTGATCATGCTTCTCCATATACTGGCATCATGCTTCTAGATATACTGGCATCAGTGATCATGTATCTCTAATTACTGGCATCAGTGATCATGCTTCTCCATATACTGGCATCAGTGATCATGCTTCTCCATATACTGGCATCATGCTTCTCCATATACTAGCATCAGTGATCATGCATCTCTAATTACTGGCATCAGTATCATGCTTTTCCATACACTGGCATCAGTGACCATGCTTCTCCATATACTGGCATCAGTGATCATGCTTCTCCATATACTGGCATCAGTGATCATGCTCCTCCATATACTGGCATCAGTGATCATACTTCTCCATGTACTGGTATCAATGATCATGCTTCTCTAATTACTGGCATCTGTGATCATGCTTCTCTAATTAATGGCATCAGTGAACATGCTTCTCCATATACTGGCATCAGTGACCATGCTTCTCCATGTACTGGCATCAGTGATCATGCTTCTCCATATACTGGCATCAGTGATCATGCATCTCTAATTACTGGCAACAGTGATCATGCTTCTACAAGTACTGGCATCAATGATCATGCTTCTTTAATTACTGGCATCAATGATATGCTTCTCTAATTACTGACATCAATGATCATGCTTCTCTAATTACTGGCATCAATGATCATGCTTCTCTAATTACTGGCATCAATGATCATGCTTCTCTAATTACTGGCATCAAGTGATCATGCTTCTCTAATTACTGGCATCAATGATCATGCTTCTCCATATATTGGCATCATGCTTCTTCATATACTGGCATCAGTGATCATGCTTCTCCATATACTGGCATTAGTGATCATACTTCTCCATGTACTGGCATCAATGATCATGCTTCTTTAATTACTGGCATCAATGATATGCTTCTCTAATTACTGGCATCAATGATCATGCTTCTCTAATTACTGGCATCTGTGATCATGCTTCTCCATATACTGGCATCTGTAATCATTCTTCTCTAATTACTGGCATCAATTATCATGCTTCTCCATGTACTGGCATCAATGATCATGCTTCTCCATGTACTGGCATCAATGATCATGCTTCTCTAATTAATGGCATCATCTAATATGCTTCTCCATATACTGGCATCAGTGACCATGCTTCTTACATGTATCTGGCATCAAGTTGATCATGATTCTCTCATGTACTGGCATTCAGTGATCAGACTTCTCCATATTACTGGCATCAGTGATCATGACTTCGCCATATACTGGCATCAGTGATCATGATTCTCCCATACTGCATCATGAGCATGCTTCTCCATATACTGGGCAGTCATCATGCTTTTCCATATACTGGCATCAGTGATCATGATTCTCCATGTACTGGCATCAGTGATCATACTTCTCCATATACTGGCATCAGTGATCATGCTTCTCCATATACTTGCATCATGCTTCTCCATACATACTGGCATCAGTGATCATGCTTTTCCATATACGAGCATCAGTGATCATGCCTTCTTCCAATATACTGGCATCAAAGATCATGCTTCTCCATATACTGGCATCAGTGATTATGATTCTCCATATACTGGCATCAATGATCATGCTTCTCTAATTACTGGCATCAATGATCATGCTTCTCTAATTACTGGCATCAGTGATCATGCTTCTCCATATACTGGCATCAATGATCATGCTTCTCCATATACTGGCATCAGTGATCATGCTTCTCTATATACTTGCATCAGTGATCATGCTTCTCTAATTACTGGCATCAGTGATCATGCTTCTCCATATACTGGCATCAATGATCATGCTTCTCCATATACTGGCATCAGTGATCATGCTTCTCCATATACTGGCATCAAAGATCATGCTTCTCCATATACTGGCATCAGTGATCATGCTTCTCCATATACTGGCATCAATGATCATACTTCTCCATATATTAGCATCAATGATCATGCTTCTCCATATACTGGCATCAATGATCATGCTTCTCCATATACTGGCATCAGTGATCATGCTTCTCCATAATCTGGCATCAAAGATCATGCTTCTCCATATACTGGCATCAGTGATCATGCTTTTCCATATACTTGCATCAGTGATCATGCTTCTCCATGTACTGGCATCAGTGATCATACTTCTCCATATACTGGCATCATGCTTCTCCATATACTGGCATCAGTGATCATACTTCTCCATATACTGGCATCAGTGATCATACTTCTCCAAACACTGGCATCATACTTCTCCATATACTGGCATCAGTGATCATACTTCTCCATATACTGGCATCAGTGATCATGCTTCTCCATATACTGGCATCAGTGATCATGCTTCTCCATATACTGGCATCAGTGATCATACTTCTCCATATACTGGCATCAGTGATCATGCTTCATCAAATGTAGACAACAGTGACCATGTTTCTCCATATCTTGTGATCTCCCACAGCAGGTGTCAATTCATGCACTGACACCCTTTCATGTCACGGGACAAGTCTGCCCAGACTTTTCTCTCACTGTCTTCCTCTATCTCTATTCCCATTAATCTATCTAGTTGTCACAATATGTTCTGGTGTTTGCCTTCTCGTGTTGTCAAAAAAGATTAATCCTGCCTTTTACTGATATTTGTGATAAATTGTCTGTGTGTTTAAACTCTTTCAAAATGTTTATCCTGCTCATTTTTGGCTGACAAAAACAAATCTCCGAAGCCTCTGTGGATTTTTTAGCTTGTTTACTAATTTCCAGAATTCATAGCCATATGTCAAGGTTTAACCCACTCATGATGCCCATCAGGAATATCCATGAGCAGAGGTTTAACCCACTCATGATGTAAATCAGGAGAATCCATGGGCTGTGGTTCAACCCATTCTGTGCCAGATCACTCACTATCAGTTGAGAGTAAAAACGAAAGTAAAGAACCATTTTAAATGCCTGAAGATATATTGAATATATGGTGGTCATCCACTATGTGTATAGACTGACCTGCACTTGATGAACAAAGTGGTCAACATCACGCTGGCTGCCTTTACTTGACCACCTCCGTGGTGATGGAGTTATGAATGCAATTCGTAATCCTGCATACCACATTCGAAACACAGCTGCGGGCGATTTGGAAGTAGACCCCTTTGCTATGGTTTCCATACAATGGTATGAGTGCTGGTCGTTCAGAAATGGCAAACTACTGAACGTAAACTTGCTCAGGAATCACCAACAGCCAAAAAATGTTGGAGCTGACTGCTATGTCCTGTAAAGGATATGCTACTAACTTAACCTTTACTTCATTTATTTCCAGGTATCCATTTTGTCTGGGTCGATCTTGGAGAACAGGGACATTTTTTTTATTTGCCACAATGGAGATTCAAATACAGACCATCAGATTAGCAGGCAAGCATGCTAGCCACTGCACCACCATGCCTCCCACTATACAGTAAGTCTCTTAGAAAGGGCAAAAGGATTTCATTTGTTGTAAATTCCTTTGGTTAGTTAGTCGTCAAATTATCCTTAATGTACATCCAATTTTCAAAACATATTAACTGCACATCCTTTACAGTGCGTTGCATTCAACCCCGACATATTTTAGCTGTTTGTGATTTCTTGGTAAGTTTTACATTAAGTAGTTCGCTATTGCTTTTTGAACAACCAGTATGAAAACCAACGCCAGGCAGTCTGTTGCCAAATCGCCCACAGCTATATTTCGAACGCAGATTACATAGTGTGATCGTAATCCCTTTGTAACGGGGCCTTTACATCCAATAGCTCAGTTCATAAGTCCATAATTGCTCGGATCCCCTCCTCAGCGTACCCTCCAGTGGTTAGAGGTCAAGGACAGCAGTTCTGTGGTGGTTGACTAATCGTCTTTGTCCCCTGCATTATGCTGTTTTCCTTGACCCCGGTTGACTTTACGTTCTTGCAGGCTGGTCAAGGTCGCAGATTGGCAGTGGTGTCTTGGTTCGTTGTATCGCCGGGCCTCTCTGACAAGATTCACTACATCAATCCAGTCCATTGCTGGCTCACTTTCCACAGTAGCCCGGCCCGCAAGCCTATCAGCTCCTTCATTTCCCCTCACACCTGCATGGCTTTGCACAAGTGTGAGTATGTATTGTGTGTGCCAGCTTGCATGTGTCTGTGTGTGTGTGTGTGATATGTGTGTGTGCGTGCATGCGTGCGTGTGTGTGCGTGCATGCGTGCGCGTGTGTGTGCGTGCGTGCGTGAGAAAGAATGTAAATGCTTGTGCGCACATGTGCATTTTCTGTGGGTAAGTGTATGTGTGCATTTTGTGTGGATATGCATGTACCTGAGTGTTTGTGTGTATGTGTCTGTGCATTTTGTGTCTGTGCATGTGTGTGTGCGTGTGCGTGCATGCGTGCATGCGTGTGTGCGTGTGCGTGTGTGTGTGTGTGTGTGTGTGTGTGTGTGTGTGTGTGTGTGTGTGTGTGTGTGTGTGTGTGTGTGTGTGTGTGTGTGTGTGTGTACACATAAATGAGGCAGAGGAATTGTGAGAAATGTGTCCGGCATACTCTGCTGACCAGGGAAGCATCTGTGATGGTCTTCTAAATTTACATCAGTATTAATACCGATGTGCGTGCGTGTGTGCGTGCGTGCATGCGTGCGTGTGTGTGTGTATGTGTGTGTGTAGGTGTGATCATGCCAAAAGTATGCAAACGACTGCTCGGTACTTCTACACACCAGATTAGAGTGTACGAAACTAATCAATAAACAACAGAATGAACATACGTTGGTGTAGGTATTCCATCAGCAGAACAGTTCACGGCAACATTCGTGTTCGGCGTATAGTACAAGTCCATTCTGACTGTGGGCGTGACAATATCTGGTGGTCTCCGCACTGAAAAAAGAGATAAGTATAATATCATAAAAACACTGTTTCAATTTTGGAGACTCACTAACAACTATGCCCATTGATTGAATGATTAATTGACTTATTACAAAGAGCTCTGACCACTGACTGGGTGACTGGTTGATGGAATGATTGGCTGACTGGCCGGCTGGCTGGCTGGCTGGCTGGCTGGCTGGCTGATTGATCGATCGATCGATCGACCGTTCGATTGATTGATTGATTGATTGATTGATTGTCAATAGACAACTAATAGCACACGTCTATGTCCATCATCATTTACCTGTCATCCCACATAACTGTGTGACTTACTTATTGACACGCCCTCGTAACGTTTCCATCCAGCTATGCACCGCTTTACAGGGCAAACATTTGTCAGCATAAACACTGAAAACCCACCTTGGCGGGAGACATTTCGCGAATGACGCCGAAGTTCAATGTGAAGTGAAAACGTGAATTAGAAAACAGAGCACGCAGTTCTATTCAGCCGGTTTGGGAGTACTGATAAAACGATTGGATAAGTGCATCAATGTTGGTGGAAATTATGTTGAGAAATAAAGGGACAAAGTATGTATAAAAATAAACTGGTTACAAGTTGTTATCATAGATAGTTATTTTTCTACAGCCATTTGTGACTTATTTATTAACTTACTCGCGTAGAAACAAAATTAAAGGAGAGAAGTAGAACCAGAAATTAACAATGTGGACAGGGCATGGACATAGCTTTACAGGATAGCTAAAGATGGGAGAGCTTGGAGTCAGTTGGCTCAGGGGCATTGCTCCACTAGCGAGGGGGTGAAGAGGGCAAAAGAAAAAGAAGAGGTTTAAAGAAAGAATAGATGAAAGTTAAGAACAGAAATAAAATGAGTTTAAAGGAAAACAGAAATCCACCAAATATGAGTTGTGTGTGTGTGTGTGTTTTTTTTTTTTTTTTTTTTTTTTTTTACTGTTTAAATGACTTTGCAAGTAAAATACAAAGGATATATAGTTAAAAACATTTTTTATCAACAACAACAGCAGCAAAAAGACAACAACAAGAGTACCTAACTAACCATCTCAATTATAACCACTTTGAGGTTGAACATGTTAATATCCTTCTTCGTCCCTCTTTCGGGGGCAGAGAACCACACCCAGGTATGCGCCTCAAAGGTCAGAGTATCCGACTTCGGCACGCGTCTGTGTAAGATTTACCTCCTCTAGACAGATTTCATCCAGGGTAATAGGCACTATCTACCCGTGGGTATGTTTATTTTCCTAGTAATTTTGTCAGGGATGTCCAACTGCCGTGTGATTTTTAATCAGCACAACTTATACATGGAAACCTCCTGTTTTTGCCCTTATCCGAGAAGGCTAGGTTTGCCTCACTACCCAAGAGATCAGCGAGACGTGTGATATGACTAGATACCAATAGTTCTTGGGGAAATGTCCAGCCTTATACATGAACGGAACTAGTACCTTCTGAGTTATCACTCTCCCAACAGGTTAATCTGATTTATAAACAAGTTCCAGGTTATTCATGCCAACCAACCAACATTGAGCTGTCACCACCACCAGACGTCAGACTGAGAGATGCTGCTTGCACCTGTAGCGCACTGACTGTGCATGCACCTATGTCATCCTCAATCGTGCCACAAATGTCACATGCGAAAAGTCTCAGTCAGGTGGATCCTTGCATGTCTATAACAACTTCTCCTGTGCAGTATTTATTATAGTTTGTTTGTTTTTTTTCACCGTCAGTTCACCAATTGCTGGTGGTGTTGAGGTCAGGATGTGTGCTCTCTCATGACCTTGAACCCCTGAATGACTTGCGACGTAGACCTACTGAAGGTTGACACGCTTATATAACTGTAACCTTTCACGACCTTTAGCCACTGTGATGGACAGTCCAAAACGTAACCAAAGAATTAAACACAATCTTATATGTATAAAAGAAAGTCAGCGTGGCTGAATGGATAAGAACGCTCGCTTTTAAACTTTCTGTATGCTGATGTGTCGAAGTCCTGTATACACACCAATTATGGTTTAGAATACGACAGGCAAAGTTAAAGATAGCCTGTAATGTATATTAACGACAGCTTTCAATAGGAAAGGAAGAGTTAAAAGACTGTAATATTTACTCACGACAAAACAGAATAAGACAGACAGGCTGAAACGAGTTCAAGAACGGACAAGTGTAGATTGCAGACAACAACTTAGGACAAGACGGAAAGGTGGGGTGAACAGGACTCGGACGAGTGACCCAGTGAGCCGTGGAAAGGGGAGCATGGGATAGCGAGACGGGAGATAAAGAAGAGGACTGGGCAGTGTGTGTTTTGACATCGGACAGAACAGGGCGGGATTTTCGGTTTAGGACGTTTTGATTGGAGAGGGAGATTGTGAAGTGTGGTTATAGTGACATAACTGTGATAGCGTACAGTTGTGTGGGAAACCCTAATGACTATACG
Organism: Cepaea nemoralis; assembly: GCA_014155875.1. NCBI lineage: Eukaryota > Metazoa > Mollusca > Gastropoda > Stylommatophora > Helicidae > Cepaea > Cepaea nemoralis. The sequence goes on along the minus strand of JACEFZ010003318.1, from coordinate 216,086 downwards.
GGTCTAGTATAAATATTATACTTTGAGAAAGTTGAGTGAGAATGTCTGAATAACCCTGCTTGTGTACTTCTTCTTCTTCTTCTTCTTCTTCTCCTTCTTCTTCTTCTTCTTCTTCAGTCTTCAGCATTCCAAGCTATTGAGGTTCTTTGATGCAGATACAAGCCGTCTCCATTCGTCTCTCTGGTTGACCTTCTCTTGCCAGTCGTTGATTCCAGTCGTTGGTTCTTCATCTATCTGGGCCTTTGCATCTTCTGGTTCAGGTGTTTCAGAGTTGGTCTTGAGCAGTTCTGTTTGTGCTCTTTCTTCTTGAATCTGTTTGAGTTTTCTTGTCTTTTCTCTTTCTTCTTGAATTTTTGCTAGAAGTCTCTTCTGTTTCAGCCTTTATTGCAGCCACTCGAGCGGCTTCCTGCTCAGTCTCCTTCGGAACTTGCTTTAGTTCGTCCAGGATGTTCTGAACGGTTTACAACATTGTTAACTGTGTCTCTTGCGTCATGTCTTTTTCTTCCTCCATGCTTTTGAACTGTGATCTCAGGTCCTTCAGTTGGCCGTCCTGTTGCGCTTTGTCACTTTCTGTAAGTCGCTTGGTCGCCTCGTACTGCCTCCTAGCCTCTTTATATGGTAGGTTGGATTTGATGGCGATTTTCATAGCTTCCTTGCTGTCTTGGTGGCAGGGGCAACCGAGGTTCCTGGTGCCGTGGTTGCCGAGGCAGTTGACGCACTTTCTTTTAGGGTTAGGCCTCCTGAAGTCCTTGTCAATCTTTGCTTGCTGGCACTGGCTCTATGGATGGGGGGGGGGGGGCAGAGCAGTATCTGCATACGTCCACCTCACTCTTACAGGTGGCACGGGTGTGCCAAAATTTCTGACACTTAGAGCACTGCAGCACTCTCGGTATGTAGTGCTCTGAAACTTGATCTTTTTTGTCCCATCTAATTACTTGAGGGATCACTCGGTCCTCCGATGTTATGACGACTGTGGAGGGGATGTTATTCTTGCCGATGATCCTCTCAGCGCTGGTCATCTTGAGTTTCCTGTTCTCTCTCGTCAGCATCTCCCTGATCTGGTCGTTGGTGAGATGGGTCTTAACTCATTTGATAACCCGTCGTTTGCTTGTGCGGTGCCGGGTGGCTGCCAATAAGATGCCGTGGTGAAACTGAATGACGGCTTTCTCTTCTTGTGAAATCTTCTGCATAAGTGCTGTGGTCTTTGGGTTTTTGTTGATGGAGACCACTACTCCATCAGGTGTCTTGCGCAGCTGGTTGATGCTGTTTCTTCCAAGCTCGTTTTACAGCAGACTAAGTATCTTGTCTGTTGGTGGCGCCGACAGTTTAGCTTCTCCAGTGCTTGTCTGTTTGAGCAGTAGTCTGCCGGTGAAGTCTTCAGTTGTTGTTGTTGTTTCCTCCTGGTGGAGGTCTCTGGTAGATTGGGCTGCATCACCTTCGTGCTGTTGAGAACTTCCCGGCTGCTGGCTTCAGTTGTGGTTTCTTCGGCGACGGTAAAGGCTTCAGTTTGTGTAGAAGCAGAACTGCTGTGTGTTGAAATGGGCTCAGCAGTCGCAGCAGCCTTCCTCGCTTCTCCCTTCTTCTTCCCAGCTGCATTTAGTGCGTGTCTCTGCACGGTATTTTTAATGCGAGGCACCCTCTGCTTTATCCGATTGCTATCTGTTCGCAATAGCACGTCGAGTATGCTGTCTGAACAGGAAGTCAGTGTTTAAGCCCATCAACTGACCGGCATGTGGTACAATATCATCACGTCACCGTCAGAAAGCGTGGTTCCTGGCAGAAGAGGCGGGGTTTCGAATAGCTCGGAATAGCACGAAGATGGACACGTGACATTGCAGACGTCTTTGGCATGAGGGTGAGTGAAATGGCAAGTGATCGAGAGGCTTTTTGACGTGATGTAATGAAAATGCCGTTTTGTAAAGGCATGTTACATGATGCTGATGATATGACTTATGTAAACATTTCTTAAACAAACTTTTTGTCATTACTTACCATCATCCTGAGATATGCTCCAATCAAATGAAAGAATTGAAACGAGTACAAATATATGCAGTTTGGCCATAATGGTTGTCAGATTTGGCTCAAAGTGAAATTACTTTCTTGTCCTCATATATTCTTGAACTGAGAATCTGTAAATTTGGAAAATTAGTAACTGATTAGTCGTATAGCAAACAAGACACGCATGAACAAACACAAAGAAACGGGCTGACAACTGCTCAATACAGTTAAATAGTTAGTCAGTAAGTAAGTCAGTCAGTTCATTTATCTTTACTGCACATCGACTAGCAAGACCATCATCTTGCTTATTTCCTCTCACTCGCGTATTGTGGCACAAAAATGAGATTCCACCCACTGTCTTCGATCCCAACCCATCTGTATCTGCCTGAGCATACTCATGCCCGAATAAAGCATGCCTGGATGAAAGTCTGTGTCTCCAGACAGGCTATAACTTTAGTTACTGCCACGGTCGCCATAGTCAGGCTACCTGTTGTCATAGTGAAGGCCCCGTAGTCTTTTTTCACAATACAATATAAGCAATCAAATCCGCGGGGTGGGGGTGGGGGGGGGGGGGGGAAGTAGGCCACTATAAGGTTGCTAGAGCGTGGACTTTAGTTAATCAGTCACGTCTGATTCTATGTACCGTGTAACCGTGTATACGGATGGGTGTGGGGATGCGTGTGTTGCATTGAACAAGAAATCTGGGTGGCTGTGCGAGAGAGATAAGAGTTATCCTTTTTTTTTTTAACTTTTGATCTCCATATGATCGTTGTTGTTTTTTTTTCAAAACGACAGTGTTACAGCGTATGAGACTCATTCCCGCCCGTCTGTTAGCAGAACCCATAAGAAAAGCTAAGAATAGTAACACTGTAACATATCATGCATGTCGCAAGAAGCGACGATGGACGGCTGCAGGAGACCGTTAAAAAATATTTGACAGTAGACAATAGATTACACGATTTATGGCCAGGTATATTTCGCTGCTTAATGTTCGATGCTGTTTAAACAGCTTTCATATGCGGTGTCTGCGAAGAATACTTGGTATTAAGTGGCAAGACAAAATCACAAATACTGAAGTATTGGAAAGATCAGGTTGTGTGACGGTGTATTCCATGCTCAGTCTTCGTAGACTTAGATGGATAGGACATGTTAGGAGGATGGATGATGGTAGAATACCAAAGGACATCTTTTTTTGGGAATTACAGACGGGTAGGAGATCTCAGGGTCGGCCTCTACTACGATACAAAGATGTGTGTAAGCGGGACATGATTGATACAGGCATAGATAATGCATATTGGGAGCAAGTCGCCGCTGAACGTCTTGCATGGAGGGCAACTATCAGAAATGGAATAAAGACAAAGGAGAAAATGATTGCAGATAAAGCACACACACACAGCGTGAGAGACGTAAGATGGTGCGCAATGGTGAAAATGACCATGTTTTCACATGCATCTACTGTGGGCAAACATTTGCAGCAAGAATTGGCCTTACCAGCCACACTCGCCACAGCCATGGGTCATAGTTATTAAGCCTTTTTGAAGCAACAATGTACCAAACTATCGTCTGCCAAGACGGAAAGGTGCCAATGAATGCAATGATATTTCGCTGCATCTCGTCAGGTTCACACAGTGGAAATCACACAACATAAACTAAAGCAATGAGATAAATCCTTCAAGCTGAAATATAAAACACACATATTCACACACTAATTCCAATTGTCTACCACGGTAATTTTAAACTGACTAACATGTTCTGTTTGCGCAAGAAAGGCAGAAGACAGTCCTGTGCAAACAGAAAGACATGACAGTCAGTTTAAAATTATCGTGGTAGACAACTGAAATCACTGTGTGATTATGTGTATATTTCAGCTTTAAAATCAGCGAAATATGCCAGGTCATAAATCGTGCAATATATTGTTTGTGTCTTCGTTATCCAAATTCGCTACATGAAAACAGTGTTTTGAATACTGGATAGTGCTAGATACAATATGTGTGGTGCTGTTAAATTTCATAATTATTATGATCATTCAAGATCATTCCTCAAAGAGGAGCGGCTGGCCGAGTGGCTAGAACGCCGGACTCTCCTTCGGGAGATCCGGGTTCGATCCCTCGGTAAAGTGTGGGATTTTTTTCTGTCGGGGGCAAAAAGAAAGTCCTAACCTGCACAGTTCGCGGCGACTGCACTAGCCAGGCGGCTTAATTCCTCAGGCTCAAAGACCCCTCTGCCATACACCGCAGGGTACTATATTGGCAGTAAATAACAGTTTGACAGTATTCAAGCACATGTCCAACAGCACAAAGCAGTCAATATGGCATAAACATCTTTGATTCTGACCACAATACTGTCAAGCTCAAGAGCAAAAATTCATAAATAAATATCGTATTGAAAGACTTTAAAGCTATAGGTTGAAACCAACGAGATGGTTACACAGTAAGTAATTATGGACTAGGAAATGTAAAGAAAGAGAATTCATACTTGTACAGTGGGCAAAATAAAACGTTATAATTGTTGCAAATTGCTATTTTTCAGAAGATCGTGATGTGGAAGTGTCCTATCAATAAGATCAAAAACCAGTTTGACTCATCTTCATAGACAGGTACGCGGCGTATTTGTTGGATACGTGCGACGGGGGAGAGTGGAATTAAAACGTTTCGAAACTGAAAGGCAGGGTGCGAAGGCAAAACAGAAGAAATACACCCTGAGTTATGGCCCGGATGGCGTCGCCCCTGGAGAGCGGTAAGGGGGTAAAGTGCTGGAACATTAGGCGAAGAGGGAGCCTGTCAGGATCTTAAAGGTAGGACATAGAGGACAGAGGACAGAGATAGGACAGGGGTAGAGTACGGGTAGAGTGGACAGGACTATACACCCATGTATAGTCAGGCCATGGGGTAGAATGACAAGACTGTGCCCTTGGATGACAGGGCAGTTTAACCTTGGACGGTACGACGTAGGATGCCCACCATCAACAGAGGTTGAAGGACAGGACGACATCATTATTGACGAGAGACTTAACCCAGCACGACTATCACCAACGGCACGAGGTCAAGCACCACGTGACGACTGGTCTGAGCAAGAAGCGGCAGATGGGACGAGACTGTGGTTGAGGGAGGATGTCTGACTGTTTGAGAGAGAGAGAGAGAGAGAGAGAGAGAGAGAGAGAGAGAGAGAGAGAGAGAGAGAGAGAGAGAGAGAGAGACCCAAATATATGATACTAGTGTTTTGCTATTGCGAATGATGATGGCAATGATTAGCCTGTGCGCTAGAGTGTGAGCTGATTCTCGAATTGTGAACGCGCGAGAGTGTTACGGAGCGCTGTGCGATATTATCGTTATAAGTGTAATGTTGTTGTGCAAATTGATATAATGTATTAAATAGATTACTATACACATTGATTTGACGATTTCTTGTACATGTGTAACCTGTCAGTTGAACCCAATTACACGAGCTATCTAAGACGCTGACAGGCATTTTATGGGGGCTTGTCCGGGATGCTTTAGGATCCTGACATCGTGGCATGCCTGTTCCATGGCAGAGTATTTGTCACGAGGCATAATACGTATATAAATTTAAAAAAGGAGTAAAAGGGTCAAATTTAAACCAAAAACATTAAATTAGACTTGTGTCGCTGTAACGGTTTAACGAATGAGAAAGAGATAAGACACAAATTCAGCACAATTAAAGAACAGATTTAACCAATACAATCATGCGCCGAATCATCGAAAGACAGTAACAAATATGATTTGTACGTCTTATCAGAATGAAACCCGATCAACTAAGGGTAAGATCATAAAACTAAAAGAGAACTTGATATAGTGTATAGGGAGACATAGAAAACAATGGTTAGACAACCTCAACATTGTAAAAATTACGTCAACCTCCCGCTTGACACCAGACATTCAACAATATGTAGCAGATCCTTTGCAAAACCTCAATTTCATGATGGCCGCCACAAAGAAAAGATTCTTGACCCTACGTCGGTTCTCTTGCCTCGTGTTTTTCTCATGGTCAAGGTGTCTGTAATACCCAGTGTCTATCGTCGTGCTGGTCGGTCCCATCCTCTTCTGCTATTAAACATGTCTTCCGTTACTGTTCGTTCCAAACCATTGTGATGTTTGTAATGGTAAAAAGTATTTCAATGTCATATACTGTGTTCAGCAGTCTGGTGGCTTGATCTATTCCATATTCTTCTACGGTATTTATCATTTATGTTATGATGTTGTCTAACAGGAGGTCTTACCGATTTTCATATGGTTAAGAGAATTCTGAACTTCCATCTTCAAACTTGATGGTCCATTATTATTCCAAATATCATAGTGTTCTTCTCTTGTATCACCAAAACTTTTCTTGCATAATTTGACCATGCATGTAAAATCTGATTTTATTTTTTTTTTCTGTTGTGATTTTTCCAACTTTTGTTTTCAGGCAGTCTGTTGATGTACGTGTTCTTTTATTAGTAAGCTCCTGAATTCTTTTGTGCAATAATTTGGCATTTTACTGTTGCGTTGTTTTTCAATTTCTATGCCATTTTTCTCAAACCATGATTCTTTTGCCTCTTTACATAATGTTCTGTTCTGGCTTTTCTGTGAATCTCTTCGTTTGTGAGGATTAACTTGTTGTGTTTTCTTGTTTTCGTTAGTTGTAGAATTTCTTCAGTCATCCATTTCTTACGAGCTATTGTGTTTAATTTTGGGATAGTTGTTTTCGCAGCCAAACTGACTGAATTCTTCAACATTTCCCATGGATCACCCAGATCTTGAAATAAGATCTCTATATCAGACAATATGTCAAATATGTTCTTTACGACTGTGTTAAAACTGTCTTATATTTCCTTGCCATTTTTCAATGAACACAGCTCATATTTGGTGTTTCCAGGTGTACATTTGACTTTCTTTAACTTTGCCTTCAATGTGCCTGCAACCAATCTGTGATCACTGTAACTGCCTGCACTTGGAACTGTTTTTGCGATTGTTAACGCATTTTGAAACCTTCTGCTAATCAGGATATAATCGATCTGGTATCTAATCCTGCTGCCAGGACTCCTCCATTTCCATAATCTTCTTATATGTTTTTTAAACCAGGTTTTTACAACAATCAGTGCATGCTCTTTTGCCCATTCTACATGTCTGCATCCTCTCACGTTTCGTTCTCCCAAACCATGTTTGCCTACTGAGCATCCATCACCTTGATTTCCAACCTTCGCACTGAAGTCATCCACTGTGATATTTAGTTCCTAATTTCTACATTTCTTCAAAGCATACTCCATGTCATTATAAAATTCCTCTATACTATCTTCACTGCTGTCCTCTGTTGGGGCATATATTTGAATGACATATATGTATCATGGCGCCGTTTTACATGTAGCATGGCGCCGTTAGAACCTGTCTACGTCACTTATTTCAGTGCACAAGCCCCGATTTTCTTCCCTAGAGATAAGTTTTCTGCATAAACTAATCTGTCTCTTATGACAGAAGAGCGCAAGGACTACCATTGCAGCACAAAGTACCGATGTACTAGCCTATGCCAAGCACGGAAAATCAATAAATTCATGTAAGTGCTACAACGAAATAGTCGTAATGTCCCGCCTGTTACCCAAATAGGCGTCCTCTGCCTTATCTGGGGGTGTATTTGTTGTACACTCCTCATTCAAGAGATTTATGACGGGCGTGACTGTCTGTTTTGTTATTTTGATTAGTGTTTAGACAGAAAGGACGGTAGAAGTAAGCACGTTTGCACACCATTATGAGAACTTCGTGCTAGAACAAAGAAATGCATGCGGCGATGTACCCAGTATTACTCCATCCGCCTTTACTTTCTGAAAAAGTGCTTGTTTCCTTACTACGACATTAGGTGGACCGCAAAGAGGTATACTAGTCGCAAAAAAATAATAATAATTTTAAAATGTCCATTATATTATAGTGGAAACATCTAACTGTAGTAACTAGTATGCGTGTAAATGAGACTGTGGCTATTTAAATAGTATAGTATAGTTTAACATGTAAAAGAGGCTATGACTCCTTTAGATAGTCTAGTTTCATATGAAAAAGAGACCACGGATGATTTGAAGACTTCGTGTATAAGAGTCAATGTTTACTTTAGATAGTACTAGCTGGCCCGGCCCGGCAATCCCTGGCGGGGATCTATCTGTCTGTCTGTCTGTCTGTCAGTCCGTTCGTCCGTCCGTCCGGAAACTGCAAACGTTTGAATTCGAATGGCATATCTGTTGGAATCATTGGGATGCGAGGCAACAGTACATCTTTCACACTTAAAATTGTAGCTTCGATGATATTGTTCAGAGTTAGAAAATTTTCACGTATCTAAAATAGATCCATTATTTTTACGAAAACTTTGAAGATGCCTTAAAGTTTTTATCACTTTGTTTATACCAGATACGACTGTGGTGCACAGATATTCGGCCCTTTCCCGTTCCCGTTGCGGGAAAAATGGGTTCGTAAATTTTCACGTATCTAACATACATCCGTTATTTTTACGAAAACTTTGAAGATGCCTTAAAGTGTTTATCACCTTTTTTTATAACGCATATGCCTGTAGATAACTTCTTTAAACGTTTTATAAAACTTAAAAAAAATACAACAATTATTTAAATTACATAATATAGCAATGTTACTAAAAGTAATGTCCCTTGATATAACTTTTGTTGTTAAGTCCCCTTAATTAGACGTCTTTCCTTTTAATATTGATTTAATACGTAAATAACTGTTTTTAAACTAACAAACTATGCCAGTTGGCTCGGCGGGAGTGAGAAGAACATCTGTAGAAAATTTCATCTCAATCGGATGGACCGTTCAGGAACGCATAAAGGACACACAAACAAAGACACAAACATTCTCTTATATATATATATATATATATATATATATATATATATATATATATATATATATATATATATATATATATATATATATATATAACATGTAAAAAAAGATAATGGCTACTTTAGATAATATAGATTAAAATGTAAAAGAGACAATGGTTACCTTAGATAGTTTAACATCTTAAAGAGACTTTGACTAGTTAAGAATATGTGGTTCAACATGAAAAGGCTGTAATGGTTTAACGTATTATAAGGAAATTATGGCTACTTGAGATAGTTTAAGAAATGAAGGACAGCCTTGTAAAGTAGACTGGCTTCTTGAGATAGTTTAAGAAACGAAGAACAGCCTTGTAAAGTAAATCAGACTGTGGTTACTTGAGATAGTTTAAGAAACGAAGGACAGCCTTGTAAAGTACATCAGACTATGGCTACTTGAGATAGTTTAAGAAACGTAGGACAGCCTTGTAAAGTAAATCAGACTATGGCTACTTGAGATAGTTTAAGAAACGTAGGACAGCCTTGTAAAGTAAATCAGACTATGGCTACTTGAGATAGTTTAAGAAACGTAAGACAGCCTTGTAAAGTAAATCAGACTATGGCTACTTGAGATAGTTTAAGAAACGTAGGACAGCCTTGTAAAGTAAATCAGACTATGGCTACTTGAGATAGTTTAAGAAACGTAGGACAGCTTTGTAAAGTAAATCAGACTATGGCTACTTGAGATAGTTTAAGAAACGTAGGACAGCCTTGTAAAGTAAATCAGACTATGGATACTTGAGATAGTTTAAGAAACGTAGGACAGCCTTGTAAAGTAAATCAGACTATGGCTACTTGAGATAGTTTAATAAACGTAGGACAGCCTTGTAAAGTAAATCAGACTATGGCTACTTGAGATAGTTTAAGAAACGTAGGACAGCTTTGTAAAGTAAATCAGACTATGGCTACTTGAGATAATTTAAGAAACGAAGGACAGCCTGTAAAGTAAAGGACCCGTGTAAACCCCCTAAGGGGCTTTGGGTATATGATGCTCTACCCACACTATCAGAAGCCAAACGGCACTCGGTGGCTGATGTGGTCAATGTTACATCGGCCGCCTTTACTTTCCAACACAGTTCCTGGTATTTATTTCCAACTTGGTCGACCTGGGAGCCCAATTAAATTTAAAATATTCACTTCGATTCGGGCTTCAAACCCTTGTTCATCGGACCTGCGACCAAGCGTCTAGCCAGTACGACTACCTAATGACACTCTGAATGATATTAATCAATGAACACAGGAAAGAGACCCTGGGTCGAAAGAAGGTTTAGAATTTGTTTTCGCTCGCTTTTAACTCAAGTAAAGTCCATACACGTGCTACAACTTCTAATGCACTGGGCTGGTTTTTGAGTGTGGATTTCAACGGCATGAAATCAGTGTTAACATCTAGAGAGATTAATAACGCATTAAAAATGAGAATTGTCAAATGCTACGTATATTCAACGCTACTGTAAGGCGCGGAAGCCTGGACATTGAAGAAGCAATAGAAAGTCGCATAGAGGCCCTGGAGATGTGGATATAAAGACGAATATGTCATATTTCATGGAAACAAAAACAATCAAATGCTGAGGTTCTAGAAAAACTGGGAATGAAGAGAGAGTTGATGAAAGAAATAAAGAGGGGGCAAGTGAAATATTTCGGCCACGTTAAAAGACGTGATATTCTTATAAAAACCATACTGGAAGGCAAGGTTGAGGGAAAGCGAGTAAGAGGTAGACGACGATACAAGTTGGAAGATAACATCAAGAGATGGACGAGCATCAGCTTGACAGAATGTACTGTCAAGGCGAGAGACAGACAGTGTTGGAGATCCATTGCAGCCAACCTTCATTATGGAGACGGCACCTGATTGATTGAGCTTTCTCTATTATCGGTGTCCCTCGTCATAAGGTGAACCCACTCTGACTTCTGAGGTTACTTGCAATTCACGTCCCCAAGTCAAGGATGAGAAAGCAACATTTAAGTCCAACTGACCGATGTAGGGGTTGAACCCGCTAGTTGACATTAGCACACCGGAAAGTTAAGAGCGAGCGTTCTTATCCATTTTGCCACGCCGACCTCTGTTTAACTGTTTCAATGCCAAACAAAAAGTAAGTTTGGACCAAACATGGAACACAATCAAAGGAATAAATATTATAATCTAGATTTATGTTCGCTGCGCATTGAAATTGCGGAAGATACCAAGAAACAAAGCAAATAACACAATAATCCTGGTACGGCGATATAATCGTCCTTCTGTCAAAATGGGAGGTCATAGTTGACGATATATTAGCCTTCGACACTGAAATTGTTAAAATGTGATCAGACCGGACCACTATTTATGATCAGCTGCAGCGACGCATTCACCGCTTCTTCTCACCGCTTTTCATCCAATACAGAGCGTATTTTTAATGAATGTGCAGTGTTTGAAAATATTGCAGGTCCAAGTTGTGTATTCACTCTCTGTAAAGTTCATGCAACATAATAGGGAAATACAAAACTTGAACTGACAATATTTTCAAACACCGCACAGTCATTAAAAATACACCCTGTATAACCAACAAAGGCCCACAATCAACTCATATCAAAACCCGTTATATACTTGGTACATGATCGGTTAGATTTGGCGGCCACATTCTTCTACACATTAAGGTAGTCAGTCTCACTCTAAATCCCCCGCCTCTTACAACATACATGTCATAAATAAACACGAATGTATTATTTATCGCTCATAGAAGTACGGGTAAGAATAGGAGACTAGAGGACGCACCAGACAACATAAAAATGGAAAGATATCGTTACCGACCGGGATCTGGTCCTGTCACCTCAAAATGACGACAGCGCCTCGCTGCAGGAACAAAGTGCTTCGGGCATGACCAAGTAGACACCATATTGGCGGCGATTGGTCATGTGTCGAAGTACACTTGTTCCTGCAGCGAATCTCTAATGCTCACTTCTACTTCTATAAGCGTCAAACAACACGTGCGTATTTATTAATGTATTAATTGTCTTAGTGGCCTCAAGAGGTTCTCAAATTGATATTTACAACATACATATTCGGTTACAGTGTTACTATTCCTTGCTTCCCTTACGGGTGTTGGTACCACATATGTGACGCATACAATACTGTATCAATGTGATGATCTCTTCCAGCGAATGTCCATCAACTAATGATATCGATTTTCAGGGAAGTCAGCAGTACATCTGCCGCCAGCACGGATGCATAAGCAAAGCTGATTAGTTTAATGAATTTGTTAATACATCTGCCGTTGTTTTCGACTTTGTATTGTTTAAATACTGTAGCCATTTCGTGTACTTTATGTGGGTGTTAGCTTAACAAAGTATTTTTTTTTAAATAGGAAATGCGATAATGGGTCTGTTATTAGCCCTGCATTATAAACAAATATAAGCACAATGCATATTACAAGAAAATATAAGCACAATACACATTATAAGCAAATTATCATGTAGGAGGTCCTCTTCAGAACGCCGTCCTCATTATGGCCAGCCGGAAAGATTCTCGAACCTTTATCAGGTCCCCTACCTCATGCAATTTCATGCCCAGAGTCGGTGAAATGACCTTCAATCTCCTCCAATAGATCACACAAGAGGAACCTCGCCAGGTTAATGTAACTATGAAATTGCTAAAATGCCGGCTACACATGTCCTACAAGACTACAATACAAACCTTAATCTTGACTGCTGTGCTATGCAATTGTACATTTGTCAACAAACTCATAAACAGGAAAAAAAACGCAAACAAGTAACGGGTAGCAAAAGTGTGTCCTAGTCTGTACTCATACAACACTGTCATTACTGCCCATAATACCTAGCGGTGTAGGACAGGGGGTGGGGGGTATTGAGCCTGTGGGATTAAGGTCGCATGGCTAGTGCAGTCGTCGCGAACTGTGCAAGTTACGAGTTTTCTTTTTGCCACAGCACAGAAAAAACTCCAAGCCTTACCGAGGATTCGAACCCGGGTCTCTCGAAGGAGAGCCCGGCGTTCTAGCCACTCGGCCAGCCGCTCCACTCTGTACTCATACATTGTGGAAAATAAATGTCGTTCTGGCTTATTAATGTTATCTCACTAAGGCTAACAGAACGCTTACTTCACATATAGCAAAGGGGCTCTTCACTGGTTGTTAAAGATGAGAACGGAGGACGTGTAGGAATATCTCGAGTGCTATGATGTTTGTTCTTGACTCAACTCATTCACATATAGTTTTATTTCCCACACAAAACATGACGTCATGGGATATTAATTTGAACACTAGCCAACGCTGGGTAGGCCTTATCTGAAATGTCTTAGATAACCAGAAGCTACAAATTCACTACGCGAGATAACAGCGACTGTAATTTATATTTTAACCTACAAATTAAAAGTTAGGACTTTGGTCGATAAATGTTGTACACAACCAAGTTATAGCCAGTTAACAAGACAGAGGTTACAAGCTGCATTTTAGCATTTCATCCTTGACTTGGGGGCGTAAATTGCAAGTACCTCAGAAGTCGGAATGGGTTCACCTGATTGCGAGGGACACTAACAATAGGGAAAGCTAATCCACACGCAAAATGCAGTCCAGTGCACTAGAAGTCGTAGCACATGTATGGACTATGCTTGTGTGTAAAGCCAGCAAATAAAAAGCAACAACAACAACAAAAAGAACATTTTCAAATAGCGGTTTGGAATGCTGGCCATCAATATTGTGACTAGTGATTGTGTGAGTGGCTAATCATGATCGCCCACGCTAATGTGCATGACATATGATCATGTACTTTTAAGAAACAAACCGAGAACTATCTTCTTCTTAATTTTACGTTACTGTTTTGAAAACAAAACGAGAACTATCTTCTTCTTAATTTCACGTTACTGTTTTCAAAACAAAACGAGAACTATCTTCTTCTTCTTAATTTCTAGTTACTGTTTTTTTGCTTTCGGCGTTAGGTCACAGTGAACTATCTCTATCTATCTCTCTCAAGCTCTCTCTCTCTCTCTCTCTCTCTCTCTCTCTCTCTCTCTCTCTCTCTCTCTCTCTCTCTCTCTCTCTCTCTGGGAGGGGGAGGGGCGGGAGCTAGTTATGGTGAACTGTTGTTAGTTCAGGCAGTGATATCACAGTTATTGAATAAGAGGAGAAACTAATGCTCCAAAAATGTCGTGTTCGGCGTCAAGCCACTCCTACCAGATTACTAGTGGGACGTATTTATGACCAGTGTTATTATTCTTCTGTTTCAAGTGCCTTGTCAACTGGAGTAGGCGAGTATATCTCTTCGCGACTGGAGTCGATAAACATTGTGTGGGACATTGGTATATGGGTATCTTGAATACCAAGCCCGGCCTCTTCCTGGTAAACTTATATGGCGCCCTAAATTGTTATAATGATTAATTGACTACTTTATATGAGAGTTTATTGTGTTTCAAAAAAGGTAAAATAACTACAACCCATGGCGGTAGCGAATGTGACTAATCAGACCAATTCGCGCTGTAAATGTTCGTCCACAATGGATGCATGTGAACACGTGGTAAACCCACCATCACGCACCATCTGACGCTTCACATGCTCAGTGTTTGACCTATCTGCAGTCATGTTCTGTAATCATATATATATATATATATATATATATATATATATATATATATATATATATATATATATATATATATATATAGAGAGAGAGAGAGAGAGAGAGAGAGAGAGAGAGAGAGGGGGGGGGGGGGCGGTGGGAGGTGAGAAGGAGAAGGAGACAGGGTTAATTAATCTGTCAAGAACTACCCTTTCCCTTCCAATCAGCTATTTATCCGCAATCATAGAAGTAAAGGAAGGAAGTATAGATTAGAGGGCACACTAGACAATATGAACATTTAAAGCTATACTATATGTTTCAATAGTTGTCGCCTGAATTGTGATGTGATAGTGATGACAGCGTCTCATTGAGGAAACAAGTGTACCTCGACTTGCGGCCAACTAGACACCTCTTTTAGAGGCTAGTTTGTCCTCTTATCTCCATAAGTGATGGATGGATGAAATAATGAATGAAAGAGAGAGAGATAAGAAAGGCAGAATGTTTGACGGGCCTGCGTACCCAATTCTAACCCTCTGAAATTAAACTTTGTTCATTTGTTTGTTTGTTTGTTTGTGTTTGTTTGTTTGTTTGTTTGTTTGTTTAGTTCTTTCCTCTACTTCGTTGAGCGCCTACCAATAACAGTAAATGTATTTCTCATGTTAGTTCAAAGAGGCCAAGGGTCCCCAGCAAATCCGACCCAGCCAGCGAAGGCCCCGGGGGCCGGGACTCCTAAAACTCATGCGTTGTGAGTCTCTGGCCCACAACTCCCCCCCCCCACCCCCTCTTCCCCCGCTTTTTGGCATATCCTGTTTACAGGACATTGTTGTCAACACCAGCATTTGACTGCTGTTGTTGATGTCTTGGCAAGTATACGTTCAGTAGTTTGCCATTGCTTTCTGAACGACCAGCTCTCATACCAAGACGTTAACACCCAGAGCGACGTGGTCTGCTGCCAAATCGGTCGCAGCTGTGTTTCGAACTCTGGCAAGCGGGCTCACAAATCGCACCCGTGAGCTCTTAGCCACGGAGCTGGGTTCCGCAACCCTAGCTGCCCTATAATATTTACCATCTCCCACCCTGCTTTCGGTCATTGCCAGCACGCGAGTATCTCCTTCGTTCTCGCCGTCCTCAATCCCTTTCTCCAATAACTCACGGAGCTAATACAATATATTCCAGAAATGTATAAGTTCAAGATATAGCCAAGGAATATGCATTTTCCCCGTCTAATATCACTGACGAATACTATTATATAAATATGTACAATAAACACAGTATTGAAGTCTTCGTCCGACTTCTCGTATCAGTGAATCAGTGATATAAAAACAAGACTGTAATCTATAAATAGTACTCGATCGACAGCTGTACTGCTAATATATGTGTATACACAAGGGTACACACATCTACTGTGCTAATACATGTGTCTGCACAACTGTACACATCTATCCTGTTTGTATAACCACTAGATATTCAGTCTCATTATCATCTAGTGGCGTGTCCTCTGCAGAACTTTTCCTTCACAATAGCCTTTGTTAATGCCCCTCTGTCATGCACCCGATGACCCGCCTCTGTTGCTGTCATGTATAAATTAGTTATCACATCTTGAATCCATCCACGTGATGATCTTCGTCGTCTCTTCCCCCCCCCCCCCCCCCCCCCCACAGGGAGTCTCCGTGGCCAACTGTTTACTCCGTCTGCCTCGTCCTCTGAAGGTTGTGGGTTCGATTCTGGACTACATCATTGGGTTCACGGGTGCAATTTTCTCGGAGACTCCTGGGGGTCGTTGCTGGAACTTTGTGCGTTGTGCGACACTTTCTCCGGGTCGCCCTGGAGAAAGAGACCGAACCATATGGGATAAAATATTAAGTCGATATTCTTGCCCTTTAAACCCATTTTTTTTAAAAATTTCCTTGTACACGCAATTCCTCCTTTGAATAATTATATTCTATAGACATTCATGTCTGTTCTTTTTTAAAGTTATTTGCATATCCTTTACAAGACATCGCAGTCAATCCGAGCATTTTTTTTTTTCTGTTTGTAATCTCTTAGCAAGTTCTACATTAAGTAGTTTGTCATTGCTTTCTGAACGACAGGCACCCATATCATTTCGTAAAAATCCAACGCAAGGCCAGACTATTTCAGATTCCTCAGTTTTACTTGTCTTAATAACAAACCTGTTTTGAATATTGAATTCTTGTTTCACTGATCTATTGGTTGTCTTCCCCATCCAATGAATGTGTAATACCCATCTGTAAAACCTATTTTTAAAGACGTAGATGTACTTTTCAAATAATGTGATAAATATCCGTGTGTCACACTCATGTTGCAACAAGAAATATGCTTGCTCTTGGTGCAGCGACGTTTGTTGTAACTTACCTGCCCCAATCCATCAAGGTTTTATGCGCCTTAGGTTTTGCAGGGCTAAGTTAGTTCTTTAAATGTCTTTTACCATATTTCTATCGCCCATCAACAGTGAACTAAGATATTATTAAAGTGTTCACTTTATGTAACTTCTCTCCATTTATAAACATACTTGTTGACATATTTGTTGTATCGGTTGTCATTATTGTGGTCGCAGCCAATTAAAGTTTAAGAGTAACGGGCGTCATCCAGTGTTGATGAGAAGTGATTTCTGCCCAGTGCTCTGTGGGACACAGTGGTTGTAGCAAATATTACAGCGTTAAGAAGGTAAGGAACCTACGATAGGTCTAGCAAACCGGTCAGGATATTACTTGATCCTATAGTATTCATCCTCTGTAAAGTTCATGCAACATGAAAGGTAAATACAAAACTTGGACCGGCGATATTTCCAAACACTGCACAGTCATTAAAAATACACCCTAATAGATAATGAAACATGGAGGAAATTGGATGAAAGACGCTAGTCGCAGACCCTGGATCTTCAAATATTTCTCCTCACGGCGCCTAAAGGCATAAGTGGAAGACAAAGAAGAAGAAAATTAATTTGGTTTATGTAGCATACCTATTCCTACGGTTGCCGTAGTGGAAACACACATTAAAAACCTACAGCTAAATTAACAGTCCACCCAACAACATTCCCATGTATTTGTACATGTAAATACACGTACACCTCTCTCTCTCTCTCTCTCTCTCTCTCTCTCTCTCTCTCTCTCTCTCTCTCTCTCTCTCTCTCTCTCTCTCTCTCTCTCTCTCTCTCTCTCTCTCTCTTGCTATTAAATCTACTGCAATGTCTGACCTTGGAACCAGAGGCATCGTACCGTCCACATTAATGTTTTTAATGCTACAGTGCAGGAGTTTTCAACTTGTCGCCGGTGGTACTAAACTTTAAATACTACATCATCTGCGGCGATTTACTTTGTCTTTTATAGCCAGGGTTTCCAACCGACCCTTTGTGTCTGTTTCTGTCTTTTTCCCGAATGCGTATTTTCTCTCCACATATTGGCCAATTGCAAAGAGGTCTTTTGAAATCTCTTCTGCTCAAACAAATATATCATCATCATGAGGTGTCATGCCAATAAGCGTGGACGGCATGTTTTCGCCATCTTACACGATAATCAGAGTCGTGGATCAGTTCCGTGTTCTTGTCTCGACCATGTCACGTGGCCAAGCCATCCAGATATTAACTTCTCTGCCTTCCCATTGTTCTTTCCCCTCTTAATATTGCCAGTTGTCACCAAGTTCTCTAGTTTATTAACACAATTATGCTATCAAAAACCACCGTTAGAAATGTTAACACTTTACCACAGGGAGTCGCAGAAAGAAAGCTGGCTGGCAGGAGGGGCCATCAACTCAACAGTTTGACAACCGCTCTTAAGGAGTTTGATTACTAAGCAATAACTCGCATGACTGATTTCCGTCACAAGCGGTGACTCAAGAACTTGAGAAGGTTAGGGGAGGGGTGAAATAAGGATACCAGTTATATTACTAATGTTAAGTTGTTGTTGACAGCACCAGAACCACTTAATACAGACCGCGGTACTGCGTCAGGATATCGGAATCAACGAGGAGTATAAGCACGGTATTGAAGTGGGCACAATTGGTGTGTCGGGCTTTCCCGTAGACAAGCTTGGCTGTGTGCCCTCAGACAGGCAGCGCTATTAAACGAATCAAGTGATGATTGTGAATCTGCAATTTTTACCAGAGGGCAGGAACATCATCAAATCTAAAAGGGTAAAGCCAGACAAGAGCGTAATGCAGAGGAGAGAATCAGAGGGAGAGAGAGAGAGAGATAGAGAGAGAGAGAGATTATTAAAAAACTGGTATCGAGCGTGGCTGAAAGGTTACAGTGTCTGTCTCAAGCTTAGAAGGTACCGGGTTTGAACCCTATATAGAGCTGGACATTTTTCCAAGAACAGATTAGTATCTGCTATCACACGTTTACCTTGACCTCTTGGGTAACGTCGGACACCTAGCCTTTTCTTATAAGGGCGAAAAACCGGAGGTCGCGTGTGCAAGTCTTGCAAATTGTAAATCTCACAGAAGTTAGAAATCGTGAAGAGTAGGTAATAATACCGCTGCTCTGGCAAATTGTTAAGAAACGTAAACCTACCCAAGGGTTGACACAGTCTGTTAACTTGGTTAGAATCTGTCTAAAGCAGTGGTTCTCAGCCTTTTTTTGGAGGGGGGCATGCACTCCTTCGCCATATGTTCAGAATGTCACCCCCCCCCCCCCTTTCGTATTTCATCCTCTATAAATCCCGCCCCCCCCCCTTTTCTCTTTAAACAGTATACGTAAAAATGGAAGCTAAATTGAATAACACTTACTAGAACAAGTCTAGACGTCTACATAAAACGTGACTTGCGAGTCTTCTTACGTTATAAAACGAATTTCAGAGGGGCGAGAAGTACAGAACCGTAAAGTATGGAGGGAAAAACAATATAAAGTAATCTATTCTTGTATTAACGCGATCTTGAAATAATCTTAATTCCCCCCCCCCCCCCTGGAAACCCTAACATTCTCCCGGGTGGAGGGAGGGGATTCCCCACCGGTTGAGAACCAGTGGTCTAGAGGAAGCAAGCCTGACACCAGACACAAACCCATGCCGAAGTCGGACACGCTGACCTGTGAGGTGCTTAACTTGGTGTGACCAACTCTACTCTAAAGAGGTGCGAAAAGTTGGTGTCGTCATCCGCTACACGCTGAGGGAGATACTGGGGGAGGGACCCGGGCTCTTATGGACTGAGTACTTCGATGCACAGTAAGGACGATCACTTGACCAATAAACTAGTTTGTGCTTTAAAAAGGGTTCGGTGACCAGATCAAGTTCTCACCGCCTCTGTATCCCAGAACATTCTGAAAACTACAAGATCCCCGCGTTACCAGGATAAACAAAGAACTGAAATATGCAACGTTTACAGAGTGTTAATAAGTATGCGACAAGCAGCTGTGATGTTAACTGATTCACTGCCAAACAAAAAGTAAGTTTGAACCAAACATTGCACACAATCAAATGAACAAGTATTATAATGTAAAATGCCGTTCACTAAGTATAGAAATTCCGGAAGATACCACAAAACAAATAAAACGATTACCCAAGTATGGCGAAATATCCCCCCTGCCCAAATGGGAGGTCGCATGTGGCGATATAATATCCTTTGGAAGTTAACTCTTTCTGCTCCAGACAGACAATACAGAAAACCATTTTATCTTAGGTATTCATTTAACCCTTTGTGGCCTTGATGCAGTTGAGGGAGTGGAGGGTGGATCCAAAAGGCTGCTGATGATGATATAATGCCTTTGGCTGTGAGTATATGTTGCTTAACAGCTCATTGCCTCACTGAATCCATCTGTAAGTGTGATGCCTTTTACTTGTAGCTAAAGTACCACGTCTCCGTGGCGAAGTAGTTAGAATACTTGTCTCGTGCTCCAAACGCAGTGGGTTCGTGTCCGGATTCCGTCATTCGGTTCGCGAGTACAATGTTCTCGAAGAGTCCTGGAGGTCGTTGCTGGGGTTACGGAGTTCGTGCTTTGTGCGATGCTTTCGGCAGGCTGCTTTGTCCCTTCCAAGTCAATGTGACCTTTCATGTGGCTAAAGTGTTTCCGTTTTCGTGACATGACGATGTTATCAGCCACATTTCTTTGTTCAGATCTTGTAGAATGTCACTTTCGTTTTTGTGATACAATTGATTCTAAGAACTGTACTCTTACATTTAACTGATTAAGTGTCATGGGATGACTAATCGACTTCCCCTATCTGTCACTGGCTGATATATTGTTGAAATAATGTCGTTGTAAAATATTGTCTCAATTACAATATCAATACAGTAGTTTTCCCTAAGCAACCTCCGCTAATTTGCTATATAATACAACATGTCTGCTACCATGTTAACAACTTTTAGGTCATAACTGTGACACACCCCTATTTCCTATTTTCTACCATCCATTTTTGTTCCGTCCAAAACTACTTTTTGTTTGGCACTGAATGAGTTAAGTTCAACTGCCTCGGTGTTCTTATTTAATGATAATGAAATTGTCCATGATTCACAACCACATGTTGCCACAGGAAAAGTGCGTGTTCACAAACGCGTTACTGTTATTATTTTTTTGGTGGAGTTGTGTTGTACAATCTTAATGCTAGGCACCCTCTGTAATGCTATAGCCGGGAGCAGCGATAGTGTAGTGGCCAGACGCTCACATGCCAGCCCGGTAAGCATGGGTTCAATTCCTCATCGGGACGGGTTTTTAAACTAAACCAGGGCTTAAGGTTGAACCAGTCTAAAGTGAGTGCCAAGTTTTTAAACTTAACCAGGGCTTCAGGTCGAACCAGTCTAAAGTGAGTGCCAAGTTTTTTTTAAATAAACCAGGGCTTCAGGTCCAACCAGTCTAAAGTGAGTACCAAGTTTTTAAACTTAACCAGGGTTTCAGGTCGAACCAGTCTAAAGTGAGTGCCAAGTTTGTTTGTTTTTTAAATAAACCAGGGTTTCAGGTTGAACAAGTCTAAAATGAGTACCAAGTTTTAAAAATAAACCAGGACTTCAGGTTGAACCAGTCTAAAATGAGTACCAAGTTTTTTGGTTTTTTTTTTTTTCATTTGTTTGTTTGTTTGTTTTTTAAATAAACCAGGGTTTCAAGTTGAACCAGTCTAAAATGAATACCAAGTTGTTATAATAAACCGGGACTTCAGGTCGAACCAGTCTAAAATGAGTACCAAGTTTTAAAAATAAACCAGAACTTCAGGTTGAACCAGTCTAAAATGAGTACAAAGTGTTGTTTTTTTTAAAATAAACCAGGGCTTCAAGTTGAACCAGTCTAAAATGAATACCAAGTTGTTATAATAAACAGGGGCTTCAGGTCGAACCAGTCTAAAATGAGTACCAAGTTTTAAAAATAAACCAGAACTTCAGGTTGAACCAGTCTAAAATGAGTACAAAGTGTTGTTTTTTTTAAATAAACCAGGGCTTCGGGCTGAACCAGTCTAAAATTAGTACCAAGCTTTTTTTAAAAAAAAATAAACCAGGGCTTCAGGTTGAACCAGTCTAAAGTAAGTATCACGTTTTTAAAATAAGCCAGGTTTAAAGTGAGTACCAAATCTTTAAAATAAACCAGGGCTTCAGGTAGAACCAGTGTAAAATGAGTACCATGAAATGTACTGGAAAGTAAAAGCGGACGGCACGACACAGACCACATCAAGCACCGAGTGCAGATTGGTCTAAACAATAAAATGGGTTGGGCACCATATGTCCAATGCTTTGTATGGCGCGGAAAAGGGACCCTTATTTTTACTTTACCTTTGTTATAGCCTCCTACTCCGTGGCGAAGGTGATTACGGACGCAGTTCGTGATCCCGCATACCCGCGTTCGAAACACAGCTGCAGGCGATTTAGCAGCAGACCGCGTTGCATTTCTTGGGGGTGGGGGGGGGGGGGTTACGAAATGGTTGGGTGCCGGTCGTTCAGAAAGCAATGGCAAACTAGTGAACGCAAACTTGCAAAGAGATCACAGCAGGAAAAAAAATGTTGGTGTTGACTGCAACGTCCTGTAAAGGATATGCAACCAACTATTTTTTTTATAGCCAGTCTACGAATACAACATACAAACTTGTACTGTAAGAGTTAAGATGAAATAAGTTCCCTGAAACTACACGTGTTGAGAACGATGCAGTCGCGGTGTAACAGGTAAAGATCGTGTCTTCTCGGGGCGGCACTCATCTGTCTTCGGGCTCTTGCAGCGAGGTAGGAGAGGTGTGGAGAGACAGGGAAAGAGAGATGGAGAGAAGGGGAAATTGAATCGGAGAGTGATATAGGGTGAGGATGGGGTGAAAGAGATGGAGATCAATAGAGAAAGGATGGGACGAGAGGTAGAGAGACGGGGAAAGAGAGATGGGGAGAGAGAGCGAGTGATAGGAGAGAAGCAAAAGAAATAAGAGAGCGAGAGACAGAGAGAGAGGGGGTAGAGATGGAGAAGGAAGGAGGAAAATATTGAGAGAACGCGAAAGAGACAGGGAAAGAGGGATGAACAGATTATGGAGACAGAGAAATAGAAAGAGAACACAATGGGCAGACAAACAGACACAGAAAGAGAGGGAAGAGAAAAGAGAGGAAGAGTTGAAGAAGGAAGGGAAGAGATATGGAGAGAGAGAGCGGGTGAGAGAGAGAAGGAAAGAGAGATGAAGAGATAATGGGGAAAGAGAGATGGAAAGAGTAAAAAATCAGCCCAGTGTGCTAAAAGTAGTAGCACGTGAATGGACTACGCTTGGGTTCAAAGAGAGCAAACGCAAAAAAATAATGACAGACAGACACACAGACAGACAGAGAGGAAGATAGCGGGAAAGAGAGAGAGATAGAGAAAGAGAGAGGGGGAGAGAGAGAGAGAGAGAGAGAGAGAGAGAGAGAGAGAGAGAGAGAGAGAGAGAGAGAGAGAGAGAGAGAGAGAGAGACGGTGACTGTACGAATACACCAAAACAGATCGTGTCACAGTTCAGGTTGCCGCCCTGGCAGCCCCATGATCAACATCCCACAACCTGAAGTCTGTAATGGAAGGCCTGGTGCGATCAGTAAACAGTCTTCCATTGTGGCGACCATGAAACAACATCCTTCCATTAATAACAATACTGAATGGCAAACAGAGTGAACTGTCAACGCTGTCAGGCTGGATTCAGATCGATAAATACCTCACACGGACAGCACACAGCCTTCTGTCCTCACCACAACATTCATACAAAAACTATCACTTCAGCGGTCTCTCAGGTAGATTCAGCATAGCATGAGTACCAGGAGACGTCTTGGGAGGTAGAGGCAGCCGGTATCTTAAAGTTTTAAAAATTCGATTCGATTTCACCATTACCCCTACCGCGCTCAACGTCAAGGAGAAGTTATAGTTAGGGTCCATCACCGGTTCAGAATGATAGTCCTGTGATTAGTCAGCCACCGAAGCAGCTGCCCATGGTTTTACCCTCACAGTCCTATTAATCAGAAGGTGGTTGTTGTCTATATGGGGTAATGGATGTTTTAAAATTCGAGAGGGTCGACTTCATTGCATCGGATTTCATCCCATATGGCTCGGTCTCTTTCAGCCGATAGCGTCGCGCAAAGCACGAACTCCGTAGCTCCAGCGACGACCCCCATGAGTCTCCGAGAAAAAACTCGTGAACCGAAAGACGCAGCCCGGAATCGAACCCACAACCTTCGGGGCGCGAGGCAGACGGCTTGACCACTTCGCCGGTGTGGTACTGACCACGTTACTCACGGAATGGCGATTGCTGTAATAAACATGTAGAATAGCCCAATCGAAGGCAGTATTTCACAGGATGAAAAATATTATCTGCAATTATCCTTGTCAATCGTGGAGAGGAGAAGAGGTATTTAGAGCTATATAGAGTCAGTCCTGATGTACAGAAGCGAATCATGGACAATTAACAGACAAGTTAAGAATTGTGTGGAAGCTGCGAAATGTGGTTTTATAAGAAAATGGTGAGAATACCATGGACGAATATAAAGAGTAATGAGGATATCTTGAGAGACGTTAACTCACAAAGAGAAATGGTTACTCACGTCAGAATAAGTTAGTCAACATTCTTTGGGCAAATCATGAGAAGAGGAAAGCTGGATTATGTCATCACAGCGGGAAAGTTGTACTGGTGGAAAGACAGGGGGAGACCAAGATGGAAGATACTGGATAGTCTGCCATCATGGTATGGAGGAACATCAGTATCAGAAATAAATGGTAATACGCAAGACAGAAGGCTGTGAACAGACACGATCAGCAACGTCCAAAGGAATAGACTATAAGAAGAAACCCCAAAATGCTCGATGTGCTTTAAGGTGTGTATAAGGATCCTTCACTTGTACAGCATCTCTTCCTCTGCTGGAGACGCCGGGAGTCTTTTAGAAATGCTGAGGCATCAATACTTTTATGCTACTCATTTTAGGTATGGTCGACCTGTGAGCCTAGATCAATTTTTAAAACTCGAATCCGCCTCTTTGTGAATAGAACGCGTGGTCACTAAGCGAGGCGAGCGCCTAGCCAATGTGCTACCGCGGCTCCTAAACATACATGATGCTGCATGTTAACATATCTAACTGGTGGTCTGCGTGGCCAAGTGGTCAAACCGCCGGTCTTGCACTACAAAGGTCTTGGGTTCTTTTCCACATCCCACCATTCGGTTCATGAATACGAGACATCCTAATGAAGGTGTTATCATTAGCCAGGTCCATCATCCACCTGAATCCAAAATTAATTATTCTGATCTCTATTGTCTGCTGTATTTTTCTGAGAGCCTATCAATAACCGTGACCTCACGCTAAAGATGTTTATTTCACTACTGCAACGCGGAATCGTCTGGTGGGTACTGGAGAGTTGTGTTTGTCCATCAAGAATGATGATGACCATTCATTTCATACAGTGGTGTTGAAACTATGGAGCCGTGAGTTCTAAGATGGCTGATAAGGCCTATTTTGGCTCGAAATGTTTTTTGACAATGTGGACAAAGAATGCTTGACGTTCCAGGAGGAGCATCTCCTGCAGTGGTTTCCCCCCCCCCCCCCCTTTTTTTTATAGCTCTTGCAGTCCTGTTTGCTTCACACGTGACTGCACCCTTGCGTAATGATGTACGTCATGAATTTTGGTCTTTGTCAGCAGTCTCCAAAGTGTCATTATGAATTCCAAAAGCTTTTAGTGAAATCTTCAGTGTCTTTAAAACGTTTCCTCTGACCGCCTTAGGAGTGTTTACCACAGTGCAGCTCACCGTTTTTAAAAAAAAAATTGTGATCCGGCATGCGAGTCAAGTGACTAGCCCAGCGAATCTGATTCTTCATTTAACTACGAGAGTAACACAAGACAACTACACGAATTGGGAGCAAACCCTGGCCATGCACGCCAATTCTGTCTTCGAGGTCACCAGAGGAGATACCACAACCAACACCTCGTGGGAAAAGGGGCCGGACATACACTGCGGGGGGGGGGGGGGGGTGGATGGTTGCTGCATGAGATGGACTGAGCCCGCATGAAAATGCCCAATGTACAGCCTTCCTCTCTCTCTCTCCCTCCCTCTCTCTCTCTCTCTCTCTCTCTCTATATATATATATATATATATATATATATATATATATATATATATATATATATATATATATATATTGTTCTGTCTATCCAAATCTCCTAAACTTCTCACCTGCCTTTATCAAACGCCTTTGTTTGCGATATGTAGACTTGTTGTACTAATTACTGTGTTCATTATAATATAATATACATTTTTATACCAATTACACGTGTTTATTATAATATCATAATATACATTTGTATACCAATGACATGTGTTCATTATAATATCATAATATACGGAGGTAAACATGGCCGAATGGATATGAGCGTTCGTTCCTGAACATCCGGTGTGCTGATGCCGAGGTGGCGGGCTCAAGCCCTACACCGGTCAGTTGGACTTAAATGTTGACTTCTCATCCTTGTCTTAGGGACTTAAATTAAAGTACCTCTGAAGTCGGCGTGCGTTCGCCTGATGGCGAGGGACACTGGTAAAAGGGACAGCTAATCCACGCGCAAACATCAGTCTGGTGAACTAGAAGTAGTAGCACGTGTATGAACTACGCTTGGGTTAAAAGCGAGCGAAACGCAACAACAAAATCACAATACACATTTTTGTTTCAATTACATGTGTTAATTATAAAATCACAATATACATTTTTGTACCAACTACATGGGTTAATTATAATATCACAATATTCATTCTGGTGTCAATTACATATGTTAATTATAATATCATAATATGCATTGTTGTATCAATTCTTCTTCTTCAGCATTCCGAGCCATTGAGGTTCTTTGCTGCAAATACAATCTGTCTCCATTCGTCTCTCTGGTGGACCTTCTCTTGCCAGTCGTTGATTCCAAGTGCTTGTAGGTCTGTATGTATATTATCTCTCCACCGCCTTCTTGGTCTACCTCGGGGTCTACGGTCATTTATTTCCTGAGTGTAAGCGAGTTTTGTTTCCCTATTATCTTCCATTCTTTCTATATGCCCCAGCCATTGTAGTCTATTAGCCTTCATGATACCAGTGATTAGCGGGGACTTAAACAAATCATAAATGTCTTTGTTACTTCTTCTTTTCCACTCTCCACTTTGTGTATCCCTAATGGGTCCAAAGATGCGTCTTAAAATTTTGTTCTCAAAGGTTTGTAACAAGGCTTCGTCTCCTTTCGTTGTACTCCAGGTTTCAGAGCCATACAGCACAACTGGTCTGATCAGTGTTTTGTATATTGTGATTTTGGTGTTACGAGATAGCGCCTTTGATTTTAGTAGATGTTGTAGTGCATAGTATATCTTATTTCCAGAGTTGATTCTAGTTTGTATTTCTTCCCTTATGATGTTGGAGCAGTTGAAGATTGTACCCAGGTATTTGTATGTTTCCGT
Source organism: Cepaea nemoralis (assembly GCA_014155875.1). Taxonomy (NCBI): domain Eukaryota; kingdom Metazoa; phylum Mollusca; class Gastropoda; order Stylommatophora; family Helicidae; genus Cepaea; species Cepaea nemoralis. Next base: position 188,837 of record JACEFZ010003318.1, on the reverse strand, counting down.
TCTTTTAATGGTCATATTATCTATTTGTATGTGGCCAGAGTTTTTAGCCATTCCGTCTCTTGAAATTACCATATATTCTGTCTTATCTTGGTTGATAACCAGCCCCATCTGTTGGGCTTTTTCCTTTAAGTGAGTCAATATTTCTAATGTCTTTTGTTCACTTTGCCCTATAATATCTATATCATCTGCATAACCAAGCAGCTTGGATGTTCCTCCAATATCACATTCCTCCTTTACCTTCCCTTACAACTTTCTCTAGAGCCAGATTGAAGAGTAGCGGCGATAGTGCATCACCCTGTTTCAAGCCAGATGTTATTTGGAAGGGGTCTGATTTCCTGCCTTTATATGTTACTATATTATAAGTATCTTCCATGCATAGTTTGGTCATGTTAATTAACTTCCTTGGTATTCCAAATTCCTGCATAACATTCCATAGACTATTCCTATGGACACTATCATAAGCCTTTTTAAAATCCACAAAAATGTTATGGAGATCTCTTTTATATTCCCAATGTTTCTCGGCTATTTGTCGTAAGATAAATATCTGATCTATTGTTGATCTGTTTTGTCTATCAATTACGTGTGTTAATTATAATATGACAATATGCATTGTTGTGTGAAAGACAGTAACCGAGGGCAAGATATCAAGTCAACAGCCAAAAGATATCGACGATATGCATATATCGTTAGAAGCACAAGCCTGATCTATGTTACTCCATACGGCAAATAAATTATATTTAAATCAATATATGTTTAATTAAATACATTAATTTCGTTCGTTTCAAATAATAATAAGTTGTAGGATTTACAGTGCAACATAAATTTACACCACGACAGCAAATTCTCTTTTAAAAATGACATTCTTACAGGTACTCACACACTTATTTAGAAGCAGTAAGATTTGTTGATAACGATGCCGTAATCAAAATATTTTTATCATAAATTATGTCATTTATAACAACAAAATGAAATAAATATACCACATACCATTAATAACGTAAATGGATAAATGAAGAGGCTAAAGTAGATCGAAGCGACAAAGTATTAAGACGGATTCCACTTCAGGGATAAAAATCGAGGTGGAAAATGTATCATCACCATACGTGATGATGATGATGATGATGATGATGATAATACTTAGCGTCGATAGAAAGATAGCATAATACGAGTAAAAAAACACTAAAACTAACATTATTTCACATGAAGATAAATATTTGAATCTGTCTAGTGACAATGTGTTCAATATTATATCACTTTATAAAGTTTCTGTACCGATCTACAAGTGCTCATTATTATATCACTGTATACAGTTTCTGTCGGCCTCCCTGGTCTAGGGGTTACACGACTTTCTCCGTAATCCCGTATACTCTCGTGAGTAACGTGATGTGCACGAGAATCGGTAGCGGTTCTCTCCGCGTCGGTAACTTACGGGGTATGTGAGCCGGTCGCTCAGAAAGCAATGGCAAACTACTGAGCGTAATCTTGCCAAAAAATCAACAATTAGCTGAAAGATGTTGATGTTTACAGCGATGTCTTGTAAAAGATATGCGAACACACACATAAAAATACTGTTTCTGTATCAATCACATTTGTTCATTTTTCTACTATATACATTTGTTAATCAAAAAAATACATGTGTTCATTGTTTTACAACCACATACTTACTTAAATAGCTCAGTTTGTCTACCCTATCCGTGTTAACATTACGATAAATCCATCCGCAACAAACTTGTTTTTAACGAGTAGAAAATAAACTTCAGTATGCCCACAAAGTCAAGCCCTTTATGCCAATGCAACGCCAGTTTTACAAGTTATGGCTTCACTCCAACGCTCTCTCCCACCCCGTCTATTGTGACACCCACGACTGCTACAAAGGATACGACGCATGCATATTTCCAGACCTCGTCACATCCTCGCTGTACCTAAAGTGGCTAACACACGGGAGCAATAAATATAAATTATGCCTACAGATTCAGCTTGACTCTAGAGATCCGGTTTGGCAGGGTGTCGACAAAGTCTGCGCGCAGTTTTAAACAGCAATCAGCTATGCCTACATAACCTATCTGAGCGCAGCTTTAAACAGCAATCAGCTATGCCTACATAACCTATCTGCGCGCAGTTTTAAACAAAAATCATCTATGCTTACATAACCTATCTGCGCGCAGCTTTAAACAAAAATCATCTATGCTTACATAACCTATCTGCGCGCAGCTTTAAACAAAAATCATCTATGCTTACATAACCTATCTGCGCGCAGTTTTAAACAGCAATCAGCTATTCCTACATAACCTATCTGCGCGCAGCTTTAAACAAAAATCATCTATGCTTACATAACCTATCTGCGCGCAGCTTTAAACAGCAATCAGCTATGCCTACATAACCTATCTGCGCGCAGCTTTAAACAAAAATCATCTATGCTTACATAACCTATCTGCGCGCAGCTTTAAACAGCAATCATCTATGCCTACATATCCCATCTGCGCGCAGCTTTAAACAGCAATCAGCTATGCCTGCATAACCTATCTGCGCGCAGCTTTAAACAGCAATCATCTATGCTTACATAACCCATCTGCGCGCAGCTTTAAATAGCAATCATCTATGCCTATGTCAGGGTCTTATATGTAAGTAATAGTGTAACTGCGGGTATGTAAGCGAGAGTCAGTGTAAGCATAGCTGAGGTCAAGGGCAGTAGGAGACACCACGGCTTGGCTGACGGAAGGTCAGGCAAGAAGTCCGTGGAGAGACCCACGTGATGTGGGAAGGTCAAGGAGGAAAGAGTCAGTGTGTGTGAGACAGCGAATAGAGACGGACGTGTGGAGAATAACGAGTGATAGAACGATCGAACGATAGTGTTGTGATGGATAGATGGAGATGAACGTTGTGCATTGATATTCGAGGAATGTACTAACTGTGATATGTGCGAGATGATGTGAGACTGTGATTGCGAATGGTCATACGGGCGACAGTCAGTGTAAATATCGCCCATGTGAGCGAGCGTTTGGCCTGCTTGTGTCGAATGATTGCTTGAGCGTGAAGTGCGACCATATTGTCATCCTGTAGTATAATAAAGGTTGTTCAGGAGATAGCTCCTGCGAGTTTCCGATTGCAGTCATGTGTTATTAGTATATGTGTCGTAGATGTTGTAATTTGCCTGTCCAAGTCCAGTGAGCTAGAAGGAGACAAATAATTAGGACTCTGACAGCCTACATATCCCATCTGCGCGCAGCTTTAAACAGCAATCATCTATGCCTGCATAACCCATAATTATGGTGACAAAGTACTGAAATAACGTTGCCTAGTAAGTCACATATAGCGAATAAATGCTGCGGTTGATTGCGGCTTTCTGTAAAGGACATGTCGTCACAGCAGTGCAGTACCGACCGAGGGAGTTAGGGTGGTGTGCGGGTCCCGTGTTCGGGGGGTCGTGTGCCCTCCACCCCCATGTCCACCCAGCCTAATGTAGTACCAGAAACTACAACGGGAAGTAGAGGTGACCTGTGTGACATCGACAACACCGCCCCCTCCCCACAAGTGTCGGTTGGTCTATGAAAATACATAGTTGGCACCATATACCCAATATGCCTCAATGTGAAGGAAAGCGACCTATACTGTTTTACCTAGAATACTGTGAAAATCCGCATACAATGTGTGGGAAAGCGACCTTTTCTGGCTTACCTAGAATATGTGTAGGTCCGCATCCAATGTGTCGGAAAGCGACCTTTACTGTTTTACCTAGAATATGTGAAGGTCCACATCCAGTGTGTGAGGGAAAACGACCTTTACTGTTTTACCTAGAATATGTTAAGGTCCACATCCAATGTGTGGGAATGCGACCTTTACTGTTTTAACTAGAATATGTCAAGGTCCGCATCCAATGTTAAGGTTTACACGCAAAATCATTCCAGGAATGGTTTAGGAGACCAATCATTATCATCACTTATATGATGCTTATAAGTGTGGGCGGTCTGCACACAGATAATACCCTCTCTGGGCAACAGTCACCTTCATATTAATATCCTATTTGTGGCTGACTCAGTCACAGGATTATTAATCTGAGCCTGGTGGTTGACTCAGTCACAGGATTATTAATCTGAGCCTGGTGGTTGACTCAGTCACAGGATTATTAATCTGAGCCTGGCGATGGAATCTAACATAACTTCCCTTCTGAGGTTGAACGGAGTAGGAGTTATGGTATCATGGCATGCTTCTCCGGGTCACGCGAACACAAAAGTCCTGGATCAGCTGTGTATTCTTGTCCTGATGATGTCACGTGGCCAAGCCGTCTAGGTATTTTTCTCTTTGTCTTTCCCTTGCTCTTTCCCCTTCATGTCCGCCTGTTGTAATTAATGTTTACTAGTTTTGTTGTTGTTGTTTGTTGTTTTTTTTTTTTTTCATTCACAGCGTGCCCAAAGTATCTCGAGTGTTTTCGTATAGTTCCTGTAATCAGTTTTACGGTTTTCATTTGTTTCTTGTAGTTAATACTTGTTCATTGGATTTCTCTGTCCGTCTATGGTAATATTTGTATTTTACCCAGGGACCACATTTCTAATGCCATAAGATATGTCTCAGCTTCCATGTTTGACGTGCATATATCAGTTAAGATAGTCTTGAGAAAAGTTAACTCACAAAGAGAACGAGTTACTCACATCAGACGAAGACAGTCCACATTCTGTGCACATGTCATGAGAAAGGACATCACACTGTTCAGCCTCATGTTTTCAGCCATGCTGATGAATGCCTTCGAGAACGACGACATTGGAATATACATCAACTACCGCATGGGTGGAAAGTTGTTCAATCTCAGAAGGCTGAAAGCTAAAACCAAAACTAACAGCGACACCGTCAGAGAGCTCACGATTGCTCTCTATATGCCAACTCAGAGGCAGACAGGCAACACAGTGTTTCAGCTTTCTCATATGCCTGTGCCAACTCTTGGCTCAATATCAACTTGGAGAAAGACTGTAGTTATGTACCAGCCAGCACCAGGGAATAATCACACCGTGCCGAATATCAAAGTGAATGGTCATAGACTAAGTGTTGTGGACAAATTCACCTATCTTGGCAGCACTGTGTCACAAGCTGCCACAATTAATGACGAAATGCATGCAAGAATCTCCAAGGCCAGCGCGGCATTTGGCAGACTGCACAAGAATGTATGGGACAGAAATGGAATAAGCCTGCAAACAAAGCTGAAAGTCTACAAAGCAATTGTATTATCCACACTGCTATATGCTTGTGAAATCTGGATTATTTATCAGCAACACGCTAGGAAATTAAAACACTTCCAAACAGTCTGCCTTGGGAAGCTAATGAAGATTAAAAGGCAAGACAAGATCCCAAACACTGAAATCCTATAAAGAGTGTCCATGCCCAGTATCCACACTCTACTAATGAAGAATCAGATTCGCTGGGCTGGTCACTTACCTCGCCTCCCAGATCACAGGCTCCCTAAACGAATTTTTTACAGCGAGCTGCGTTGTGGTAAACGCTCCCAAGGCGGCCAGAGGAAACGCTTTAAAGAAACTCTGAAAATCTCTCTGAAAGCTTTTGGAATTCATCCTGACACCTTGGAGACTGCTGCCAAAGACCGAAATTCGTGGCGTTCATCACTACACAAGGGTGCAATCACTTGTGAAGCAACCAGGACTGCAAGAGCTGTGAAGAAATGGCTGGACAGAAAAACCAATGCAGGCGATCCTCCTCCTGGAACGTCAAGCATTCTTTGCCTACAACATTAGTCAAAGAACATTTCGAGCCAAAACAGGCCTTATTAACCATCTCAGAACTCTCGGCTCCATACTTTCAACCCCACTGAATGAAATGAATGGTCATCATCATTCTTGATGGACAAATAACATAAGAACGGAAAGTTGGAGTATATCGTGACAGCGAAAAAGTTTGGGTGGGAAGAGAGGCAGGGTAGACCAAGAGAAAAGATTCTGGACAGTTTGACACCACTGGCATGAAGTAACGTCGGTATAACTCATAGTATCAGAAATGACTGGCAGCACACGAGACAGGAGGCTATTGTCACACATGATCACAATGCCACACGGCATGGACTAATGAGCACGCCGTACTTTACACAACCCAATTTCTGGGGACACAACATTCCCAACAAAACAAAATAGGCGTCAGGGCATCACGTGGTCTGTAATCACGCACCGATAGGTCTCCGCTATGCCTTCAAAGGTAACAGGGCGATGTATGAAAGCACTGTTTGACATTAAACTTAACACAGTGCTAGTCTAGTGCAGCCTGACATCTTAAATGGGGCCATCACCTGGCAACAAGCCACACAAGACTGACAACTTATTATTCATAAATAAAAACCTATGTTTTATCATTTCTCTTGATTAAATGTTTGTTAATATATTGGACACAGCATTACGGGAGCCTTCGTGGCGAAGTGGTCAAGCCGTTTGACTCGGGCTCCGAAGGTTGTGGGTTCGATTCCGGGCCGCGTCCTTCGGTTCACGAGTTAAATTTTTCGGAGACCCCTGCGGGTCGTCGCTAGAGCTACGGAGTTCGTGCTTTGTGCGACGCTTTCCGCGCTGCGGAAAGAGACCGAGCCAAATGGGATAAAACCCGGTGCAATGAAGTCGACCCTGTCGACTTTTAAGCGACTTTTTAAGAATTACGGTCTGATGTGTTTGTGCTTGTTATTTGACCTTTGCTGGTTTTATATAAAATTCTGAGACCTATGGTGCTGTTTCAATGTTTAGATGCGAATTGAATTCTATCCATATTCCATTGTTGTGGGTTCATGTGGATTGTAGACCTGCCGAATGAAGACACCTTTTGTTAGGGGTGTCTAATTGGTAATGCGTCTAAGTACACTTGTTCAAGTACACTTGTTCCTACAGCGAGGCGTGGTCGTCATTTGGAGATGACAGGTTCGAATCCCGATGGGTAACTATAGCTTTCAATTTTGATGTTGTCTAGTGCATCCTCTATTCCCTGCTTCTTTCCTCTACTTTTATGAACGCCGAACAATACATGTTTGTTTATTTACGAACTGTCTTAGTGGCCTCAAATGAGTTCTCTAGTTGACAATTTACTGGTCGACCATCGAACCTTTTTGTATCAAGTTTTTTTTTTTTTTAATTTATTATTATCATCCCTGCTGCTTCTGGTGCTACTATCCGTACTTTTGCAAAAGTAGCCTTTTACAAAAAATGAACAATATACTTGTCATTAGAAATCTGTCAACTACGGTTAGAAAACGTGTTAAAATACTATACAGAATCGATACTACCGCATGCATATGAAATATGGGCAACAAGCAATACAAATAATACCACAGACAAGCAGAAAAACAATGAGGTAGTCCTTCAAGAACATATTAAAACCGTAAATTGATTAGAGTTGGGTTCAAACTCCGGTGTATTTCCCTATAAGTAGATATGTCGCTGCTCAGTGTTTCCTCTAATATGAGTAGGTCTTCTTCTTCATCTTACAGTCCACTGAAAATGCAGTCAGTGGCTGCTTGTGTTGATGCTTGCTTGGAGAAAGTTGTTCAGGCCCTGTTCGAGTGGCCGTATGTCTCATCTCATCTCATTTCACGTAATCTCACCTCATCTCATCGTATCTCATCGCATTCCTCTTATACCTTGCGGTGTCGAGGTGAAGCATAAACAGCGGGAAGAGTGCCCGTTTATGGACTTCAGTATATCGAGATTCCCTTGGACTCTGTTATTCTCTCTTTCTTTTTCTTTAAGCAGTAGGGAAAATCCCAAGCCAGCTTGCTAGGCCAGTCGCAGGTTTAGGTCAGGAAAATCTGGCTAAGGGTCATTGGTTTACACGTCTACACTACGGAGAGATGAGGTTACGTGTGTAGTCGGGTCCGTCTGTCGACCTATTATATTTAGGGTCCTTATACTGTATCCGTTCTGCTTCTGCTTTCAGAAATGGTGTTGCTTGTGTTGCTTCCTATGTTCGTGTTGATGCAAGATTTATGTTAAATAAGCAAGCCCGCTGATGTTTGTTTCCGTCATCATCCAGTGCCTTGCCGGCTGACGTGGGCGATCATGCCTCTCCACAAACTGCGGTCTCCGACGGCATGCATCAATTCGTAACCACATCTCCAAGGCTTCTGTGGATTTCTTGCTGTTTACTAATTGTCCAGAATTCGTAGCCGTATGTTAAAATTGGCTCTATTTAACACGCAAGAACTCTTCTTCTAACTTTTAAGGACAAGGACTTATTGCCAACAATGTTCTTCATTCGATAGAAAGAGACGCATGGCCTAATTTTGTTTAGGAGCAGGGCTTTGGAAAGGCATGTAATTGGTTATTTTAATTCTATGAAGATTATTCGATGTACTGTGCTAGTCCTTTAATTTAGGAGCAGGGCTTTGGAAGGGCATGTAATTGTTTAATTTAATTCTATGAAGATTATTCGATACCTTGTGCTAGTCCTTTAATTTAGTCGGCTCTGTGGCGAAGGGGCTATGGACGCAATTCGTAATCGCACCAGTCGCGTTCGAAACAAAGATGCAGACGATTTGGAAGCAGACCGCCTCGTGTTGGTTTTTATGCAATGGTATGAGTGCCGATCCTTCAGAAAGCAATGGCAAAATACTGAACGTAAACTTGCCAAGAGATCACTAACGGCCGAAAAAAAGTGCTGGAGTTGACTGCGAAGTCCTGTAAAGGATAGGAGAGAGAGAGGAGAGAGAGAGAGGGGTAGAGAGATAGACAGACAGACAGACAGAACAGACAGACAGACAGACAGACAGAACAGACAGACAGACAGACAGACAGACACAGAGAGAGAGCTTGCCGATCAATACAATCGGCACTGGATGGAGGGGGGGAGCTGTAGGGGGCTGTATAGAAGGGGGCTGCGTGATCTCGAGGTATGGTGTCCGCCTCGAGTGCTGGAGGTCCCGGGTTCAAGCCCCTGTGATGACCGGAATTTGTTCACTGGACTTCTAGTAATAACATTTCCCATAGTCTCTGGGTAGTGAGATTGGACGCCCGGGTGTATTGTTGCGCAAGTAAAAAATCCCTTGGCAGTTGGAAATTGAAAAAGAGTAGCCTAACGGCGCTGTCCAGGCAAAATTTCGAGTTAAAAATCTACCCAAAAGTATTTCAGGATCCTCGCCGGTGCTACGGAGTTCGTGCACTGAGCTGAGTTTCTCCAGACTCAGATTTGAGTTAGGAGGAGAACGGAGCACTTATGGGTTGCACTAGTGTGCCGTGATGTTGATCCATCGACTAAACTAAACTAAACTAAACTGGATGGGTGATGTCAACATCCCGCCGGCAACCTCTACCACCCATCTGGTATCCATTTTAAGCGGGGTCGACCTGGGAGCGACGGTCAATGAAAAAATCCCGACCTGCAGGCGGCTTTGAATACACTACCCCCAATCAGGCAGGCGAAGCGGACTAACCACTGAGCTACCGTACTCCCAATTTGTTGGATACGGTTTGTTATTTCTGTAAAGAATGTTGCTATCTCGTTTCTCAGCGTACCCTACTTTTCTGTCTGTCGTGGCGGCCATTGTACTTTCTCACTGAAGCATTATCCCGGCCCATATTAAGACTGGCGTGTTTTATAGACTGGTAATTGTGTGTATAGAAGTCGAGGAACTCTGGGAAGTGTACCATATGCCAGCTAAGCTGTATCCCCTCTTGGAATAGCCGTGTCAGTATAAATAAAATGGCTGCGGATGCAAGTTTTAACTACGACTGTTTTTCACCCTCGCTCCGTCCTCGTTGAACCGTTAAGTTATGTAATTAATATTCTAAACTTTCAATAGCATTCATCATCATCAGCAAGTGCCTTGTCAGCTGGTGTGGGATATCGTGCGTTACCATGTCTCTCGTTATTCAAACTCTTGTGTCAAATCAAGTGCTGACATTGTTCATGGCACGGTGAAAGTGTATCAAGAAGCCTCTCTTGTCTTCTTCTCTCAATGCCTTCTTCTGCTCCCTTTTCCAGTAGTACTGTGGTACACACAAGTTGTCGACAAATGTGTCCAGATTTTGATATAAAGGTTAGCATAACCAGCGCTTTACGTCAACATCCCACATATCGTTGTACTTCCCATCATTATCATCATCATGTGCCCCGCCAACTGGCAAAGATGTTCATGTTGCTCCACAGATCTCGGTCCTTGGTGTTTTAAATCATTTCTGCTAAGGATACTCCTCCATGCCATCGTCTCAGTCCCTCCAGCAGCATTTCTCTTGGTCTGCCTCTGCCTCTTTTCCCCACTGATTTTTCCAGTCGTCGTGATGTTTTCCGATGTCTCTGAGACAGACAGGCAGACAGGCAGACAGGCAGGCAGACAGACAGGCAGGCAGGAAGAGACAGATATTTTTTTCTGGTCACCACTTTGGCGACTGTATCACATATCTTTTTGACGAAATCACTGCAGCGTTATTGGAACGATTATCTTGATAAACTAGATGGAAGCCGACAAACCATATGCTAGCTGTAGGCTAAATTACAAGTACCTCAGAAGTCGCAGTGGGTTCGCCTGATGATGAGGGACAATGGTAATAGGGAAAGCTAATCCACACAAAAACCAGTCTAGTGCACTAGAAGTCGTAGCTCGTGTGTATGGACAACGCTTGAGTTGAAAGCAATCGACGGTTTAAAAAAGAAGAAGAATATGATGATTATGAAGATGATGATGATGAGGAGGAGGAGGAGGAGGAGGAGAAGGATGATGATGATGAGGAGGAGGAGGAGGATAAGCATGATGATGATGATGATGATGATGATGATGATGATGATGACGACGACGACGACGACGACGACGACGATGATGATGATGATGATGATGATGATGATGATGATGATGATGATGATGATGATGATGATGATGATGATGATGATGATGATGATGATGATGAAAAGAAAACAAAACAAGAACAAGAAACCAGGAAAATACGATTCTTTGTCTAACTTCTAAGTGGGGCTAGTAAGTCATTATCGCAGCCCTGCTTTCGTTACATTACTCATTAAGTTCCTTTTTCCTTGTATTTGTTAATATGTAGGTGATTCAAGTGCAACAATAAGACTATCATTGATATTATGCTTTGAAAACAAAAGCCCATCTCTTGCTTCTATGAAACGGAAAGTACTCGTAATATCGACAGAAACAAAGCGGGAGATCATTTATTAAAACAAAAACAACGTAACTCCCAAGGTAAACACTCGAATAACGAAACAATGAATCACTTTATTTGCGTAATTACAAAACAGAGTGGTCTAAAACGTTGATAAACGCCCAACTGCTAATGCTAAATTGTTTTCCTTGTTGGGAAAAAAAAATGGAAGAGCAGTCACATATTTTTATTTGCACTGTGTTTGTGATCTTCCCTTTAGCTGTTGTATAGGAAAGGTCATACATTGATTGGGTTCAGTCAGGTCGACAGCTTTTTCGGAGCAGGACAATCGGGTAATTGTTCATCATTATGATCCAGATTGAGAAGTCGCGGGGGAGTAGTGGCTGGCCAGAACAGTGGTCATTGGTTCAATCCGCATTGGGTCATTCAAATTAAAAAATTAACATGGGCTCTCAGCAACAATAAACAAGTTAGTTATGTATCCTTTACATAACATTGCAGTCAACTCCAGCATTATTTGGCTGTTTGTGATTCCTGAGCAAGTTTACATTCAATAGTTTGCCATTGTGATTCCTGGGCAAATTTACATTCAATAGTTGCCATTGCTTTCTGAACGACCGGCACTCATACCATTGTATGGAAATCAACGCAAGGCGGTTTGCTTTCAAATCGCCAGCAGCTGTGTTTTGAACTCGGTGTGCGGAAGTACAAACTGCAGTCCTAACCCCTTCACCCCAGAGCGGGGTTCTCAAGTTGACCCACAATAAAAATGGGTACCAGGAAATGTTTTCAGACGTTAAAGGCGGCCGGCATACTACTGACCATATCACCCATTGAGTGCCAATTAGGGTTTAAGACTATGGGTTTGGCACTCTAAGCCCAATCCGTCTTCAGGCGTGAAAATGATGCTTTATTTAATTAATTATTGCTGTGGGCAAGATTAGACAGGTACAGAACGGTGGGCATATCTTATATAAAGACACGCAACTATTTGGTATATGGTGTTTTAAAGAGGAGGATAATGGGTGGGCAATATCAAGCAATGGGCTGGAAGATGTCTGTCGGAATGCATAGTGAAGACACAAGACAGAAAGTGTTGGGAGATCATAACAGCCGATCTTCAATGTGGAGATGGTACAGGATGATGATGACAATGATGATGGTGGTGATGATGAAAAGTATTAATGTGATTATCATGATGATGATGATGATGATGAATGAGATGAGATGATGATGATGATGATGATGATGATGATGAGACGATAACGATGGTGATAATTAGATAAGAATGGTGATGATGACGACGATGATGATTATGGTGATGATGAAGTGATGACAACACGACGATGATAATAAGTGATGATGGTGATGATCATGTTATGACGACGACAACTATGAGTGATGATGATAAAAATGATGTGGTGATGATGACTATAGTGGTGATCGCGTTAGTGAAGATGATAGTGATGATGATGACAAACTACTGAACGTAAACTTGCCAAGACATCAACAACAGCAGTAAAACGCTGGTGTTGACAGCGATGTCCTGTAAAATGGATATGAAAACAAAACAAACATCGGTATAGTAACAGTTAGTTTATAGTGACGGCGTAATAACAGTACTTTCTATCTTTCAGCTTCTATATATTGCCTATGTTAGACATATAACCGCCCATGTAACTATAATCTTTCAGCTTAAGCTACTGTCACATATAGTTTATATTCATGTCACAGATTATGGGATAGCCTTCCTTACTTTGCGAGATGTGTCTTATAAGATTAGAACAAGAATCACTATGGCAAAGGTAGCTTTCTGTAAGATTTAAAACATATTGACCAATAAAAAGCTGTCAGTTGCAATGAGAAAAAGCGTGTTAAAGTGCTATATACTCGTAGAAACTATACTGGTCTATGAATGTAATACATGAACAATAAGCAGATAAATAGAGAAACACTCACTGGCTGTGGAAATGTGGTTATTGAGACAAATGCAAATAGTAAAACCAATGAGCAAGTCATATAAGAAACAAATGAAAACCAGAAATTGATTCCAGAAATTAGACGTGGACAGTTAAGATTTTTTGAGCAAATTAAGAGGAGAAATCAAATGAAAAACGATGTGATAACTGGCAACATGTTTGCGGAAAGAGCAATGGGAAAGCAGAGAGATAAATGTGTGGATGGCAGGCTACATGGCATGATGGAGACAAGAACGCAGACTTGATCTAAATGTTGGTGATCGTGTAAAAATGGAAAACTGTTATTGCCCACTCTTATCGGCATGGCACATGATGATTATGATAATGGTCTTCTTTCCCAATACCTACAACATCATGATTTGTCAGGTCATGGAATATCAGAGCACGTGATGAGGAGAAAGAAACTGGAAAACTTAAAAAATTTAGTGCCAAACAAAAAGTAGGCTTGGACCAAACAAAAAAGGATGACGTAAAATGGGAACTAGGCATGTGTCACAATTATGACCTAAAAGTTGTTAACATATAGCGTACAGGTTGTATTATATATCACATTAAAGGGGGGGGGGGGTGCTTAGGGAAAACTACTGTATATAAGCCAATGGCAGATTTGCGCAGTCATTTAAGGCGTTAAGACGATTAATCATTCCATGACACTGAATCAGTTAATGACAACTGGCAAAATTATCAGGAAAAGAGCAAGGGAAAGGCAGAGAGATACATCTCAGGGTGGCTTGGTCACTTGGCATAACCGAATGAAGAACACAGAGGTGATCCAAGGCTCTAGCTAACCACGACCTCCCACACTTGTCGAAACGGCACATGTTGATGATTAAACAACTGTTTTCCTTACCACTTCTGTCTCCCTGTTACGCGTAACTAGGTCAGTTACGTATTTGAATAAACCAGGTAAAGGAAGCTTTCGGCAACACAGGTATACGAAACATACGATATGACAACTATTCAAGATTTGACACTCGCCAGCGGAATCATACACAGGTATAAAAGAACAAGCACTAGCATTTTTGTCAATTCTTATTTCTCGACTTACCTGCACAACTCACCTGCAGCGATGTAGACAATATTCCCCTGTAACCTAACACAGCTTAGCGGGGCAATGCAATGCAAATCAATACACAAAGATTCCCGGTCTATTTTAAGAACGGTGAGTAACGAATGGAAAATACAATGAGCATAGCAATTTTAAATAGAAACTAGGAAATTCCTTGCATAGATAGCAGGTTAATGTCCATTGTTCGCGTTGGAAAATGAAATAATGCGAAAAACATTCATTTGTTGATGTGTTTCCTCTTGTACTCTTGGATGCATTCATGTTATTATTGTCATCTACGAAAGATGCAGATCAACAGTATGGGTTTGATGAACTGTATAAGAAGGACGATGAGAAGCAAGTGTAAGAGCAGCAGCAGTAGAACAAGAAGAAGAGGGGGATGATGAAGACCGAGAAGATGATGGTGATGATGATGTTTATTAGGATAATATGATGATTAGGTGGTGGTGGCGGTGGGGAAGGAAGAGAAAATTTAGCATCGTGAGCAAGCAGTGGAGGGACAGGGGGAACTGCAAAAGAAGAGGTGTAGGAGTAGGGAATGAGGTGGAAGATACAGAGAAAGAGGAGAAGCAACAACAGGAGAAGAAGAGGAGAAGGAGGAGATGGAGAAGAAACAGGAAGGGGGGGGGGGAAGAGGTGACGTAGGAGAATGAGAAGTAGCATTTGGTCGGAGAGGGAGAACATGTGGAGATTCAATACTGCCGTATGACAAAGAAACCTGGACAATGAACAAAACAATTAGAAAGTCCCTGGAAAAGACCTGGAAATGTGGATACTTCAGTGTAGGTCGTATTTCATACAAACAAAAACAATCAAATACAGAGGTCCTAGGGAGGCTGGGGTTGAACAGAGCTGTGGTAAAAGAAATAAACAACAGACACGCCAAATATTTCGGCCATGTTAAAAGACATAGAGCTCTTGTTGGAAAACAAAAAAGAAGTACAATGAAAAGAACAGTAGAATCAAACAAGAGTCGACCGCGAATGACGCGAGGTGAAAGCATAAAGAGATGGACGAACAGCAGTCTGACACAGTGCACAAACGGAGCGAGAGACAGAACGTGTTGGCGACCTACTGCAGCCGACCTTCACCGTGGAGATGGTAAGTGATTGACCGACTGATAGATTGACTGATTGATTGATTGACTGGCGCTATCACAGCCACATACTGACTGCCTAGCTACACGCAGCCCTTCCCCCGCTTCCTGTTGGGGTACAAAGATCAGCCTGTACGCTGTGTCATTAATATTTATAACGCTCTAACCCACTCCAACAGTGCTAATAATTATGCTTATTATGGGATGGCTGTTTCCCTTTGCGTGGCTTGACTCACATTCCAGGGCGCTTCTGTCTTTGTGAACTAGCCATGTTCAGGAATAGTTATGTGATGACGTTTACACTACGGACATAAACATCGGATAACTATATTCATGACAACAGAGGATGGTATTGCATTTCAACAATTTATAACCATGGCATTGATATTTAACTATTTGCAACGTTGAGTCAGAAAGAATCGTTGGCCTGTATTCGTAAAACGTTAAGGATCTTTTACACGTTTAAATAATTCAGTGCCAAAGAAACAATAGGTTTGGGCCAAACATAAAAAAGGCCAAACATGTTTGTCATTGTCAGGGCTAAACATAGTACACACTCAAATAAACAAGTTCATTCATTCATTCATTCATTCATTCATTCATTCATTCATTCATTCAGTAGCATGTCCTTTGCAGAACCTCGCTCCCATAACAACCTTCCGGAAAACTTCTCGATAAATGAACAAGTACTATAATGTAAATTCCCAGTCAGTGAGCATTGAAATTGCGGAAGATACCACGAAACAAAACACATAACACTATGACCTAGAATATTGATACAGTGTCCTTCTATCCAAATGGGCAGTCACGTTTGGCGAAAAATTATCGTTCAGCGATGAATCAGGGCATCGGCACACCCGATGTTTAAGAACAAACGCTCTTATCCATTCGGCCATGCTAACCTGGGGGGGGGGGGGGGGGGGGGAGAGAGAGAGAGAGATAACATTAACAATGTAAGATTATGCTGATGGCACTGTACTGATTGCAGACAATGGATGCTATTATTGTTCAAATAGAAAGACATTCCAAAATATAACATCCAGGTAAATGAACAAGCTCTAAAACAAGTGGATTGAGATAAACATCTCGGAACAATTATAACATCTGATGAAAGGTGCCTTGTGGAGATTAGAACAAGAGTCGCCATGACAATTGTAGCCTTTTCCTAGAAGGAAAGCATACTCACCAATAAAAAGCTGTGAATTACAGTGAGAAAAACAAACGGTGAAGTGCTATGTAGAACATAAACTGTTGTATAGATATATGAAACACGGACAATATGCAGAAAACTGAGAATCATCTAATGTCAGTGGAAATGTGAAATACGTAAATAATATCATGGATAAAAAAAACGAATGAGGCAGTCATTATAATAATAATAATAATAATAATAATAATAATAATAATAATAATAATAACTGTTTGTCATCTACTGCCTATAGTACCTTGCGGTGTATGGCAGGGGGGTCTTGAGCCTGATGTATTAAGGCCGCCTGTCTAGTGCAGTCGCCGCGAACTGTGCAGGTTAGGATTTTCTTATGAAAAGCCTAAATTAATCAGATAAATGAGAAACAGTAAACATGCTTGTTGTCACGTTGTGGGTAGAAATCGACCTGGGGACCACTGACAACTGGAAAACTCGATAGGAAGAGAGCAAAAGAAAGACAAAGCGATAAACGCCTGAATGGCTTGACCATATGGCATAACTGGGACAAGAATTAATACCTGATTCCAGACTGGTGGTAATGTGATCTACAGCTTGCGTGATGTATAGGGTGTATTTTTAAGTAACTGTGGTTTTGAAAATATTGCCGTTCCAAGTTGTGTAGTAAAAACTCCGCCGCCTAGCAAACACGGCAGGGGTTTCTGATCGTCAGAAGCGTACCCCCTTCACCAAGTATTTCGGACCATTACACACTCTCTCTCTCTCTCTCTCTCTCTCTCTCTCTCTCTCTCTCTCTCTCTCTCTCTCTCTCTCTCTCGGGGGGGGGTGGGGGGGGTGCGGGTGGTCCCGTCCGGGTCATGAACTCGGGCGTCTTTCCCCTGACGTGCAACATAAAAAGGTAAATACAAAAATTGGAACGACAATATTTTCAAAATCCCCTCAGCCATTAAAACACACCCTGTGCATCTTGTGTCATCTATAGGTTGTGTGACCTATATCTTGTGTGATCTACAGATTATGTAATCTACAGCTTGTGCAATTTACAATTTGTGTTATCTGCAACTTGTGTGATCTACATGTTGTGTGATCTACAGGTTATGTGATCTACAGGTTATGTGATCTACAAGCTTGTGTGTAGGAGTAGGAGCACTTAAGGAGATTTCTGTCTGAAATGATATTCATCCTTTACCAAAACCCAAATACTATTAAAAAACCAAATCATAACACGTGACATGTTTTAACATTCACGACAAAATGTCACGTGATCACACAGCGCCACATAGTGACATTATCGGAATCAACGAGAGACAACAATATTTAGCACCAACGTTTACAAAATACATAAATGACAAGGGTCTTCCCGCAGGGCCTTGGGCAGCAGTCTGTTGACAACCACATAGCTACAATCGGTGGATGGGATATTTTCAGTCTAGGCCTATCTCAGCCAGTCTTTATGCGCGGTCCAGAACCATGACCTGGCTATTTCTCTAATATGTCTCTCCATATGTGAAATTGTATTGCCAGTCTCGCATTTCCGGTCTCGCTACATTGTTATAACCATACACGCGGTATTTGATCACACAGTGAAACATCCAAACATACCTATGTCCGCAAATCTATATCTATAAAACAGAGTGTATGTTTGTTTGTTTGTGTGTGGGGATTTTTGTATTGGATGCGTTCGATAACGGTACATCCGATTGAGATGAAATTTTCTACACGTCTTCCTTTCATTCATTTGCAACCGACTATAATAATTTCTTAATGTAAAATCTTCGACTTATTTAATAACATTTACTTTTCCATTTTCATTATATAATGTCTATATAGCAGGGGGACTTCACTCTAGAAAAGTTATTTCAAGGGGCATAACTTTTAATAACATTTCTATATACTTTATAGTCATATTGTTGGACTTACTTGCACTATTGTTAAACTCTTTGTCTATAGTTATTTTCAGGCACTGACCCAAAAGATCACAGACATGTTACATAGGTATAGGTATAAAACATCCATAATATTTGGTAGAAGCACAGTAGTCAACACATTCATAATACCCAAAATAATATACTTAGCGACAGTACTGGACCCTCCCAAACAGACCATCACAAACATAAACAAACAAATCAGATGCTTTATCTTCACCAACACAATACACAGCATTAAACACAAAACTCTCATACAAGACAGGAAACAGGGGGTATTGGACTACAAGACATCCACACAAAAATACTGTCACTTAGGATTAGTTACATAGGTAAAATCATCAGACACCCAGAACAGCACAGACTAGCACTATACTACATAGCCCACAACATCAAACACCTCACACCACTTAACAATGCAACTGCACACTATCAGGGAACACTGCCAACATTCTATCAGACATGCATACAGGCAATACAAGGACATGAACAGTTAATACAGCAAACAACACACACAATATACAAACAGTTAGTTAGAGAGCAAGCACCACCACTCAAACTTAGAATCAAAAGAGGGTACAAATACTTCATGTCTGACTTCACATGCACCTTTTCAAACCTACACAACAAACACATAACACCAACAGCTAGAGAAATCACATATAGGTTATTATACAGCATGACTCCAACAACACAGGGACAATACATAGACAAACAATACCAACTATGTAGAAACAACACACAAGAGACAGAGGAACACATTTATTTTACATGTCCAACAATTACTGCCACACGCGCAACACTCCAACACCTCATACAAACACACACAGGCAAACAAACCGACATATATAAAGCAATATTTCTCAACACTTTACCAAAGTCAGCAAAAGACATACACATAAAACTACTTATAGCTCTTTCTTACTATAGACATCTCATATGGACATGCAGAAACTCAGCCAGACACAAGCACTACACATATAACACACACTTAATATCATTTATGTACACACGCAAAATATCACAACTATTTCCAGATTAAACCACATGTATTCCTTATTGTATCACAAATTTGGTATACATGAGCGCGAGAAAGAAAGAAGAAACTGTGAGTGAATGATGAGTAAATGATTAAAAAGATCACATATGGTCAAAAGACAAATGGAAAATCCCTTATGTAAAGAATAGTGGAAATATAAATGCTTGTTTTATTTGTTTCAAAATGATGGTTTTAACACTTATAGATAAGGGGAAAAGAAAAAAGGAGAAAAGAAGATCAACTCCTCCCATTCCAAATTACTATTTATGGAATGTTTTGCTTTAAATGCACTTGTTGTGCTATACTACCACCACTACTAAGATTATCACCTTAGTAAATAGAACCACATATCTATTATACTATTTATTATTATTATTATTTTTATTATTACTATTATTATTAATATATGTTTGTTGTTGTTTACTATTTTTATTATTATGAAAATGTCTACTATTATTATGATCATTATTATTATTACTATCATTATCTTACCCTTATTATCTTTAGTATCATTAATTTGAAAAGTATTAAGGATATCATCATTATTAATTTACAACTTCATCTCCCATGTCCCCCCCCCCCCCCCCCACCTTTGCTTAAGGTTTGTTGCTTTTGCTACTACCCCCACTATTTTGTTTCAAACATTTGTCCAGCCTGTACCATCATAAAGAGTGGTCATGTCCCTTCTTCTCTTTGTCACCCCCTTTGAATCATGTGAGTGAGTGTTGAATGAATGAATACAAAATCACAAATGGTTACCAAACCAATGATACTGTAAACACTTGTGTCAATACAAATGCTTGGTTAAATTTTTATTAAAAAAACAAAAGAAAGAGAGAACACAGAGGAAAATATGAATGAACCCCTACATTTAGGGGAAAAAAAAACAAGTAGGAAAATATAACCAACTCCTTTACTCCAAGTATTACTAAAAACTGCAGTTTGCAAGTGTATGTACCTGCTAGGCTATGTTAACACCATTCCAAAGAAAATCATCCTAGCAAATGGAATCACATATTGTAAAAATGTTATCATTTTCATAACTATTAGTACCCTTGCTGTTTTTTATAATTGCTGTTATTACCCTCAGTATGCCTCTTCTTGCCATTATTATTATTGTCATCATTAGTAATAAACAAAAAACCCTTTCCCATGTGCCCCCCTCCCCTTGCTCATGGTTTGTGTTTGCCTTTGCTGATACCCACACCGGTTTGGTTCAAATAATTATCCTGCCTTTACCATCATTGCCCAGATAAGGGTGATGAAGGCATTGGTGGAATGAAACAAATTGGTGAGGAGATGGCAAGGGAAACAAAAATGTAAAGATTGTAAAAAAGTTTGTGCTAATACTGATGCTTGTTTTACTTTTTACAAAAAGTAAAAAAAAAAAAAGAGGAAGGGAAAAAATGAATGAACCCTTACAAATATGACCAAAAAATAAGCAAGGAGAAAAAGAAAACCAACTCCTTTTACTTCTACTATTATTGAACATTGCATGCATATGTAAAAAAAAAAAAAAACAATAAGCAAGGAGAAAAAAGATAACCAACTCCTTTTTACACCTACTATATTATTTAACAATTGCAGGATGCAATTGTTATTGTATGTACCTGCCATGTTTTAACACCATTCCTAAGAAAATCATTTAGCAAATGGAATCACAGTTTTGGAAAATGTGATCATTATCATAACAAATTCTATCATTGTGTTTATTAGCATTGCTGTTATCACCCTTAGTAGTTTTATTCTTTGTCATTATTATTAAAAGACGTATTTCATGTAAACACCATTCCTAAGATAATCATTCTAGCAAATGGAATCACAATTCACATGCTAAACTATATATATTTATTATCATTGCTGTTATTATCTTTGAGTTTATCACCCTTAGCAGTTTTTTCCCTGTCTTTATTATATTATTTATGTATTTGGTTGTTTATTTGCATTATTATCATTGTAATCACTATTAATATATATGGCTTTGTAAACGCGTATTGTTGTCTCTGCTGCCGCCCTCACCGGTTGCTTCAAAACAGTTTTTGCACCGCCATGTTTTATCATCACCGAGAGGTGGTGATGGTACTTGGTAGGAGTTTTGAAGCTGACAGGAGAGCGGGGCGGCAGGGGAAATAATAACAGCGCACTACCATCACGCTTTTGTTTTAAAATATTTCCTTACAACAATGTCAATGGAGAAATGTTCAAATGTAAAAAATATTTGTACTTTTTGCGCATATGTCACCTACACTTCCACATACAACGCTCTGTAACAACACGAACAATACAAATGCAAATGTTTCTTAACACTCAATAAAAGTTTTTTTTTAAAAAAACAAAAAAACAGACAGATAGACAGACAGACAGTCGGGAACGGGAGAGCTTATATGACTACTTATATGAATTAAATTAGATGCTCCCCACCAGGGACTGGGTGAAGCCGGGCCGGGACAGACAGACAGACAGACAAACAGATAGTCGGGAACGGGAGAGCTTATATGACTACGTATATGAATTAAATGAGATGCTCCCCACCAGGGACCGGGTGAAGCCGGGCCCGGTCAGACAGACAGACAGACAGACAGACAGACAGATAGTCGGGAACGGGAGAGCTTATATGACTACTTATATGAATTAAATGAGATGCTCCCCACCAGGGACTGGGTGAAGCCGGGCCGGGTCAGCCAGACAGACAGACAAACAAGCAGACAGACAGACTGATAGATAGATAGATCCCCTCCAGGGCCTGGGCGAAGCCGGGCCGGGTCAGCTAGTAGATAATAAATAGCATTTTCACACCAGCCCTATGTTACCAATGTAAAATTTGGACATTATCCAAATTAATCTTGCGCAAAATCAACACCTGCGAGTTGATGCTTGAGGAGAACTGCCAATTTAACTATCCGAGACCGAATAAGAAATTGCATCATTAGACAGACAGTAGGATCACCACTTTATGCCACATATAATGAAAGACAGAAGATCAAATGATTCGGTCATCTCGTTATAATGCAACACCATCAACTACCATCACTGGCCCTACATCACAGAACAGCTGCAACAAGAGCAGGAGGACACCCGAGAAGAAACTGGATTGGCGATATAAAAGACAGTGTGCAGTCTCACAGAATGACACTATCCAGTGCCAGAAATCGGGCGCTAGAAGCGTTAACTATTCCTCCCCACGACGCTTGACTGCAAAAGTGGATGATGATGATGATGATGATGATGATGATGATGATGATGATGATGATGATGATGATGATGATGATGACAAAGACAACACCAGGAATGCTGACTGACAGACGCAAGCGTGCACACACACACGTACACATAAACACAACCCAAAAATGCAAGTACACACACACCCACCATATACAAACATTGCACAGAGACATCGACAGGAATGCTGTCCGACAGACGTGCACAAAACCATACACACACACACACACACACACACATACACACACACACACCTGCACACACTGACACAGAAGGACAAAATAAATAATATTTTACACACATCGAACAGTGGAAGGCATCAAAAATGTGAACACACACACACGCCGCAGCAATAATATACGAAATGCAAGCGGGCGCCCACACAAACAAACCACAGCAATAACTATATGAAATGCAAAGCGGGCCCCAAACACACACACACACACACACACGCGCGCGCGATCGCACATACACACTAACACAGCAATAAACATGCCCAAACAAACGCAAGATGACCTTTTCTTTAAGCCGGTCGGAAACTCGGAATCTGTGACAATAGCAGTAGTACATTGTCAAGGATTTCAGATTGTTACCGTCCAGGAGAAAAGTACAAGATCTTAACTCCAAACAAAGAAAACACACTCGCTGCATCCTCTCTACCTCTCCCCATATAACAAAACACAGAAACGCGCCTAACTCTGTGTGTGTTTAGACAGGGGTTTCGGAAATTAAGGCGATAACACGAAAAATTAACAAACGTAAAACTCTTAAAATCAGAGTTGGGTGACCAAGTGTTTGATCAGGTATGTAACAGCCAAAGAAGGAGATAGGATTAGAGATAAGTAAACGTAAGTAAGAATGATGGGTCGTTTAAGTCGAAGAAGGGGAATGCTAGTTACTTGCATATCCTTTTACAGGACGTAGCAGTCAATTCCGGAATTGTTTAACTGTTTGTGATTCCTGGACATGTTTATGTTCAGTAGTTTGCCATTCCTTTCTGAACGACCGGCACTCATACCATTGTACAGAAACCAACGTACGTCGGTCTGCTTCCAAATCACCCGCAGCTGTATTTTGAACGCGGTATGCGGGATTACCAATTGCATAATAACAGAGCCGGCTCACGGGGAATGTGCGGGAGTAATTACAGGAACAGTCACGAGAGAAAGAATGGAGGCAGAGATGATGGCACTGGTGGTATGTAGACTGCACAGAGGTGGAAGGTAAAGAGGTCAAGGTTGTAAGAGAGGACGCGAAAGTTGTATAACGAACATACAGAGGTAAGGAAACATCGACTGCAGGAAACATAACGAAAAGTATAGAATAATATAAATGGAGAAGGTAGTATAGAGAGAGAGAGAGAGAGAGAGAGAGAGAGAGAGAGAGAGAGAGAGAGAGAGAGAGAGAGAGATGAGGTAGAGAGAGGGGCGGTAGAGAAAGGAGAGGTAGAGAGAGGAGCGATAGAGAGAGGAGCGGAGAAGTAGGGAGGACGAACGAACTTTATTTTCAAAGGGTAACAAATTGGGCACGCAGGCCCGTCTTACATTCGGCCCTTCCAATCACTCATCTTTCGTTCATCAGTGCATAGTGCATTCACATAGGAAAAAAACATTGTCAAATGAATGTTGTAAACATAAACAATGCATGTTATCATGTTATGAGACAAATCCCCCACCCATCCATCCCCTATCCATCCGCGTGTCTCCCACACACACATACACCACCCAACCACACACATACCCACAGGCACATACATTCCCCCATCCATCCACCCATCCCCCAACCCACACATCCCCCCCCCCCCACATACACCATATCCCCACCCACACACACACATCCCCCACCCACCACACATCCCTCCACACACATCCCCCACCCACCCACACACAAACCCAGGCACACATGCATGCATCCACCCATCCATCACCCAGCCACACATTCCCCACCTTCACACATCTCCCCACCCACACATCCTCCACCCATCCCATAACCTACCAACACTCACCCACCCACATATCTTCCACCACCCACCCATACACCCCAACCACTCAGCCAAACACACATCCCCCATCCACATATCCAACACCCACACACACATATTCCCGTCAACTCACATATCCCGCATCTACCCACACACAAATCCCGTACCCACCCAAACATCCCCCACTTACACACATCCCCCACCCACACAATCTCCCCACCCACACATCCCGCACCCACACACACACATCCCCCACCCCCAACCTACACACATTGACCCTTCAACACATCCTCCATCCAACCACTCGCCAAGCACCCCCCCTCCCCCCCCCCCCCCCCCCCCGCCGATCTCCAGTCCACAATCACACATCCCTTAACTACACATCTCACCACCCATACACACACACACACACACACATCCCCACACTCGGAGACAGACAGACAGACAGACAGACAGACAGATGGACGGACGGACAGACAGACAGACAGGCGGACAGGCAGATAGACGACAGACAGACAGACAGGCAGGCAGGCAGGCAGATAAACAGGCAGGCAGATAGATAAACAGACAGACAGATAGACAGGCAGGCAGGCAGATAGATAGATAGATAGACAGACAGACAGACAGACAGACAGACAGATAGATAGATAGATAGATAGATAGATAGATAGATAGATAGATAGATAGATAGATAGATAGATAGATAGATAGATAGATATACAGACAAACAGGTAATAGGCAGACATACAATAGACAGAAAGAAACACAGAGAGACAGAAAATTAAGGGTGGAAGTAAATCATATGGATCACAGCCCTGGTAAAGTTTTAAAATTAAAAAACAAAAAAACTACTTGCAGCAAAATAATTATAGTTGAAGGCAAAGGTTACATGGCATGTATTTCCACCAGAGCTGGAAGCGTCAGGTCTTTGCAGATTCTGAGTAGTAGCGTACTGAAGCGGAGTGCAAGCAGGCGCGCGCGCGCACGTACGCACGCACACACACACACAATTCCATAAAGTTATGACAAATTGCCTTTTAGGCATTTTGTGTGTCGAGTCTTGAGCCGCAGTGGTCCAATAAAGTAAAGATTGAATATACAGGTATGTTCACTAGGCAACGAAAGGGTCCCATATAGTAAACATTGCATATATAGATATCCTCTCTAGGCAACAAAAGGGTATCATATAGTAAAGATTCAATACACGTGTATCTTCACTAGGCAAGGTTTTTTTTAAATGTTGCATATCCCTTGCAGGACGTTGCAGTCAACACCAGCATTTTTCAGCTGCTGTTGGTGTACTAGGCAAGTTATTACGTTCAGTAGTTTGCCATTGCTTTCTGAACGACCGGCTCCCATACTAGCACGTTATAACACAACGCGACACGGTCTGCTGCACAAATCGGTCGCGGCTGAGTTTCGAACGCCTGGTACCTGGCTCACAAACCGCGTTCGCAAGCATTTAGCCACGGAGACCGGCAAGGTAAGGGTCCCATACATAACAAAGACTGAATATACAGGTATCTTCACTAGGCAACGAAAGGGTCTCATATGATATAGAAAACATTGAATATACTGGTATCTTCACTATGCAACGAAAGGGTCCCATATAGTAAAGATTGAATACACGTGTATCTTCACATGGCAACGAAAGGGTCCCATATATAGAAAAGATTGAATATACAAGTATCTTCACTAGGCAACGAAAGGGTCTCATATGATATAGAAAAGATTGAATATACAGGTATCTTCACTAGGCAACGAAAGGGTCTCATATGATATAGAAAAGATTGAATATACAGGTATCTTCACTAGGCAACGAAAGGGTCTCATATGATATAGAAAAGATTGAATATACAGGTATCTTCACTAGGCAACGAAAGGGTCTCATATGATATAAAAAAAGGATTGAATATACAGGTATCTTCACTAGGCAACGAAAGGGTCTCATATGATATAGAAAAGATTGAATATACAGGTATCTTCACTAGACAACGAAAGGGTCTCATATGATATAGAAAAGATTGAATATACAGGTATCTTCACTAGGCAACGAAAGGGTCTCATATGATATAGAAAAGATTGAATATACAGGTATCTTCATTAGACAACGAAAGGGTCTCATATGATATAGAAAAGATTGAATATACAGGTATCTTCACTAGGCAACGAAAGGGTCTCATATGATATAGTAAAGATAGAATAAACCATGTATCTTCACTAAGCAACGTAAGTGTCTAATATAGTAAAGATTAAATGCACGGGTAACTTAACGAAGCAACGAAGTGTCTGGTAAAGTAAAGATTGAATATGCAGCAACGATGAGGTCTCTTCCGGGTTCAGAATACACATTTCACAAACTAGACAAATGTAATCAAACGATTCCATCACTGTAATACATATTGGTCGTTTTGCACTTACAAATAATTTAGATTGAATTCACAATTTCATTCAGTCAGCAACGAATACTCAATGACATCTTCCGGGTTCTGATATACTATAAGTAGATAGTTCACTAACCAAAACTAGAGAAATATAACACAGACAGAACCCTAGCTAACGCATATCAGTCATTTTATACTTCCAAAATAACGTATACTAAATAGTAAATAACGTGTAAATATTTACCATTTATTTCCATGTTATTTTAATGTACTTATAATCAGTAATATTTGGATATATCTTAAGGCATTCTAGTTGACAGACAAGTTGTTTCATACCTGTTATTCGCATACACAACTGTAGTTCACAATTAGGTCACATGCAAACTCGTTTTACCTGCTGTCGTTTGACTACGACAGGTAACAAAAATATATTCGATTACGAAGATGGAGTGGGATTACGTTGAAAATTCAACTGTAGGAATAAACTATAGGTCAACTAAATGCATAAATTTGTATTTCATTAGTTTTAATATTGTTTTAGGCTTAGTAAAGTCGTTACAATGACACAGGTATTTGCACTTACCAACGTGTAATACTGGAATACGATTTCTGAGTGCAGTGCAAAATACAAATAAAGAATGTCGTAGATCTTCGGCACAATCCGTGAGTGACGTTTCGTGCATGTTATCGTGACGTTCTTCACATCTAGGAGGGGATATTCTCAACCTGCGGAGCTAAAAATAGACTTTCAAAACCATGACAAGAATGAGGGATGGGAGGTGCCCATTTCAAATAACAAAACTGGTTGCGACAAAGACTTTTCTTTTTGACAACACAATTCGAAATGCATAACTGTCTACATACAGATGAATCTGTATGAATTTTTAAACATTTAAAAATTGTTCAGGCGGAATGTTTTTTTTTTTTTTCGAAGACGTAAACAATTGAAGACATATGAGACCCAACCGTGGTTAAGCTGTCATAAAGAGTTATCTGTAACATACCTTATCGTAGATGTGTACACTGATAGGATTTCACATATACCAAGTCACAGCATGTTTAAGATGAACTAACCTTTCCTTTTACCCCCTTCCTTTCTTTCCCAGAGGAAAGCCCATTTTACATGTTCGCCCATTCTGTGTCCCATTTTACGAGACTAATTTGACCCCCAAAGTAAGTAAAGGACCTCAATACACGCCTTAAAGCGCATTGGGCTTATGGTGCTAGGTGTATATGTTTATTCCTGTTTATATGAAGTTTAAAACATCAAGATTGTCAGTTTATGTCTCGTGCTATTTATACTTCACCAACACACCACACAGTACAACGGGAACGAAGATGAGGTTAGATGAGAATATATATTTTTTTGCGCTCCCTCGTTTTGAACTCAAGCGTAGTCCATACACACTATTTATAGTAGTGATGGACTGAATTTTGCATGTGGATTAGCTTTCCCTATTAACAGTGCCCCTCGCCATCAGGCGAACCCACTTCGACTTCAGAGGTACTTGTAATTTACGTCTCTAAGTCGAGGACGACAGGTCAACATTTTAGTCCAGCTGTCCGTTGTAGGGTTTGAACCGCTTACATCGGCATCAGCACAATAGATGTTTAAGAACACGCGTTCTTACCCATTCGAGCATGCTGTCCTTCAGATGAGAATATTAAAGAACTACATTAACAGCTTTGCCGCATCACTGGCCAAGCCCATCATCTATCTCAGTGGTTCACAACCTTTTTTGGCCCATGCACCCCTTCACTATATGTTGAGAATGTCATTCCCCCTCTTTCATATTACCTTCCTATAAATCCCCGCCCCCCCGCCCATACACTGTATACGTGAAATTGGAAGCTAAATTTAATAACACCTATTAGAACAAGTCTAGACGTCTATATAAAACTTGATTTGTGTGTCTACTTACGTTATAAAATGAATTTCAGAAGGGCGAAAAGTACAGAACCGTAAAGTATGGAGGGAAAAACAATATCAAGTAATGGGTTCTTGTATTAATGCGATCTTGAAATAATCTTAATTCCCCCCCCCCCCTTTTGGAAACCTTAACATCCCCCCGGGGCAGGGGGAATTCCCCACCGGTTGAGAACCACTGATCTATCTGAACTGAGACCTATGGGTGATCACTAGACACATCTCCCACCGCATAATCTCACAGCTGTAAGACATCACTAGACACATCTCCCACCACATAATCTCACAGCTGTAAGACATCACTAGGCACATCTCCCACCACATAATCTCACAGCTGTAAGACATCACTAGGCACATCTCCCACCACATAATCTCACAGCTGTAAGACATCACTAGACACATCTCCCACCACATAATCTTACAGCTGTAAGACATCACTAGACACATCTCCCACCACATAATCTCACAGCTGTAAGACATCACTAGACACATCTCCCACCACATAATCTCACAGCTGTAAGACATCACTAGGCACATTTCCCACCACATAATCTCACAGCTGTAAGACATCACTAGGCACATCTCCCACCACATAATCTCACAGCTGTAAGACATCACTAGGCACATCTCTCACCACATAATCTCACAGCTGTAAGACATCACTAGACACATCTCCCACCACATAATCTCACAGCTGTAAGACATCACTAGGCACATCTCCCACCACATAATCTCACAGCTGTAAGACATCACTAGACACATCTCCCACCACATAATCTCACAGCTGTAAGACATCACTAGGCACATCTCCCACCACATAATCTCACAGCTGTAAGACATCACTAGACACATCTCCCACCACATAATCTCACAGCTGTAAGACATCACTAGACACATCTCCCACCACATAATCTCACAGCTGTAAGACATCACTAGACACATCTCCCACCACATAATTCTCACAGCTGTAAGACATCACTAGACATCATCTCCACCACATAATCTCACAGCTGTAAGACATCACTAGACACATCTCCCACCACATAATTTCACAGCTTTAAAGACATCACTAGACACATCTCCCACCACATAATCTCACAGCTGTAAGACATCACTAGACACATCTCCCACCACATAATCTCACAGCTGTAAGACATCACTAGACACATCTCCCACCACATAATCTCACAGCTGTAAGACATCACTAGACACATCTCCCACCACATAATCTCACAGCTTTAAAGACATCACTAGACACATCTCCCACCACATAATCTAACAGCTGTAAGACATCACTAGACACATCTCCCACCACATAATCTCACAGCTGTAAGACATCACTAGACACATCTCCCACCACATAATCTTACAGCTGTAAGACATCACTAGACACATCTCCCACCACATAATCTCACAGCTGTAAGACGTCACTAGACACATCTCCCACCACATAATCTTACAGCTGTAAGACATCACTAGACACATCTCCCACCACATAATCTCACAGCTGTAAGACATCACTAGACACATCTCCCACCACATAATCTCACAGCTGTAAGACATCACTAGACACATCTCCCACCACATAATCTCACAGCTGTAAGACATCACTAGACACATCTCCCACCACATAATCTCACAGCTGTAAGACATCACTAGACAATCTCCCACCACATAATCTCACAGCTGTAAGACATCACTAGACACATCTCCCACCACATAATCTCACAGCTGTAAGACATCACTAGGCAGTTGTGTCGTATACCCCCACCCGACTCTGTGGCAAGGGAGTTTCGAACACAATTCATAAAACCGCATACAGCCTTTGAAACACAGCTGCGGGCGATTTGGCAACCCTGAAACTTAAGCTTGCATGGTCAAATGCCAGACTTCTACTAAACATAGCAGTTGCGAGCTTATACAAATCGTAAGTTACAGCCTTGCGTTGGTTCTCCATAAGTATGCGCGTT
This sequence comes from Cepaea nemoralis, assembly GCA_014155875.1. Lineage (NCBI taxonomy): Eukaryota > Metazoa > Mollusca > Gastropoda > Stylommatophora > Helicidae > Cepaea > Cepaea nemoralis. Next base: position 157,996 of record JACEFZ010003318.1, on the reverse strand, counting down.
GGTAGCTTAGAAAGCAATGGCAAACTACTGAACGTATACTTGCCAAGCAATCACAAACAACCAAAATATGCTAGGGTTGACTGCGACGTCCTGTAAAAGGTAGGCAAATAACTAACCCCCACCCACAACGATCAACCTCCAGGTCTTTCCTCTCGATTATGGCTACCATAGTAGAGAAATTCGCCGATACTGACGAAAGAGTTAACGACGCTGTTCGTAATTCCGTATACTCTCGTAAGAAAAATAGCTACGCGAGATTCGGCAGCGGAAAGCCTCGCGTTGGTTACATACGGAGAGTATGTGAGCCGGTCGTTCAGAAAGCAATGGCAAACTACTGAACGTAAAATGTGCCAAGATAACAGCAGTTGAAATATGCTGGTGTTGACTGCAATGTCCTGTAAAGGATATGCGGACAAAAAGAAAGTTGAGAAATTAGTACGGTGCCAAGTCTATAATTGTTTCCCCTGTGATCACTGTACTATAGTCTGTCCAGAAATGAATGCCTTCATTCACGATCAATTATTTTGAGAACAGTCTGTTGCATCGTTATAACATTTTTCCTGCCGTCTTATATTTACCCCCACCCTAGGAATATGTCTTTGATAGGTCCAAAAGCAACTTAAATCATGGAAATCGGCGACATTTCTTTGATGTTTTGGTGAAAAACTAGTGATTTCTCGCTAACAAACTTGTTTTACAGTAATGCCACGTTCTACTACGCGAGGATCTTGTCATAAGGCCAATCTCATGTCCCACGCGAAAATTAACTATTCAACGGCAAATGTTTCCGTGTGAAGACGTAATACATTTAATAATGTGAACTTCATCCCTGACCCGTAAATTATATACCGCATATAAACAAACATTGAAATCTGCTGTACAATCTCCAGAACAAAATTTTTTTGTTGGGTGGACATAATGATAAGGTTATATGCTAAATCTCATCATTTTTCAAGCAGGTTAGACGAGGACGAATTTGGAATTTTTGTTTTTGAAATGGAATCGGAATCGGAATCATCATTTTCCCTCAACTGGTTACTGGGATATGAAATTTTATATTGGGGCAGACAAAAGTAAACAGACTATAGCACCTTGGTGGTGTCTTGACAGACGAGGGTTTGTTTTATTGTGCTTCGAAAAGGGAATAATACCAACAACCCATGGCGGTGGCGAATGTGGCCTCTCCACAGCACATAGCCTGGCCTGAATTGTACAGATCATGTGTTGCCCATCTAGCATGATGTCTCTCTCGGCATGCCTAATTTACTCCAGAGGAAATGTAACACCAATACATCTGGAAAAGACAAGCTGCATAAGCTGCCGGATCAACAAAGTAATGCTCTAACTGTTCGCCAATTCGGAGCTTCAATCCTAGACCAGCTGCCACCCAAGGCGTAGGGCCTGCTTTGCCCTGCCATGACGTTTAGTCTTTAGGTTGCATTTCCTGGCACTAGTGTAAGATTTGTAGACTCCCAGTTGCGCTCCTCCGCTCAAGTCGTTGGCATAATGTGGGTGTTGGGTTTGGTGAGCGCCGCCCAACATTCGGCGCTAACAGAAAGCAGATAGTACCGTCTACTGTCATACGGTAGCTTCAGTCATATCTTGACTACAACCTGAATTGTTGTTAATATCAATTTTTTTTTTCGCATATCCTTTTACAGGACATCGCTGTCAACACCAGCATTTAACCGCTGTCTTTGATTTCTTGGCAAGATTACGCTCAGTAGTTTGCCATTCCTTTCTGAGCGGCTGGCTCACTTATCCCGGAAGTTACTAACGCGGCGAGAACCGCTTCCAATTCTCGCGCGCTGCGTTACCCTACGTGGATAAACGGGATTACGGAGAAAAGTCATTTAACACCTTCGACCAGGGGGACCGGCTAATATCAAATACCTCCATAAATATCTTTGCTTATCACTAGCCAAGTCTACATCTACCTGAACCCACACCTATGGGTGATCCCTGGTCGAACCTACCACCATATGATCTAACACAGTGGTTCTCAACCTTTTTTGGCCCATGCTCCCCTTCACCATATTTTTAGAACATCATTCCTCTCCCCCTTTCGTATTTCCTACCTAAAAATTTGGCCCGTGCCCCCTTTCAACCATATTTTCACAACGTCACCCCCCCCCCCCCCTTTTCGTATTTCCTACCCCCCCCCCCCTCTCCCGCTCCTACCCTTACACAGTATACGTAATAATGGAAGCACATACCAAAACAAGTCCAGACGTCCACATAAAACGTGATTTGTGGGTCTACTTACTTTATAAAATGAATTTTAGAAGGATGAGACGTACAGAACCATAAAGTATGAAGGGAAAAACATTATCAAGTAATCGGTTCTTGTATTAACGAGATCTTGAAATAATCTTCACCCCCCCCCCCCCTTGGAAACCCTAAAATTCCCCCCTGAGGGGGAATTCCCCACAGGTTGAGAACCACTGTTCTAACAGCTATAGATCATCCCTAGTCAATTCTGTCATCTACTCCCACCCACAACGGTAAAACGCCAGGTATGTCCGCTAGATTAAGGTTAAGGCTACCGGAGTAGAGAATTGAGTATGTAGTATGTACCTGGTCGCAATGACCGCAGGGGAGGACAACTCTGACGTCTAAACAACTATCAATAAGGACTTCCGCTGGTGGTGATCGAATGTCTACCGGTTTGTTCCGAATGCGGTGATATCACACACTGTTGCCTCGCCGTCCTGGTAGCCATGGGTCCCTTGGATGGAGTCTATCTAGAGGAAACAAACATGACACAGATGCATGCCCAAGTTGGACACACTGACATTTGAAGTGCATAACTAAGTGTGATGCATGTCCCTCGATCGGAAGAGGAACGAAGACGCAGGAAGAAGGTGAAGGCGGAGAAGGAAGAAGAAGAAGGAAAAAGAAGAAGGAAGAAGAAAGACGCAAAAAGAAAGACGAAAGAAGAAGAAGAATTCCCATCAAGGCCGATTTAACAAAATGACACGGGGTCCCAAGTCGATCCTGCCTAAAATGGGTACCAGGATCTGTTCTGGGATGTAAAGGTACCTGGTATGATACTGACCACACCACACATCGAGTGCAGATTGATCAATAAGAAATATGAGGCTAGCACCATATACCCAACAAGCCTAAAAATGTTAATTCCAATTCCAATTCCAATTTTCAAAACAAAACTTCCAAATTCGGTCTCGTTAAACCTGCCTCCTCAGCTTTGGTTATTGTTGAGATCCATGGTTTTTGTGGGTATTTTTAGCCTGTTTCTTGTCTTGTGCGCTCTTACGAGTAAGTCCTACCTCGGGCTGGTTGCATAAGCGTTTATGTCTGTTAAACTGGGCCCTTTGCTTTTATAGTGTAATGAATTTTTCACCATATCCTTAGTTATAACCCAGTCTTCAGTTTACGTGAACCAACAATTATTCACTTTGACATAATTCACAGCTGATTATTTGTGTGTCGGTAGCGAAGGATTTACGTGAGGTGAGTACAGAACCGACATCGCAGTACTGGGGACATTCTCATACCTGTTCCGTCCTCACTTGCAACAGCCAGCGAAGAGTCCCAATACTAACTGTACCAGTAGCCGTTTGATTATATGTCCCTCTGGCCTTTATTTGAATGTTCAGTGTCGGCCAGATCATCTGGTCACTCCTTGCAGCACCATTCTCTCCATGCCGTGATGATCTACTCGTTCTTCTCCATTATACATAATATTCCACACGGTCTCGACCAGATCCGCCTTATCATGCACCAATTACCCTACCAAAGAGTGCAGACCCAGCCAATCTGTCCGTCTGATCGTTTCCCACCACACCAGCATGTCCTGTGGGAAAACATCCAACAGAAGCTCTCCATTTTTTATTGTTAAATCGACGCCCGCCACTGTCCAAAGCATAGCTGTTTTCGCCTTTCTCATCATATTTTGTGAGATATTACAGATATGACAAGCGTATGCTATTTGTCTTTCTGACAGCGAAACGCCGCCGAGAATGCCTCCACTTCGATTCTCAGACTAGATGTTGTGGTAAAAGACATACATATTAAAACTAAACAAAATTAGGTCTTAAATATCCCTTTACATGAAACTACATGTACTTCAAGCAATTCAAGTTGTGAGACTAACATATACCTGCAAACAATACAATATATGAAATAACGATGACCTCGAAAATTACAATAAATACAATAAACATTGGCATCGGTAATCGCAATACATGAAACAAATATATATTACAATGCATGTGTGAAACTAATATACGTCTCAATTATGACAATAAATGAAACAAACATACGATCAATTATGACAATATATAGAACAAACATGCGCCTCAAATATGACAATAAATAGAACAAACATACGCCTCAAATTGATAATAAATGGAAAAAACATACCCCTCAAATATGACAATAAATGGAACAAACATTCGCCTCAAATATGACAATAAATGGAACACACATACGCCTCAAACAATCAAATTAGACAAACGCAGACCTCACATCAAACACACCCATGCCTCAAGCGTCCCAATCAAACAAACTAATATCTCACATATTCCAAGCAAACAAATACGGGTTTCGTATGTTTTAGTCAAACAAACAGAAACGCCAAAATTTTCCATTCAAACAAAAAGAAGCCCCAGATATTCCAATCAATCGAACAGACGCCCCAGATCCCCCGATGAATCAAACAGAAATCCCAAATGCTCCAGTCACACAAAGACGGGTTTCCTATATTTCAATCAAACAAACAGACGCCCCGAATGCTCTTTTCAAATAAATAGACACCTCAAATATTCTAATCAAACACACAGAAGTCTCCAAATGTTCCGATCTAACAAACACAAGTCTCGTGTATTCTACTAATCTAATCAAAGAAACAGAAGCCTCTAGATGATCCAATGAAACAAACAGAAGCCCCAAATCTTTCAATCAAACAAACAGAAGCCTCAGAATATTCCAATTTAAAAAAAAAAAAACAGAACCCCCGAATGTACCAATCAAATAAACAGAAGCCTCGAATGTTTCCAATCAAACAAACAGAAGCCCCGGCTGTTTCAATCAAACAAACAGAAGCCCAAGGTCTTCCAATGAAACAACAAGAAGCCCCCAAATCTTCTAGTACAGCATTCAGGATCCCCAAATGTTCCAGTCAAATCCAACGCAGGTCTCGGGTATCCCAATCAAACCTAACGCTGGCCTCACAGAATCTGCACAATCAAAGATATGCCGAATAACAATAATAAAGTCGAAGTTCTACGGTACTATGATTTATCATGTGTATGTAAATCACTGAACGTGAATTCCCAAGCCCCTCATTTGCTCAACAATCAATCACATACGCCCATTTGTTTAATTAGCAGCGACAAGACTTCCCGTAATGAACTTAGCTGTTGTTTAACATGCAAAGGATTGTTTCGTGGCTTAGGGAAAGTTTTTTTTTGTTTTATTTTAATTAAAGATATTAAAGCCCCGTCCACGTCTGCCTTATCATGCACCATTAATACCCCACCAATGGGTACAACAGACCCGGCCAATCTGTTCACCTGCTCGTGTCCCAGCACACCAGCATGTACTGGGCGAAAATCCAACAGATGCTCTCTGTTTGATTGTTGAGTGAAAGCCTGCCACTCTGTCCCAACCATAGCTGTCTTCACTAAATATCAACCTTAGAAAACCTACACACAAAAGGCATTTATAGCATGTGTGATTGTGGTATAAGCGCATTTGGATCCTCGTCAGTGTTGCGGAGCTTGCGCAGATTCTCCTTGTGTGATCTATGAGAGGCGACTCATAAGCGAATTATGGACATCTCCGTGCGCAGTAAAGTGAGAAGCGGCTGGCCGAGTGGCTAGAATGCCGAATTCTCCTTCGGTCTATTCGGGTTTGAATCCTCGGTAAGGCGTGAATTTGTTCCTGTCGGGGGGGGGGGGGGGGGGGGGGGGCAAATGGAAAACCCTAACCTGCTCAGTTCGCGGCGATTGCACTAGCCTGGCGGCCTTAATTCCTCGGGCTCAAGATACCCCCCCCCCCCTTTTTTCACCGACATACACCGCAATATACTATATAGTCAGTAAATGACAGTTTGACAGTGATGACGTGATTCTAATCCAAACCAAACTAACGAATTAAAACAAATAGAATAGCCGTAAAGATGAGAGAAGAGTACTTTATTACCACATATTTCACGATTTCTACCTCTGTATCTTGTCTTCTATGACTGCCCAGCAATACCTATTTTATATTTCTCACGGTCCCTCGCCGGCGTCTGCGACTTAATGGTAGAGAACTCATCTTTTTTTTTTTTTTTGCGTATCCCTTACGGGACGTTGCAGTCAACACCAGCATTTTCAGCTGCTGTTGATGTACTAGGCAAGTGTTACTTTCAGTAGTTTGCCATTGCTTTTGGTTCAAAATCAGCCCCAAGCGATTTAGAAGCAGACCGCTTTGCGTTGATTTTCACAATGAAGTGTTCAGCTGTACAGAAGGAAATGACGTTCAGTAGTTTGCCATTTATTTCTGTACAGCTGACGCTCCATTGTGAAACTACTGAACGTTGTTTGCATACAAAATCAACAAACAGGCAACGATTGGCTGGATGGAGATCAGCATAGTCGAATAGATAAAGAGTCTTTGCTCTTAAACTTCCGGTGTACTAATGCCGAGTTAGCGCCTTCAACCTCTACACCGGTCAGTTGGATTAACATGTTGACTGCTCGTCTTTCACTTGGGAACGTACTTTACAAGTACCTCACAAGTCGGAGTGAGTTCGCCTGATAGCGAGGGACACTGGTAATCGGGAAAGCTAATCCACTCGCAAAAATCAGTCCCGTGCACTTGAAGTCGCAGCGCATGTATGGACTACGATTGAGTTCAAAGCGAGAGAACAAAAAATAATGCTGGGATTGATTGCAACGTCGTGCAAAGAACATGCCGCTAACTTAACATTACCTCGCGAATATACTAAGAGTTCTACCCGTGGTTGTCATTTCCATGGGCAACGGTTCGACCGCAGTCTAATGACGTCAGTTCCGTCCACAAGTAATACAACGAAGGCGTTTTGGGGGGAATTCCCCGTGCCTGATTGAAACATTATCTGTCTGTGGTATCAAAACGCTATGACGGTTGAAACAGTATAACACACAAGACAACACGGCCTTGCCTGTGGGGTTGATCAATTTACTAATGAAAATGCTCGAGCGTATTGGTAGACATGTATTATCATATAGCTCTGCAACAAATGTCTGCATCAATATTACATTGCTGATCATAGAATGAATACAGAAATATATATGCAGTATAATGAAGTAACTGAATATCAATGAAAATATAAATATAGTTAGTCGACATGAGCACGCACACACACACGCACGCGCACACAGTGAACGAAAAGTCGGTCATGGAACAGAGGTGCTCTTACTTGGTTTATATAAATTAAAAAATACCTAAACAAGGAACTAGGGCGAGAGAGCGATTGAGCAAGAGAGAGAGAGAGAGAGAGAGAGAGAGAGAGAGAGAGAGAGAGAGAGAGAGAGAGAGAGAGAGATACAGAAACAGCGATATGCAGAGGCAGAGACAGAGACAGAGAGATATAGAGGCAGACAGACAGACAGACAGACAGACAGACAGACAGACAGACAGACAGACAGACAGATAGAGATACAGTGACAGAGGGAAGATACAGAGGCAGAGATACAGAGGCAGGGATACAGAGACAAAAACAGAGACACAGAGACAGGGCGAGATACATGCAGACGGAGATACAGAGGGAGACAGTGAGATATAGAGACAGAAAGACAGAGATACAGAGACAGAGACAGAGACAGAGATACAGAGACAAGGGACAGAGATACAGAGACAGAAAGGAAGAGATACAGAGACAGAAAGATAGAGATACAGATACAGAGACAGACAGATCGACAGATATGGGATTGATTGTGACGTCATGCAAAGGACATGTCAACTGCTAATGGCATGCCACCAGCCCCAGAATCTGTTGGCTGTTTGTGATTTCCTGGCAAGTTTACGTTCAGTAGTTTGCCATGGTTTTTGAATGACTGGCACACATACCATTAATTGAAATCAAACGGAAGGCAGTCTGCTTTGAAATCATCCGCAGCTGTGTTTCGAACGCGATAGGCGGGGTTACAAATTGCTTTCGTAACGCCTTTGCCACCGAGTCGTTGTTTGATGCACAGACGTGTATAATTGTAATAAACCATGTCTGCTTTGAGTCTACAGCAGTGGTTCTAAACCTGTGGGGAATTTCTTTCCCCCCCCCCCCCCCCCGCTCCCCAAAAAAGGGGGGGGGGGAATTTTAGGGTTTCCATGGGAGGAATTAAGATTATTTCAAGATCTCGTTAAACTTCTTCTTCTTCTTCTTCTTCTGCGTTCATCTGGATTTTTTTTTTCGGACGTGACTGCGTTGTGCCTGTTTACAGCAGAGCTGCGTTCTTGCGCCGTTAGGCCGACACATCCGACTTCTGCGGGCATTTGTTGACCGGGTTAACCTTCCCGGGGGTTTCTTAGGACGTTTGAATCTCACTGTTGTGGTGTTATCCCCCATCCTAGCTGGCCCATATAGAACAGCCAAAGACATCCTGGTCAACCCTCAAGGGAAGGCAGGGGCAGACCATGGGCATTCCCCGCCATCCAAGGAGGCTTCCATACTTGCAGAGCCATCACACAGCGCTCTGGTACTGGGCTCACCCAAGGAATCGTCACGTCCTGCACATGGCTGCTTAGCCTCACTTCCGTATATTGGGCCTTCCGTTCACCATAGGCTGTTCCTCCGGAAACCAGAAGAATGCAGTCTGCAGATGACATCCACACAGTGAGCTTTCGATTCAGACTTTCCACATAATGGATTTGCTATCCAAGCAATATTCCATTTCGTGCCACTAGGACACTTTTTCCACCTTTTATGAAGCCCACACAGTGAGCTTTTGATTCGGACTTTCCACGTAATGGATTTGCTATCCAAGCAATATTCCATTTCATGCCTCTGGGACGCTTTTGTAACCGACATACCTGTGGTATGAAGTGTGGCAGTCTAAATACATCTTCATGCACCTTTAGATGTCAACCTGAATGTAGTTAAAGTAAGCTGTAGTCAACTTGAGCTTGTTGATATCTCCATAGAGCTTGTCCTCAAATGAAGCAGGCGTGGGCCAAAATATCTTTCTCTGTTCTGCATATATTGGGCACTCCTGCAGCAAATGTTTAGCTGTCATTTTACCAGTTCCACAATTACATTCATCGGTATTTCCTATCTTTAGTTTATTGAACAAGTGGTGTTTCAGCCTGTTATGTCCTGTGCGAAGTCTGAAGATTTCTACTTGTTCTCTTCGGTCGAGTTTGTAATATGCATCATCCTTCTGGTGGCCTGGATGCTCTGATTCCCATTTGGTTCTATAAGTGCTTTTTATAAACCTTTTTGCCTCATTATAGGTTATGTCTATGTCAGGCTGTGGTAATCGTCCACCCTCTTTTGCTAGTCTGTCAGCCTCTTCATTTCCAGGTATACTGCAATGTGATGGGATCCACTGTATTACAACTTTTTTGGATTTCTGGCATAGACCATGGAACGCTGCTCTTAGGTCTGCTAGTTCTGTGCCGTTTTTGCTCCTCAGTATTGAGACAGCTGACTTTGCATCTGTGAACATCTCTATTTGCTTCTCTTTATTTTCCTCCATCGAGAGCATTTCTGCTGCAGTTTTCAAAGCCTCTACCTCTGCTTTGAAGTTACTTGAAAATTTTCCAGTTGCCACTGACTGTTTTTTTTTTTCACTCCATTTTTTAAATTAAGGAGAATTCCTCCTCCTCCATTTTTAATTGAATCTTTGGCTGATCCATCTGTATATGCATGGGTCCAATTGCTGCTTGGGTAATGTTCTTTTATGTAATTTAGGGTTATTTTTCTTCTTTCGGTTTCATTCTGAGTGTTCTTTTTCTCAATACCAGGGATGTTTTCTATCATCTCAGGCAGTTGCTGCTGTCTCCAAGCTGGGAACTTGTGTGCATTGTAAATGGGTTTGACTGTTGATATGTTAAGTATGGGATCTGCCCTAATCTTTCGTTTTGCAGTTTCTACAAAGTTTCTACGCTTCAGTCTTCCCTTTCCAAAACCATTAAACCTGTTATACATAGGGTGGTCTGTCAATCTTCTAAATTTTTCTGCTTGTTGCTGGGCTCTGCTATCTCTTCTATCCTGCATTGGTTGTAAACAAGTGATCTTTTCTAGTTCATTAATAGGCGTTGTCTTCAGGCTTCCAGTTATGATTCGCATTCCTTGATTTTGGACTCTACTTATTTTGTTAAAGTTTGACTTAGCTGCTGTTGCCCAAGCTGCAATGCCATATTCTAGTACTGGCCTCACCCGTCCAGTATATAACTTCTTGAGAACTTTCTCATCTGCTCCCCATGTTGTACCAGCAAGCTTTTTCATGATTGCCATTCTTTGCCTTGCTCTTGTTCGATTTTTCTCAACCTGTGTCTTCCATGTCAGGCGACGATCAAAGGTGACTCCTAGATAGTTTGGATTTTCTTCATGGCGCAATATTTTCCCATTCAATACCAGCTTAGGTTGCTGAGTTTTATTTGAGAGGGAGAACACTGTGCATGTTGTTTTCTCCTCACTTATCTTCACTAGCCATGATTTTGACCAGTCCTCTAGCGCTAATAAGGCTTGCTGTATTCTGCTGTTAGCTGTACTAATATATTCTTCAGATGTCCATATGGCTAGGTCATCTGCAAAAGAGGATGTGTGTACTCTGGCTGGAAAATTTTCCGTGATGTCATTTATATATGCTAGGAATAATGTTGGTGAAAGAACTCCTCCTTGGGGGACACCTTGCTCCAACAGCATCATTTTGCTGGTTTGTCCTTGTACTTTTGTCCTGGCAGTTCTGTTCTCAAGGTAGTGGCTGATCCATTTATACATTTTCCCACAAACATGCATTTTTTGCAGTTTTACTTTCAGTCCTTCCTTCCATACTTTATCAAATGCTTTTTCTAAATCTATCCAGACCGCTAGTGTGTGCTTTTTCTCTTGGAAGGCATCCTCTATTTCCTGAGCTATATAGGTTATTTGATCTTCAGTGGATCTGTTCTGTACTTTCTGAGTCCTGCTTAATGTGGTGTTAAGAAGTTGGTTTTCTTCCAGATGCCATGTTAGCCTGCCATTGATGCGTTCCATTAATTTTCCTACACAGCTAAGTAGACTGATAGGTCGATAGCCATTTGGTTCTTCCAGGTCTTTTCCTTTCTTTGGGACTGGTATTAGTATAGCTTCCTTCCATGCCTGTGGGACTATTCCTCTCTTCCAGCTGTAATTTAGGACTGCTAGTAGTTTCTTTTTTGCCTTAGTGCCTAGTCCTATTAGCATTTCATTTGTGATTCCATCCTTTCCTGGTGATTTCTTCTTTTTTAGGGTATTCATTGCCTGTTCCATTTCTTCCATTGTTAGATTTGCCATCATATATTCTGCTGCTGTCTCTGTATTACTATGATGCATCTGTTTGTCTTTGATTGCTTTCTTCTGTTCGATTGTAATATCAATGTGGTTTGCACTGGCATAGTGTTCCATTAGTGCATTTGCAGCCTTTTTTCCTGTCAGCAAGGCATCTCCTTGTTTAATTGTTATCTGTTTGTTTCTAGGTCCTTCATTGTTCATGGCTTTCACTAGTTTCCATAGTTTGTTTCCATCCCTGTCAAAATTCAGGTTTTCTGTTTTTTCCCTCCAACAATCTCTTGTTGTTTGATTTACTGTTCTTTTATATTTTGCTGAGATGGCTTTGAGAGAGATGTTCGCTTCAGTTGTTTGTTCTCTCTCTGCTGTCTTCCTGGCATCTTCAACTTTGTCCTCCAAAATTTGTAGTTCTTCAGTCCAGTATGGTTTGTAATTTTTCCTCGCTCCTCTTGGAATAGACTCAGTGGCCGCCTGTATTATTGCTCTGTTTAGACTTTCCACCATTTGCTTCATGTTGCCATATCGTGTATTTATGTTTTCACAATATTTGTCTGTTAGTATGGCAAATCTGTCCCAATCTGCTCGTTTGTAATTCCAGCGGGGCAAAGGCTTTTGCTCCTGTGGAACATACTCCATATTCATTACAAGCTTGATTGGTCTGTGGTCACTACCTGCTAATTGGTCAAGCACATGGCGATCGATTTTGTGGAGGATGTCTCCTGTGCAGAAAGCTAAGTCTGGAGTAGAAGTGGTAAACCATCTTCTGGAGTAGAAGCTCGGTGTGTCATCCGCTTTGTTGAGTAGATGGAGATTTGAATCTATTTCCCAGTCCTCCACTTCATCTCCTCTTTTGTCAGTATCTGGGTATCCCCATCTTTCTGAACGGCTATTAAAGTCTCCGACAATAATGCAGTTTGTGTCAGTTATATTCATGTTTGAGAGTGTAAGGTCCTTATCCGCTGGGCTATACAGATTGTAAATTCTTATTTTCACGTCCTTTATCACTATATCAACACCTATAATTTCCGTTTGGTTGTCAGAGATCACAGATACTTCGCTGCAAGGTATTGTATTTCGTGTAAGTATTAGAACTCCTCCTTTGTGTCCTTCGCGGTCGAAACGTGTTGCCTGATATCCTCTGACTGAGAATTTGCGATTGGCGTTGAGGTGTGTCTCTTGAATGCATGCCACATCTATTCTATCTTTATGAAGACGCTGTGTTAGGGAGACTTTCTTGTTATAAACTCCTTCGGCATTCCACTGTAGTATGTTGAGTGTCCGGGGTATTTGGTCAATAGCTCTTAACCTACTCCTCTGTGCCTTGACTCCACAGCACTGGGGAAGGTGACCACCAGTAGTCATGGGTGGACCCCCTCGAGGCAGGGGGCCCGGCACTATCACCGCATGATGGGACTTCGTGGGATTAGCACCATAACGACTAATTTTGATTTATGACATCATGAATTAAGTTACGTTGCACTACTTTGTCAAGCCTGTGGCTCAGTGCATCCGATTTCGACAAGCATTTTTCGGGATGCTTTCCCTAGCCTTTGACTGTTCCCAGTCTACCTACAAGGCAGCAGGTTTGAGTGTCACTTGGTCTGGTCCCTCTCCCTTGACCTGTCCGACATGGGTGACCCTACCAGTAGCTGTGCTACCGTCGGCATAGCTCTTGGGGTCATTGGAACACACAAGCCCCTCTACCTCGTCACGGTGGACACACAGCAGAGGGGATCTCGTTAATACAAGAACCGATTACTTGATATTGTTTTTCCCTCCATACTTTACGGTTCTGTACTTCTCGACCTTCTGAAATTCTTTTTATAAGAAAGTAGACCCACAAATCACGTTTTATATGGACGGCCAGACTTGTTCTAGTATGTGTTATTAATTAAATTTAGCTTCAATTTTTACGTAAGCTGTGTAGTGGGGGGGGGGGTGTTAATTTATATGGAGGAAATACGAAAGGTAAGAATGCATTCTGAACATATGGTGAGGGGGTGCACAGGCCAAAAAAATGTTGAGAACCACTGGTTGGAGGGACCAACCTCACTCTGTCCGTAGTGACCACAAAAATCACAGTGGCATAAAAAAAAAAAAAAAAGCTGACAGTGGCATGTCTAGAATGAGGGAGAATTGAAATTGCCAGACACAAGAGGCACATCAGAAGAATGAGGGGCGTCAGCCAACACAGAACTGGCACAGTTAGTCGCCAGACGCCGATACATATGTTGGGGAGAGGATCTGAGCACTCATGGACATGTCCGGAGTGCAAGGATGACACCCCAACAGATAACTAACTAACACAGTAATTTTGAGACACCCAGCATTCTATATTGTTGTATGAAACAAGGCAGCTGACAGACTGGCAAAAGCACGCGCCCAGATGAAAGAATTTTGCAACTGGATCTAACTGAAAGAAGGAAAGACACTTATCAAGAGAAAGTAAAACAAAAAACGAGTGCAGCCATCTCACAGGTGACAATTACATCGTCATCATCATCATGTGCCATGCCGATAAGCGTGGGCTGTCATTTTTCGCTATCTCACATGATCACTAGATTCGTGGATCAGCTCTGTGTTCTTGTGTCCATTATGCCACGTGACCAAGCCATCCGGGTAGTTACTTCTCTGCCATCCCCGTGTTCTTTTCCCCCAATCTTGCTAGTTGTCACCAAGTTCAGTAGTTTATTTCTTCTCATAACTTTCCCCAAAAAAATCTTGATTGCCTGCACCTAATTTCTTTAGTCAGTTTACGGTTTTCATTTGTTTCTTCTAGGACTTGAACATTGGTTTTTCTGTCCGTCCATGGTATTCTTTGCATGTTCCTCAGAAATCACATTTTCACTGCCATTAGATGTTTTTTTTTTAGTTTGTCTGCTCATTGTCCACGTTTCACATCCATTCAAAAATATAGGTTCTGTGTAGCACTTCAACACCCTTTTTCTTGTTGAAATTGGCATCGTTTTATTGGTCAGTATGTTTTCCATCTGCAAAAGGCACAACTTGTCATAGCGATTCTTGTTCTAATCTCTTCTAGACACCTGCCATCAGATGTTATGACTTTTCCGAGATAGTTGTGCCGATTCACTTGTTTAAGAATAATCCCCTTGACCCGCATTTTACATATGTGGTATTTTTTCCTTCTTGGTGACGACCACACTGTCTGTCTCCTTACAATTTAATTGTAACTCTAGTTGTTCAGTGTACAATAACCTCATCTACTAAGTGTTGTAGTTGACAACTACAAACGTGATCCCATTCTAACGTTAGACAGTACACAGAAAACCATCAGTGGCGGATTGGTATGTTGGCATTCTGACAGCCGCCTTATGCGTGTATGCTTGTGTGTGATATTGGTTTGTATGGACTGCTGTCTGTTCCACTTTTTACACGGGACATTGAGGAGCATTTTGTGTGATATTCAGCACAGGAGCAGAACACCAAGGGGTAACACTTTGCCGTGAAGTTGGAACCACGACTAACGACTAACAGAAAACCAGCATTGTAAATCGTCAACATAAGACACTTAAAGAAGACGTTGAAATCTACAAAAATCAAAGCCGCCCAAACAGACATCGCACTTCAAAGGTGACTCCCAGACGCCAGAAAATACGGAGACGGTCTATACTCTTTGCAGTGACATGAGAACTCAAACCGGGCCCGGGAGATAAACTTGGAATGGAAGCTGGAGTCCACGGGACGATCTAATACTGACAACTCGTTTCATTGAGTCTCTTTGTTTAGTCCTTGGTTGGTGAACTGGATTGCAGCTGTCTTGTATTCTCGTAGATTGGTTCTCCCGCTACGTGCATTGAACCTCTGAGCCATGTATCATAGCCTCTGGACTACCACGGGAGTCAGCAGTTTTACCTGTGCTTTTCAATGTGTATACGAGCAAGACTGCAAGCCTCGAAGCACCAGGGGCTGGACGGATACTAACATTTGCAGATGATGTTCTCGCATACAGACAGAGGAGGGACAGAAATCAAACAGCTCATGCGCTGCAGACGACAATGGACAAAGTGATGGATTTGTGTATGGAGATGGATGATGTTATTAACCCAGAAAAGGCATCTGTCTTGTGATGCTCTCTGGACAATAGGATTATTAAAGCTGACATCCCAAGCCTCACAATTAATAGTAGAATTATGAATAGAGAACGCAGGCTGAAATACCTAGGAATCACTTTTGATAGAAGCCTGTATTTTAGGAATCATATTGAAGCATTGGTTACAAAGTTTCAGAAAGGGCTCAGTCTACTAAAGAGTATGGCAGCCAGGGACATGGAGCAGAAAATGCTATTCACACTTTTTCAGCACTTGATCATTTCAATGGTAGAGTATGGACGTGGGAATGCTCACTGCCTCAAAGAGTCAACTAGTGACACTAGAGCACATACAGAATGAAGCCATGAGGGATGATTCTGGGATGTACAAGAGACACCCCAATAGTGTGTATGCGATACATCCTGGCTCTGCCGACCATTGCAAACAGACCGATTATGTTGCAAGCAAGGTCATACCTCAAGGTAGCTGGGGACAAGGAATATCTCCAGCATGATTCCCTGAATGCAGTCAAGGGCCACAGTCTGTTAAGAGGAAGATCATGGATGGCTCTGGCAGAAGATATCATCAGAGAATTTTGCACACTTGAGAAGACTAGCAGAGGCAAGGAATGTGTCAGAGTGCCGAATAGAAATTCAGACTTGTGTGGGGTTATAATCACCTTGGGCCGTGATTGTAGGGAGTGGCCAGCAGGCGATACGGAGTAAAAAATTCAGCAATTAATTCATGCTACTCTCGTCCTGGCGATGTGATTATACCACTGGTTCTGTGTTAAGAGGCAAAAAAGTGGCCGGGGATTCATAGTAAAAGTAAATGGCCAATATTTAGTAAAGGAGAGCTTGCATATGACACCACAACCTCAAGTGTGAGAATGGAGGAGGAGGCGGTTACTACAGCTTTCAGCTGGTTGGAGAACAAACTGTGATTTTAACTGATTCGCAAAGCATGCTGACAGAAGTGAAGACTGACATGCTTTGAGCAGAATAGTATGCATCAATTCAAAGGTCGCGGGTTGTGAGCATTCGTTGGATCTTTTCTCCTCGACACTCTGGTGTGGTTGGAAATGAACTGATGCCACATCAATAAAGGGTATTCGATGCATGATAAGGCAATGTGACGAAGGCCCTCTGGGAGCGTGTGAATAATGCAGAAGAACAGATAGACTATCTTGATCTAGAGAGAATGCGGCAGTAAGGGTTAATTAGAGAATCTGATCGACAGTCGTCACTCAGGTGGACATATAATCAGATTGCAACGGGCACCATTAGTATTGGCACTGTCCGCTGGCTGTTGAAGACAAGGACTTGGCGCTTATCGGAATGTCCTGAGTACAATTATATCGATTGACTCAACTCTAACTCTTGTCTAGACTACTGAGAATTACAATTGGCAACTACATCACAGACGAAGAGGAGAAGAAGAGGAGGAAGAAGAAGACGAATCTTGGCCAACATTCACATGCTTTTTTTTTTTGTACGTTTCTGAGAGGATCCAGGCATCCGATCCACTATACAGATATAGGGTAGGTGCACGTATACATGCGATACTCTACCTAAAGATCGGTTTGGGGTGGGGGAATTTAACAACTAGAGTTGTTTTTATTTTAATACCCCTCGTCTAGATATAAACCTAGCACCTTTCAACTTGAAGGGAAACAACCAACACTGAGCCATTCCCATGCCCATTACACGTAATAGGGTAATGAATTCAAAGTTCCGCTCCAGTCTGGCTCCTTGTTTCTACTTTTATTGTTCTTTCTGACAGAAAAGGCAATTTACGGTAAACCCTCGATTTAGCAGACTCTGGTATACCTGATTTCGTATTTATTAACTGATGCAAGCGAGCGCTGTAGCATAGTTGATAGGAACTGCGTTGATAATGTTATGAAAACGGTCGGAGAAGGTTTCGACGCCTCGTTTCCCCGCCAGCTAAGTGAGGGAAAGATTGGCCACCTAATGGTGTGTGCCTACAAGACGTGACAGCTCTAGCACAACATGGACCAATACATGAAACCTGCTTCGGGACTAATTTATTTATTTGTTTATTTATTTATTTGTATTAAAAGTCAATTAATTGATTGTGGTAAATGATCACTTTCAACGCACTCGGATATTTCTAAACGTGCCCCAGTCTCTTCCCATAAATCGTCATCATCATCCAGTGGCTTGTCCCTTGTATAGGGTTTATTTTTAATGACTGTGCAGTTTTTGAAAATCCTGCCGGTCCAAGTTTTGTATTTGTTTGTGTTGCTTTTTGTGCCGGTCTCCCTGGCCTAAGGGTTAACGTCTTTCTCCGTAATCCCGTATATTCTTGTGAGTAACCTAATCTCCGCGAGAATCGGTAGTGGTTCTCGCCGCGTTGTTAACTTACGGCGTATAGTGAGCCGGCCGCTCAGAAAGCAATGGCAAGCTACTGAGCGTAATCTTGCCTAGTACATCAACAGCAGCTGCAAAAGGCTGATGTTGACTGCAACGTCCTGTTAAGGATATGCAAACAAACAAACAAAAATGTTTTGTATTCATCATCTGTAAAGTTCTTGGAACATAATGGGTAAATACAATACTTGGAACGGCAATATTTTTAAACACTGCACAGTCATTAAAAAATAAACCCTGCAGAATGTCACTCCAATAGCAAAAAACAATAAATAAATAAATAAATTTGATTATTGCTCGCTGGACTTTAGGCGGCCTGGTGTGCCTTGCCAGTCGAGAAGACCTGATCATTCGGGGCCACATCGATTGACGGATGTCAATCGCGGCGATCGGGCAAATTTTGAGCTATAGCCTACGATGGGTGACGTTGTGATATTCTAGTGTGATAATTTGGTCGCGTCTAGTGTGTGCCGCGTGGTTTAGTAGTTACACACCCGCGTCACACGCCAGTGATCCGGGTTTGATCCCGGGTCCAGTCAAGGATATGCACTACTGACGAGCTCAAACGAGAGCGAAACTCGAGTCTAGTGCTTCCATTGACGTGGACAAGGCCTTAGGTTCGTACCGGAATACAATCAGCGTTGCCAGTAGTGGGTTATGCTCAATATTTAAAACTCCAATAGCAGTCTGTAGAAATGTCTCTCTGTGATAAGCCAGGTGCCCTGCCTATGCTGCTGTCATGTGTAAATGTTTTATCACATCTTGAATCCATCTACATTATGGTCTTCCTCTTCTATGCTTCACGGGTAGGCCTCCGTCCATTGTTATCTTGTCTAGACATTTGTGTCTTTTTACATCCCTAAAATAGTTTATTTTCCTCAATTGTATTTGTCTTAATACCCAATGGAACCAGAAAAAGAGGCTGACCACGTAAACAATGCACACAGGGAATAACAAAGTCCATGGGAATCTCGATGTATGAAGCCCATAAACGGGCACTCTCCCGCTGTTTATGTTTCACCTCGACACCCCAAAGTATAAGAGGAATAAGATGCGATTATGAATATCCAATCCTATCAATAATGAGCTCTTAGCAGGATAGATCTGTTTGTTTTTTTTTTGGTCAAATTAATGTTTAATACTCTTCTATATTATATGCTGGCTCAGTGGCGAGGAGGTTAAGAACGCAATTCGTATTCCAGCATACCGTGTTCGAAACACAGCTGCGGGCGATTTGGCAGCAGGCCGCATTGCGTTGGTTTTCATTCAATGGTCGTTCAGAAAGCAATAGCAAACTACTTAAGGTAAACTTGCCAATAAAGACCATTTCAAGATCGTGTTAATACAAGAACCGATTACTTGATATTGTTTTTCCCTTCATACTTTACAGTTATGTATGTCTCATACTTCTAAAATTCATTTTATAAAGTAAGTAGACCCACAAATCATGTTTTATGTGGATGTCTAGACTTGTTTTAGTATATGCTATTACATTTGCCTTCCACTTTTACGTATACTGTGTAGGGGTGGGGGGGGTGGGGTGTTTTAGATAGGAAATATGAAAGGGGGGAATGACGTTCTGACAATACGGTGAAGGGGGGCACGGGCCAAATTTTTGATAGGAAGGGGGGGGGGGGAATGGCGTTCTGAAAATATGGTGAAGGGGGGCACGGGCCAAAAAAGGTTGAGAACCACTGTTATAGCACTAATATTGAAATATGTGCTTTTCATTTGATTTGTTTGATGTCCAAGTTCGCACACACACTTTGCAACAGGAAACATATATATTCTCATCTGCTCCACACGCTACAGAATTCAACTGTTCTGGCTTTTGGATAGCAATGTTTCATCCTCTTTTAGTTTGTGCCATCACATTTCCATTAACCATTAGCAGTGATCACACAAGGGAAATGTCAGTACAGTGCACGCACGCTGTTGCTGCGGTGAGTATCCAGAGAACATTAATTAACAACAATTTCAAAAATAAAACAGATATTTTTAACTGATAGCACTCCGTGCTGAAACAGTTCATGGTTAGCTTTCTTGCTTTCCTCCGCCTCTTCTTCAAATTCAAACTTGTGTTTCTATTTAACCGCCCCATAGTTAAGTTTTGAAATTTGTGTTTCATGAGATGGCCTGGCAAGCTAAGGAACTTTCCTGCTTGTATTAGCGTTTTCGTATCTCTGCTCTCTTTCAGTGACCTCCCCGTCTACTTCGTCTCCTCTGAATGAGTAGATTTAATCAGTGGCGACTCTAAGCGCTTGATACTACCCCTTGTTTCATCTCTTGTAGTGGGATATTTGATGCTGAGCATTATCCAGTCGGCCCATATCTCAGCAGGGTTCGTATACTCTGTTGATAAACTTTGCTAAGTATTGTCACACTGGTTCCCCAAGTTGGTTCACTTAGTTTTCTCATGCTAGCTATCTTCCCCGTGCCTTTTGCTGCTGCCTTGTTGGTGTGCTTTCTCCATGACTGGAAGTCTCCGTGGCGAAGTGGTCAAGCCATTTGACTCCGTTTCGAAGGTTGTGAGTTCGATTCCGGTCCGGGTCCTTCAGTTCACGAGTGCATTTTTTCGGAGACTACTGGGTGTCGCCGCTGGAGCTACGGAGTTTCGTACTTTGTGCGACGCTTTCGGCAGCTCATGCTACGGAAAGAGACTGAGCCATATAGGATAAAACCCGGTGCAATGAAGTCGACCTTGTCGACTTTTAAGCTACTTTTACATCATCAAATGTGACTGGGGAATGTGGGTTGTTTTCTTCTCTCAGGGTATTCCATTCATGTGGATAACGCCGGCCTTTTGTTTTTGGGAAGACCGTGAAAAGAGGGGTGCTGCACTTGTCTGTGCTGATGCTGACACACCATCTGCGTGTCCATGCACTTAGTGTACCTACAACTTTTTCCAGCACTCTGGTGGTCACTATTGCTTGCTCATAAGTGCATCATAGTACCGGGTCATCAGCGTACATTACCAATTAATTACATTTGTTTGCTTGGCAGCCACCTCGTTCATATTTTTAACAAATACAAAGCTAAGTATCCTTTTCCACTCCCTGAGGCCTACTGAGATATGGTGGTATATCCATATTTTATAGAGCAAGCAGCACTTGATATTTTATGTAATTAATGTAACGCCGGTCGTATTTACTTACCGGAACATTGTCTTGTATCAATTTTAAGAGTTGTCGATCGCAGGTAAATTTATAAACAGTCCACGTCTTGATGGGGATTTAATAATATGACCACCGGGCTGTGGGTTTACAGTGCTAGTCGCTTCAATGTCGGACAGGTCAAAGGGTTGGGACCAGACGAAGTGATACACAAACCTGATGCCTTGTAGGTAGACTGAGGACAGTCAAAAGATACGGAAAGCAAACTCGAACAAATGCTAGTCGAACTCGGATTACTGAGCCACAGGTTTGACAAAACAGTGCAGTTCATTTCACCCCATAATGTCAAAGCATTAAAACCATGCTAATTCTATTCGAATGCTTCAATGTAACTCGCTTACGGCATTATTGGACACCATGTGAGCCACTGAACCCACACAACTGAAGGTTTACAGTATGGCGTAAACATGTAATGGTCGTTTTGTTTCTTTGTAAAGGAAGAGTTCGTGTTCAGAAGTTTGCGTGTCACGTAATGTCGCCCCTACCTTGTTAAATCATTGAGCAATGGCGAAAATGGAGGCCGGAAACAGTGCATTTCTAACGTACACTTAAATATATAAGAGTAGACTCGACTTTGCGCAGCTGTAGTAGTTGTGTTAACAGTCGAAGCAAAGCCTGAGCTACCGAAGTAACATGACTAACTTCAAGTATTACAAGAAACAAAAACATGAATTGTAGCAGGAATCTACTGTGCGGTGTGATATGTTAGGATTATCACATTTTTGTAGGCCGGAGTCTGTTTGTCTGTCGTCTACTGCCTTTAGTACCTTGCAGAGTATGACAGGGAGTCGGGGGGGGGGGGGGGGGGGGGTTGAGCCTGAGGAATTAAGGCCGCCTGGCTAGTGCAGCCGCCGCGAACTGTGCAGGTTAGAATTTTCTTTTTGCCCCGGACAGAAACAAAATCCACACCTTACCGAATATTCGAACCCGGGCGTTCAAAGCCACTCATCCAGCCGCGGGGTGTATAGGTGAATAGGTAACCAGTCTTTCACTTCCTTAGCTAGCCACGAGAGCTGGCATCGAACCCTGTCTCACTGCGCCTATACGATTGTCTGCGTAACGTACTGACAGATACACCAATGGGCACTTTAAAGGTATCATCATCATCATCCAGTGTTTTGCCGCTTATTGTGGGAGATCGTTCTTCTCCACAAATTGCGATCTCCAACGGCATGGATCAATTCGTGTGTTGACTCCCTTCCATGCGTTAAAGTAATAACACAGGTTTAAAAGAGTTAACATAACAACTGGCTGAGATAGGAGGTGTTAAAGTATAATTGGCATGTTATGGGTTAATGTAAAAATGAACAGGGACAGTAGTAGTAGTAGTAGTAGTAGTAGTAGTAGTAGTAGTAGTAGTAGCAGCAGCAGCAGCAGCAGCAGCAGCAGCAGCAGCAGCAGCAGCAGCAGCAGCAGCAGCAGTAGCAGTAGGAGGAGGAGGAGGAGGGAGAGAAGAAGAAAGAAATAGAGACTAGAGGACGCACTAGACAACATAAAATTTGAAAGCTATTGTTACCGAGCTTTCAAATTGTATGTTGTCTAGTGCGTCCTCTAGTCTCTATTTCTTTCTTCTCCTTCTGTGAGCGCCAAAAAATACTGCGCGTGTTTATTTATTTATGTAACTGTTTCAGTGGCCTCAACTGGTTCTCAAATTGATTTCCTGAGAAGACCTGAGGATGTTTTAACTAGACACTCCCTTGTCTGGAACCCATGCGCGAACGATATAGTTGGAGACCCGAAAACACATGTAGAAAAGAGTTAACCGTTACAGAAATGAATAATAAAGGGTGGGGCCGGGAGAGATATGGAAAGAAGCTGCAATGGATAGCAAAAAAAAAGAACAGATTGTCGTGAGTTAATCGGGAGTCTATGTGACCGTGGCAGATATAGGGTCAATAAAGACATGCAATGACCTGAAACCACAATGTAGAAAATCCTTTGGCACTCATCAGTTCATTCCCAAATCATGTGTCCATTGAAAGTGTGCTCTACTAATTTGACAAATGGAGTACTAAATTTCACATACTCTCTTAACTCAATCATGTGCCATGCCGGAAAGCGTGGGCCGTCATGTCTCGCCATTTCACTCGATCACCAGAGCCGTGGATCAGCTCAGTGTTCCTGTCTCGTCCATGCCATGTGGCCAAGCCATCCAGGTATTTTCCTCTCGGTCTTCCTCTTGGTCTGTTCCCTTCGATCTTGCCAGTTGTCACTAAGTTCTCCAATCCATTTCTTCTCATAACATGTCCAAAAAATTGTGACTGTCTACGTCTAATTTCTCTAATCAATTTACGAGTTTCATTTGTCTCCTGTAGTACTTGGTCATTGGTTTTTCTATCTGTCCATGGTATTCTTTGTATTTTCCTCAGGAACCACATTTATGCAGCCATCAGATGTTTTTCAGCTTGACTGCACATTGTCCAAGTTTCACATCCATACAAAAGAACAGGCCCTATGTATCCCCTCAACACTCTTTTTCTCGTTTCAATTGACATCTTTTTATTGGTCAGAATGTTTTTCATCTTGCTAAAGGCTACTTTCGCCATGGAGATTCTTGTTCTAATCTCTTCAAGGCATTTCCCATCAGATGTTATGACTTTCCGAGATAATTGTATCGATTCACTTCTTGAAGAATATTCCCATTTACTTGTATATCGCATTGTGGTACTATTCTTAACTACTAAACGGCAATTAGGTTCAAATGCCCATCGAACGGAACTCCTCATGAAGTAAATGACGAGTCCTGTGAAATTACACGGGAAAGCTAACCCGCTCAAAAATGTTGTAATAAATCGGATGTGTCTGCAGAAAGGCGAAAATAGGGCTGTGGAAATGTGGTTTCTGAGTAGAATGCAAAGAATGCCATGGACACACAGAAATACCAATGACCAAGTCCTACAAGAAACCAATGAAAATCATAAACTGATTAGAGAAATTAGACATAGACAGTCAAAAGTTTTGGGGCATGTCATGAGAAGAAATAAATTGGAGAAATGGCAAGATGAGGGGAAGAGAACAAGGGAAAGACAGATGAGTAAATGTCTGGATAGTTTGGTCAAGTGGTATGGTCGAGAAGGGAACACTGAGCTGATCCACTACTCTGGTGATCGAGTGGAATTGCGAATCATGACCGCACGGCCCACATTTACTCACATTGTCACCTGTGCCACTCACAATGTGTTCCTTTCTCATGTGGCTACATGTTGGCTACCTTGTTCTGGTGCTATTTGTCTAATTACTAGCATAAATGTTAAATTACGCCGTTGTCTGTCTTTGTGTGTGTGTGCGCTCGCGCGTATGTGTGTGTGTGTGCAAATATATATATTTTCTTCCTCCTCGAACATCCTCTACAGGACATCGCTGTCAACACTAGCATTATACCGCTGTTGTTGATCCCTTGGCAAAATTACGCTCAGTAGTTTGTCATTGCTTTCTGATCGGCCGGCTCACTTATCCCGTTAGTCACCAACGCGGGGAGAACCGCTACCAATTCTCGCGCGCTGCGTTACCCTACGTGGATAAACGGGATTACGGATAAAGTCGTTTAACCTCTAGGCCAGGGAGATCGGCTTATATATACAGTGGTACCTCGGGTTACGAACTTAATTCGTTCCAGAACTCGGTTCGTAATCCGAAACGTTCCTAACCCGAAACACTGAAATCAATTAAATAAAGACAATCCGTTTCAAGATGAAAGTATCGTTCTTTTTTATTAACATCCTCTCGTTTACCTGACAAAACGCAACGAATACATGTACTTCGCGTATTAAATAAAGAGAAAGAAAACAACCAAATGAATTAAATGTAAAATAAGAAGAGATTTAGTCCATCTTTATTACCAAGAAAAGGATCATGGGAAATTTGTCACTTTCTTTGTTATTCTAAATCATTAGTTTCAGGAGTATCTTGTCGCTGTTTCTTTACAGCCGACTGGGAATCTTTCTGCACCAAGAAACTATCAAAAGAAATTTGTCGCTTCCTTTACTGGAGAATCTTTCTGAAGTGGGCCATCGTGTTATCATTCATCAGGTTTACTGCCTGTCAACAAGTTTGTTTGGATGATAGTTCACAATGAAGTCTTCGACGTCTGCCCACTTGCTGCAAATTTCTTTAATCCTGGCAGTTGAAACGATCACTGACTCCTTATCATCGGATTACTGCTCCTCCTTTAATGTCTTTAGTTGTTCGTTCTGAAGATCCACAAGCTCATCGGTAGCACTGTTTGTACTGTACGCGATCATTTGTCTCCAACGGTACACTTTGCTCTCTCTCTCTCTCTCTCTCTCTCTCTCTCTCTCTCTCTCTCTCTCTCTCTCTCTCTCTCTCTCTCTCTCTCTCTCTCTCTCTCTCTCTCTCTCTCTCTCTCTCTCTCTCTCTCTCTCTCTCATTAGTAACCCGAGGTACTGTTCGTTACCCGAGACATAAAATTTTCAAAGTTGTTTTTCGTAACCTGAATTGTTCGTGACCTGAGGCGTTCATAACCCGAAGTACCACTGTGTGTGAGCGCACGAGAATTGGAAGCGGTTCGAGTCGTGCCAGTGACTTATGAGAGTATGGAGTCGGTCGCTCAGAACGCAATGGCAAACTACTGAGCGTAATCTTGCCAAGAAATCAACAATCAGCTGAAAGATGCTAATGTTGACAGCGATGTCCTGTAAACGATATGCAAAGCATTTTTAATACATATATCAGAATATTTTCCATTCACGTTTACTCTTTAATGGTTTTATTTTGGTAGGATAGCCTCATTTCCTGTCTAGTCGCATTGTTATAATTACTACCGGCGAATTGTGTTATGTGTGATACTGTTTTAGTAAAGCTTAACGTCCACTTCTCGTGTGATTCATTCGTTGTCTAGTTCAGATGTCAGTCAAGAGCAATAGCTACGATGTAGAGGAAGAATTTCTCTCTAGTAAGTTTCCTCCCTTTGCTTTAGGTCTCTAGTGTGGAGACTAAATAGTGTGGCTTATTTTGTTTCTTGTTCTTATTTTGCTGTCTCCTCTATCTGCAGTGAAGTATCTTGAATAAACTGCATTTTTTGTAGTTCTCTTCTGGAACCATAATGTTGAACATTCACATAAATTTCAATAGGCTAATACATTTCCTGTGCATTGTTGCTGACACTGGCGGACTGGGTTAAAAATACTATTTTCCCGGAGAAAAGCTACTAAAAAGTCATTAACATTCTAAATATATTGACTAATCTTTAAGAGAGCCCATTTCATTGCCAAGGAAATAACTGATCCTCTGACCAGTCCGCTACTGATTGCTAGTCCATTCTTGGAGAACATGCTCCCGTGTGCTTCAGTTCTGAATTGTTAGCTAAAAATAAATCCAGGGGTGTTGATCGACACTCATAGAAGTTTGGGTAAGAATGACAAATTAGACACACTAGACCAGTGGTTCTCTGCCTTTTTTTTTGGTCCATTTGTGATATATTTCCCAGTCGCCTCACATTTTCTGATATTTGTCAAACTGACCAGAAAGGAATACCTATGGGAGAGAAATTCATCAGCCGTGTAAAAACAAGTGGGTTATTTGAAAGGACGAGAAACGATTGGATCAAACAAAAACTGAGGTACCCGCCAAAGTTCTGAGCATAATTGGTGGTGAATAACAATTCAGTTCACGCCAAACCTTCCATGCAGCCACTAGCATTTTCTGTGTGGGGGTATTTTGGGTCCCTCAGGTAAGCTTGACCTTAAATATGTGCTAAGATGATCCACGATGTTAAGGTAACACGGTGTTTGTGTGAGTAATGATCTCAATGTGATGTTTAAGCTTCTTAACAAGTGATCAAAATCAATGCTTTATGTGAGAAAGAAATGTCGCCAAACGCCATGTTTTTTTTTCCATTGCTGCATCTACCATGTTAGAACCTTTCTGCTAGTCATTCTATCGCCATGTGCTACAGAGAATGCTATTGCATACTAAATGCATGTATATATAAACACTTTTCTCTATGCAATGGAAATGCACTCTTTAAATGCACATTCTAGGCATTGTTGCTTCTGCTGAGAACATGTTGTTAAGCGTCCATCTCTTAAAACCCGTGTACACAGATTCACACGTTTATGAATGGATATTATGTGATTTTTCTGTTCACATTTTTCATGAATATGCTTTGTGAATTCGCCATGTTCTTGTCATGAGAATTAATGCTCATTAATAAGGAAAGATAGCTGCACCATATACCTAAATGTTTGCCAGACGTTGCAAGCACCGCCAGCTTTACACAAATGTTGCTGGTGACTGCGTGATTATTACGTTCAGGGCCCTGCCAATTGTGTTCTGAAAATGGCCAGAGAGCAAGTCCATTTCTGAATTGTGTGCACGAAAATTGCTTGCAACAGTGGGTAGTTCTTTTCAAACGTCGTCTTCAACCCCTTGCTTAGAGGAGAAAGCTGGGAGGGACAATCTGCGTTTGTGTTCGAACCATTGCTTATGCTGAATGCATAACTATCTAAAGGCTCTAGCTTAATTTCATGAGATAAGTGATATGTTTTCATTTGTGGTTGTTGTATATTTAATATTGGTTCATGATCATTACTTTTGTTGTGGGAGGAAAGGTTCAAATTTCCCCCTGATTTGAAAAGGAAAATGTGCTAATGATGATAATGATGGAGGGCACTTGAGATCTAAGTCTAGCTCCAGAGGAATTAAGACTGGTCTTGCATTACAAACATAGGATGAGATGTTATAATGGTAACTTTATCTCAACCTGCCTGTGTCCCAACAAACCTTGTCTTTATATGCATAAGTCTCAACAGACCTCTGACTTACCAGGCAGTTGTCACAATATGTATTTATCTCAACATGCTTCTGTCACAACACGCCTTTGTCTTAATCTATCTCAATCACCACACAACTATGTCACATCAGTGATGACTTTGTCTCAACTTTCCTTGATCACAACCTGAGGACTTTGTCACAACTGGACAACTTGGTCTCATCTTTATTATCTTATCTTACTGTCCTTGTTTCATCAAGAGTTGATCGCATCATCACCACACTCCAACAGATGTAGGAATGAATTCCATCTAGAAAGAAGAGAGGGTAGAGATCCCACCATTGAGTGGAACCCCTCTTCTTCCTCATCCTATTTATTTTCCCCCTTTTCGTGATTTATATTATGATGACACATGATTTTTATCAAATGCTTATGTCGTTTGTATTTTGTTCATACTGTAGATGGACGGTGTACATTTAAGTCAACAGAAATGAATGCTGGTTGGTGATGCAGACTTACATGCTGACGAGGTAGAGGTATTATAACCATGTCCATACCATGCCAGATCCATTAGTATTACAGCATTGTCCATGCATCCCTCACCATCCCAATCTCCATGTGATTAACCACCGAGAACACCAGGTTGTTGGAGACTGCCAGTATACTTTTACTATGCTTGTGGGAGACAGAAAGACCATTTCTTAATTTAGTTATTACACACACACACACGCACACACACGCACGCACGCACACACACACACACACACATACACACACACACTCATATATATATATATATATATATATATATATATATATATATATATATATATATATATATATATATATATATATATATATACCGACTTCGTGGCTTAGAGGTTATGACTTTTCTCCGTAATCTCGTATACTCTCGTCGGTGACGTGATGACGGTGAGAATCAGCAGTGGTTCGAATTGCATCGGTAACTTACGGGGTATGTGAGCCTGCCGCTCAGAAAGCAATGGCAAACTACTGAGCGTAATCTTGCCAAGAGATCAACATACAGCTGAAAGATGCTGGTGTTGACAGCGATGTCCTGTAAAGGATATGCAATATATATATATATATATATATATATATATATATATATATATATATATATATATATATATATATATATATATATATATATATATATATATATATATATATTGTTGTACCTGTGATGATCAATGTTATGTTTTCACAACAAATGATAATCTATGTTGAGCTTAAAACTTTATCCCAAAATGATCTGCACGCCAACCTTTGATTTCATATTCCATGTTATGTATTAAATCAGAATTCGAGTGATTTCTTGATGGATGTTATGTGATAATGGTGTATGTTTTGCTCACACAATGACTGTTCTGTGATAACAGCGTAGTGTCTGTACTAACCAGGCGGCCTTAATTCTTCAGACTCAAGAACATCCCCCTCCCCCCCCCCCCCCCCCCCCACCCGCCATGCACTGCAAGGTGCTATATTGGCTGTAAATGACAGTTTATGACAGTAAATCCACAGGTGTTGATCAACACATAGAATAAATAGAAACTAAATCAAATCAAATCAAATCAACTTTATTTTAAAAGGGTCACAAATTGGGCACGCAGGCCCGTCTTACATTCGGCCCTTCCAATCACTCATCTTTCGTTCATCAATGGTGCATTATACATTTACATAGGAAGAAAAAAAAACATTGTCAAATGAATGTTGTAAACATAAACAATGCAAATTACCATGTTATGAGGCACATCTCCCACCCACCCACACATCACCCCACACACACACACACACCCACCCACACACACACCCAGGGACACATAATACCCCACCAACCGACCCATCCCCCTCCCACAATCCCCCACCCACACACACTGCCCTCACCCGTTCCCCCAACCCACACACACTCACCACCCACACAAACATCCCCCACCAACCCACACATCCCGCACCCACCCACATACACATCCTAACCCACACACCCATCCCCCACTCACACATCCTCTACCCACCCACCCACACCCCAACCACCCATCCCCCAACCACACCTCCATCGACCACACATTCCCCACCCACACACACATCCCCCACCAACCCACACATCACGCACCCACTCACATATCCCCAACCCATACACACACATCCCCACCAACAGACATCTCCCTACCCACAAACACACATCTTCCTACCCACCTATATATCCCCAATCCACACATACATCCACACCCACTCACACATGCACTAACTCATATCCCCCACCACACACATATCCCCCACCCGTACCACACACACCCCCACCCACCCAATATTCCCCACCCACACACCACACATAGGTATCCCCCACCCACACATCCCACACCCACACACCAAAACATCCCACACCTACACACCACATACATATCCGTCACCCATATACCACACAATATCCCCACCCACACACATATCCCCCTTCCACATCCACACAGATAGCCTCACCCACCCACCACGCACATACCCCCACTTCACACAAATCCCCCACCTATGCACACATCCCCATCCACACACCACACACATATCCCCAACCAACACACCACACACATCTCCCCACCCACACATACATCCCCAACCCATCCACCAACAGACACACACACTCACTCACCCACACATCCTCCACTAAGCACCCACACACCCCGCAACCGCCCACCCCTAACCAAACATCTCTCGATCACACATACCCCCACCCACACACATCCTCCACCCACTCACACATTCTGCTCCGACACACTCACATCCCTCACCCACCTATACATTCTTCAGCCACTCACACACACCCACCCACACATTCCCCACGACCCACATATACTCTACACACCCACACATATCCCCCACCTAAACACACATTCCCCCGCCCATCACACACATTCTCCACACACACCACACACTATCCCCCCACCCACTCACCACAAACCTACACCCACATCCCGACCCACACACTACCCACATATCCCCAACCCACACACCATACATTTCTCCCACCCACCCTTACTTCCACAATCCACCCACACACATCTCCTACCCACACACCCCCGCCACCCACACATACTTCCCCCTAACCATCCACACATCCTCACCCAGCCACACATATCCCCCACCCATACACACATCCCCCGCAACCATCCCCACCCATACACACATCCCCCACACCCCCTACTTACACCCCGACACATCCACCCACACATACCCCCACCCACCAACACCCACAAATCTCACTACCCACCAACACCCACACACCCCAATCCATCCAAACGCATACCCCCCACACATCCCCACACTCACACACATCCTCCCACACACACACTCACACATCCCCACATCTAGACACATACATAATGCCTCGCGTGATCATTGAAACTAATATGAACAAACTCCCACACTTTACTCACACACATACACTGACGATTGTCGTGAGCAGTCTCATAAAAATGTTAAACATGGAGAAAAATGTGTACATATACAGTGTGTGGCGTAAAAAATAGTGATGCTCCCACACACAGAGATACACACAGACAGGCACACGCGCGCGCGCACACACACACACACATTCATTCTCACACTCACTCACTCTGTCCCTCATTCACACTCACTGACTCTCTCACTCAAAACTATAGTAATATACATAAGTTTATATTCAATCAATCAATCATGTGCCATGCCGGAAAGCGTGGGCGGTCATGATTCGCCATTTCACTCGATCACCAGAGTTTATATTACACATGATGAAATCAAATGGCATTCAACTGATAATATGACAGATGAGAATACACAAACATATCGATTAGCGTGTTACATGACACGCGTGTTACATGACATGCGTGAGCTCAACTCTCTCTCTCTCTCTCTCTCTCTCTCTCTCTCTCTCTCTCTCTCTCTCTCTTCTCTCTCTCTCTTCTTTCATACACACACACACACGCATGCGTGCGCACACACATATACACTAACACATCCACTCTCCCACTGTCTCTCTCTCTCTCTCTCTCTCTCTCTCTCTCTCTCTCTCTCTCGCTCGCACATTCTCTCTCACTCTTACTCACTATTTCTCTCATTCATACACTCTCTCCATCTTTATTCACTCTATCTTTCATTCTCTTACTCTCTCTCTCTCTCTCTCTCTCTCTCTCTCTCTCTCTCTCTCTCTCTCTTTCTCACTCACACAAAGACAGACACACACCCTCACGCTATCACTCAATGTTTCACTCACTCTCTCTTATCCTAGTGCACTCACTCTCTCTCTCTCTCTTACTCTCTCCCTCTCTCTCTCTCTCTCAAGCACACACACACACTCTAACACTCATTCACTCACTCACACACACTCTTTCACTCATTCACTCCTCACTCATTCACTCACTCTCTCTCACACACTCCTTCACACACACACTCACTCTCTCAATCACACTCACTCACACATACACATACGCATGAACTCACGCACACATACACACCCTCACTCACTCTCACACATACACGTACGCATGCATGCACTGACACATTCCCTCACCATTTCTCGCTCAATCACTCTCTCCCACACACCCTCATGCACATGCGCGCACACACACACACACACACACACATTCACTCTCACACTCTCTCTGACACCCACTCTCTCTGACACCCACTCTCTCTCTTTTTCTCTCTCTTTCTCTCTCTCTCTCTCTCTCTCTCTCTCTCTCTCTCTCTCTCTCTCTCTCTCTTTCTCTCCCACACGCACACACATATATAGTGAACAGTTATAGTTAAACAATTATAATGAACAATTATACTGAACAATTATACCAGCAGATGAATTATGGTGGCATATAGTCGGTGTGGATTAAGTATTGAAAGAGTTTTCGGTTAAATGTGTAGGGACTCATTGGAGTTTTCACTAAAGGACAGACTAGACATTAAAGGACACACTAGACCAGTGGTTCTCAACCGGTGGGGAATCCCCCCCCCCCCCCGGGGGGGGGGGGGGGGTGTGTGTGGAATTTTAGGGTTTCCGGGGGGGGGAGGGGGATTAAGACCATTTCAAGATCGCGTTAATACAAGAACCGATGACTCGATATTGTTTTTCCCTTCATACTTTCCAGTTATGTGTATGTCTCATCCTTTTAAAATTCATTTTATAAAGTAAGTAGACCCACAAATCATGTTTTATGTGGGTGTCTAGACTTGTTTTAGTATATGCTATTAAATTTACCTTCCATTTGTATGTATACTGTGTAGGGGTGGGGGATTTTTAGATAGGAAATATGAAAGAGGGAGAATGACGTTCTGAAAATACGGTGAAGGGGGGCACGGGCCAAAAAAAGGTTGAGAACCACTGCACTAGACAGTATAGCAATTGAAATATATAATGGCCACGCTGGGACTGGAACTACAAGTCTCCAAATAAATACAGCACCGCTATAAAGAAACAACGTAGGTAAGTGGTTCAACCCTTACACCGGACAGTTGGACTAAAATGATGACCTATCGTCCTTGACTTGGGGACGTTAATAATTACAAGCACATCTGAAGTCGGAGTGGGCTCGCCTGATGGCGAGGGACACTGTTAATAGGGAAAGCTAATCTACATGCAAAATTCAGTACAGCACTGCTGGAAGTATTGTGTACGGACTACGTGTGAGTTAAAAGCGAGCCAGCGCAAATAAAAAAATAAAAGAAACACTGTATCACTGCTTAAATCTGGTTCTCATTATGAGCTGGGAAATGGCTATCTGTTCTAGTGCCTTTAACAAACATTCGGCATTCTGC
The DNA here is from genome assembly GCA_014155875.1 of Cepaea nemoralis. Lineage (NCBI taxonomy): Eukaryota > Metazoa > Mollusca > Gastropoda > Stylommatophora > Helicidae > Cepaea > Cepaea nemoralis. Next base: position 124,394 of record JACEFZ010003318.1, on the reverse strand, counting down.
GAGATGGGTCTGGCATGCTGTGTGTCTTTACCGTGGGGTATTTGGGTCGTTTGTGGAGATCGAAATGATAAAGTGCACATTTGATAAATATCGTGGAAGTAACCGGAGGATCTGGACGACACTCGGGACTCAGAGGAAAGGCCAGACGGACATATAATCACACTGCTACAATCAGTATTTGAACTCTTCGCTGGCTGTTGAAGATGAGCAGAGAGCACGTATGGGTATGTTCCGAGTGCTGTGCTGTCGATTCTTGAATCAGCTCAGTTCAACTCAACTCAGCTCAACTCATCGCATCTCAACAACTGAACTCATCTTAACTCATCTCAACTCAACCCAGCTCAACTCATCTCAACTCATCTTATCTCATCTCAATTCAACCCAGCTCAACTCATCTCATCTCAACTCAAGCCAACTCATCTCAACTCATCTCATCTCAACAACTCAACTCAACTCATCTCAATTCAATTCATCTCATCTCAAGTCAGCTCAACTCAACTCAACTCAATAAACATTTCAGAAACTGATTGGAGCTCATCAAACGCCATGTGTATTAAACACTATTGTACGGAGCGCAGTGGGAGGGGGTGTGATGGTACACGCCTTATCCTGATTGCAGAAAATGCAATATAAGGACTAAATATCATGGTAGAGCAGAAAAGTCCCTAAGTCTTTGTCTGCAACTGGTCTAGGATTGATTCTCCGACAGGCGGACTGTTAGAGCATTGCTTTGCTAATCCAGCAGCTTCTGTCACTTGTCTTGTACCAGATGTATAGGTGTTACCTTTCCACTGGAGTAAACTAGGCAAGGCGTTGCTGAGGATTGTGAACGGTCAAGGACTCTGACTGCTGATGATTCAACCTTGATACCCCTATGACTCACGTTCGTGGCTAGATTTGAGATGATGATTGTTTGTTGCAGCTTAACTATCTATCTGAGCCTCTTTTTGGGTTTCTACTGTTATCACCAAATGAGTTCTTCTGTTTGACTTGGCTTGTCTCACTTAAGTACTATCTAGCACAACCGCCGGTTCTTGCACTTGGAGAAAGGATGAGAGGATAGCAACACAGTCTGCGTGAACATGGTCCGTCGGCGTCGGTACCGGGTAGAAAAGAAATCCTCACTCCGATAGATAAGCCCTTTTCTTGGCTCATGCGATCTAAACGCCCGTGCATACAATTCCTCTTTCCAGTGGTCTTTTATCTTTAATCAACCAAAACCAAACGGTCTTGTGAATTTTTTTAATTGTCCCAAAGCCGTTTTCTGGTGTAGGTCTGTGATGTGATAATGGCATAATGCCAGCACACTTTGTAGGACTGAGAGCAGGGAGGAATAGGTGGCCAATCTTTTCTTCACTTTGACAAGTGACGAAATTAAGTCGTTTTCTGGTGTATGTCTGTGATGTGATAATGCCAGCACACTTTGTAGGACTGAGAGCGGGGGGGGGGGGGGAAGATAGGTGTCCAATCTTTTCTTCATTTTGACAAGTGACGAGCTCAGGCGAAGTGAAGAGAAAATTAGCATCAATTGAACGAAATTAAAATGTGGCGAAGAAAGTACTTTAACTACAAATCACGTGATCACAAAAATGGCTGAAGGGGAGTGTTTCTATAAACGCTAAACAAGTCCAACCTAGTGTAAAACTTTCATATCTGAGATGCAAGATGCATTTCTCCATCCCAGAAACGGAAGAGGTGAAGGAGGGCACAGCCACTTTCACGGTAATTTCTTAGTTATTGTGGTAATGTAGTCCGCACTACGGTTTATTCGATGTCAAACAAACTGTCCATTGGATGTGTCGTGTGGTGCTCAACTGAAGTCAAAACTTACTTAACTGCAAAGTGGAGGTGGATCAAGATTCTTACTCCCACGAGCCTATTGTTGTTGACTGTAGCCGCAAGCTTCAAGTATATAGTAATACAAGTCTAAACTTGACTGTTTACCAGTTTTACTGTTTGCGCTACATACGAGCTAGCGCCATTTAATTTTTATGTGTAATTTGCATTTCCAGTTTCAATTAATTTAATGAATTCATTTACATTTGTTGAGGAGGAAGTTTATATGTAATTGCCATTATAAAGTGCCATTTATGCATTGAAGGGTCGGCTGTAATGTCCGCTACACCCTTTGTCATGCATCTTCACATGCACTTTTTTATCCAGGCTTCTTACACTCTGTCACTAGATGATGTTGTCTACCAACGTATTCTCAGACACTCTTCTGAACGATGGTCCCAAATTATTTAGAGTAAAATGCATCCCTTATAGGACCTCATAAGGTCATTTCTGGGGCGATATGTTGTCAATCACTTACGTTTGAGAGTATCGTCGTCTGCTAGACACTAGACTGATTGACGTTTGAGTGTGTGGCGGACTGCTAGACCGATCGATGGATACAATAAAGGTTTATGGGCCCAGAGGGCCCTCACTGTCGTTGGAGTGTATATCCATATCTTGTGCTACCGACGGCAGTGAGGGCCCTCCGGACCCAGGCACATTTATTGCATCCATCGATCGGTCTAGCAGTCCATGACACACTGAACCGGAAGTGATCAACAACACATTCAATGCTCATTCCAATATGTATAATTTTTTTCCCCGCTTTATACCGATACAAGAGTTTAGAACATGTTTTCCAACAGTGTTTACAACTTTAGTGCCACAATTTCCACATATAACTGAAATATTATTGGTACGTATTTCCATTTTCTCAGTTCTATATTTTAGTTCGTAGTTCGTATTTTATAATATATCAGCTAATGAGGCCCTGAAGGGATGCTTTTTACGATAAATAATTTGGGACCGTCGTTCGGAAAAGTGCCGTATTCTCTTGTATTCTTCCCCTGCAGTGTTTCCTCCATCTCATTCCTTAGCAAGGATATCTTTATCATAATGACACAAGTGGAAGAAGATGATGATAAAAAAATTTGGGAGCCGGGGTTGCACAGCATCATGTTGGTCATGGGTTCAATTCACATCTAGGCATATTGAGATTCTAACAATTGACCTGTACTCCCAGGTCAACCTCGACTAATCTGGACATCAAGAAATATCTTGGGAAGTAAAGGCGGCCAGTGTGACACTGATCACATGAGTCACCGAGTGCCAAGTGATCTATAAAATATGGTTCTTGCACTAATGGGCCTTATGGTATTGAAAAGGGTCATTTTTTAAAATTTTACTTTTACTTATAAAATATTAAATAATTATATTTATGTCTTGTCTGCATTGTTTTAGATGTACAATATCTACATTAATGGAGTGTTTCACTGCAAGGCAAGATACAAACAGATGAGGCAGTTTCATGATGAGGTAACTCGATCTAGTCTGGAAAGACTTTCAGAATTAATGTTTTCAGAAAGACTGTTTGTTATCTGTTGATGTTTAGCTGTAATTATTATTTGAAGATATGTTTGGTGTCTGTTGACTTAACTGTAATTGTTTTTTTTTAATGTATGTTTGGTATCTGTTAACCTCGCTGTAATTGTTTGAATGTATGTTTGGTATTTGTTGACTTTAGCTGTAATTATTGTTTTTTGAAAACTTAAATATTGAATTCAGCTTTAATTATTTTTTTTATACTTCATGAGATCTGCTTGTTGTTTGTTGACTTTCAGCTGTAATTATTGTTATGTGAGAATGTGTCTGTTGACTTTCAGCTGTAATTACTGTTACTTGAGAATGTGTTAATCTGCTGACTTTCAGCTGCAATTATTTTTAGTTTAGGATGTGTTTATCTGCTGACTTTCAGTTGTAATTATTGTTAGTTTAGGATGTGTTTATCTGTTGACTTTCATCTGTAATTATTGTTAGTTTAGGATGTGTTTATCTGTTGACTTTCAGCTCAAGAAGGAGTTTGGGTCCCATGTGCTTCCAGAGTTTCCTAAAAAGAAGATCCTTGCATTATCTCCCCCAGAGATTGAACAACGAAGAGTTCTGCTGGAGCGATACATTCAGCTGGGTGAGCCCTGTTGTGTCCATCCTTGTTGATTGATTACAAGCCAACTTCATAATATCTCAGCCTCTCTCTGTGCATAAGTGGGTGCGCATGTGAGGTGTATTTTGTGTGGGTGAATCGTCTTCTTTTGTGTGTATGTTATTGTGTGGAAGACCCATCTTCATATATGTGTGTTATTGTGTGGGAGAACCATCTTCTGTTATGTGTGTGTGTGATTGTGTGGGAGAACCATCATCTGTTATGTGTGTGAAACTGGGAGAACCATCTTCTTAATATTTGTGTGTATTTGTAAGGAAGAACCATCTTCAGATATTTGTGTGGAAGTGTCTGCGAGTGTATGTGAGTGTGGATTAGGGTATATGTGTATATCTGTCTTGTCGCAGGACATTTTAGTGTGTATTGTTTATGTGCCGGTCTCTCTGGCCGAGGGGTTACACCACTTTCTCCATAATCCCGTTTATCACGCAGAGTCTCGTAGTAGGTGAGAACTGGGAGCGGTTCTACCCCCGCTGGTGACTTGCGGGATAACTGAGCCGGCCGCTCAGAAAGCAATGGCAAACTACTGAGCGTAATCTTGCCAAGAAATCAACAGACAGCTGAAAGATGCTGCTGTTGACAGCGATGTCCTGTAAAGGATATGCGAAGAAAAAAAAAATTGTTTATGCACAAAGCATTCATATTACCATGTTTTTCTCTATGTGAATGTAACATTCATAACAGATAACATATAATTGATGTGTGAAAGATGAGTGACTGCAGGAGCCAAATGTAAGGTGAGCCTGCATGGCCAATTTATGACCCTCTGAAAATAAAGAAATAAAGTTCACTTGTTCCTTCATTGCACAGTAAAACCAGCCAAAATCCGTCAGATCACAATAGAAGTTTCTTAGCTCAGCACATGTATTCCATAGCACCAGAGGGAATCCCAGTTTGTTATCAGACCCTTATCATCACCATCTTCATCATCATCATCTATTTCATCATCATCATCATCTTCATCAGCATCTTTGTAATCTTCATCATCATCTTCATCATTATCATCATCATCTTCATCAGCATCATCTTCATCATCATCATCATCATCTTCATCATATAGTAGGTCCTTTGCAGAATGTCCTCTCATCATGGGCAGCCCAACAGTTTCTAATCCGTTTCTAATCTCCCCTGCCCCAGTTACTCTCCTGCCTCAGTTACTCTCATGCTCCAGTTACTCTCCTGCCTCAGTTACTCTCCTGCCTCAGTTACTCTCATGCCCCAGTTACTCTCCTGCCTCAGTTACTCTCATGCCTCAGTTACTCTCATACCCCAGTTACTCTCCTGCCTCAGTTACTCTCCTGTCTTAGTTACTCTCATGCCCCAGTTACTCTCCTGTCTTAGTTACTCTCATGCCTCAGTTACTCTCATGTTTCAGTTACTATCATGCCTCAGTTACTCTCATGCCCCAGTTACTCTCCTGCCTCAGTTACTCTCCTGCCTCAGTTACTCTCCTGCCTCAGTTACTCTCCTGCCTCAGTTACTCTCCCGCCTCAGTTACTCTCCTGCCCCAGTTACTCTCCTGCCTCAGTTACTCTCCTGCCTCAGTTACTCTCATGCCTCAGTTACTCTCATGCCTCAGTTACTCTCATGTTTCAGTTACTATCATGCCTCAGTTACTCTCCTGTCTCAGTTACTCTCATGCCCCAGTTACTCTCCTGTCTCAGTTACTCCCCTGCCCCAGTTACTCTCCTGCCTCAGTTACTCTCATGCTCCAGTTACTCTCCTGCCTCAGTTACTCTCCTGCCTCAGTTACTCTCATGCCCCAGTTACTCTCCTGCCTCAGTTACCCTCATGCCCCAGTTACTCTCCTGCCTCAGTTACTCTCATACCCCAGTTACTCTCCTGCCTCAGTTACTCTCATGCCCCAGTTACTCTCATGCCTCAGTTACTCTCCTGTCTTAGTTACTCTCATGCCCCAGTTACTCTCCTGTCTTAGTTACTCTCATGCCTCAGTTACTCTCATGTTTCAGTTACTATCATGCCTCATTTACTCTCCTGTCTCAGTTACTCTCATGCCCCAGTTACTCTCCTGTCTCAGTTACTCCCCTGCCCCAGTTACTCTCCTGCCTCAGTTACTCTCATGCTCCAGTTACTCTCCTGCTTCAGTTACTCTCCTGCCTCAGTTACTCTCATGCCCCAGTTACTCTCCTGCCTCAGTTACTCTCATGCCCCAGTTACTCTCCTGCCTCAGTTACTCTCCTGCCTCAGTTACTCTCATGCCCCAGTTACTCTCCTGCCTCAGTTACTCTCATGCCTCAGTTACTCTCATGCCTCAGTTACTCTCCTGCCTCAGTTACTCTCCTGCCTCAGTTACTCTCCTGCCTCAGTTACTCTCCTGCCTCAGTTACTCTCCTGCCTCAGTTACTCTCATGCCTCGGTTACTCTCCTGCCCCAGTTACTCTCCTGCCTCAGTTACTCATGCCTCAGTTACTCATGCCTCAGTTACTCTCATGCCCCAGTTACTCTCATGCCCCAGTTACTCTCCTGCCCCAGTTACTCTCCTGCCTCAGTTACTCTCCTGCCTCAGTTACTCTCCTGCCTCAGTTACTCTCCTGCCTCAGTTACTCTCCTGCCTCAGTTACTCTCATGCCTCAGTTACTCTCCTGCCTCAGTTACTCTCATGCCCCAGTTACTCTCATGCCTCAGTTACTCTCCTGCCCCTGTTACTCTCCTGCCTCAGTTACTCCCCTGCCCCAGTTGCTCATGCCTTAGTTACTCTCCCGCCTCAGTTACTCTTATACCTAAGATGTCTGCCATGTCCTGTGACCACCTTCGTGCACTTCTTCCATGAACCCTGCCTTCCATGAACCCTGCCTTCCATGAACCCTGCCTTCCATCACTGTTCTCTCCCAGCCACTGTGACATTTCATATGGTACAAGTATTTCAGTTTCTGAGACATCATGCTGTTCATGAGACAGTCTTCTTTGATGTTCAAAATGTGTTGAATGTCATCATCATCATCATCATCTTCCACTTCTGCCGTCAAGCGTCGTGGGGAGGAATAATTTGCGCTCCAGCGCCCGGTGGGCAGCACTTGATAGTGTCATTCCATGTGATTGTACACTGTCTTTGATGTCATCAATCCATTTTCTTCTTGGACGTCCTCTTGGTCTCGTCGCAGATGATCTGTAGAATGTCAGTGTTTATATTCTTATTGCTCCGCAGTATTCTAAGAACTTATCTGTAACATTTACATTCTCAAGCCCCAGTTATCTTCTCAAGTAATTACAACATGGTCAGTCTCACATCTGTATGCTGCCACAGGAAAGATTCAGGTTTTCAATGTTGTATGCGCTTGAGACATGGGCAATAAGGAGGTAAACTGAGGAACATCTTCTGGCTGTGGGAATGTGGTTTCTGAGGGAATGACAGATTATTGTGGGTGAACATAAAAACTAATAGCATTCCTTCAAGAAACAGATACAAACCATAAAAGTGATTGGAGAAATTAGACATAGATAGTCAAGATGTTTTGAATTTGTTATGAGGTGAAATAAACTTTAAAACTGATTGACCATTGGCCAGCTTAATGAGAAGGCTATGTAGCCAGTCTGCTACCCACAGAACAGGAACAGTTTTGTATTATTTCTTCTCCTTCTTCTACCCTTTATCCTCCACTAAGACACAGGCTGTCAACCAACTGGATGCCAAGCCATCCTATTTTCTCCTGCATATTCTCCTCTTATTATTCACCTCTGTCTATAATTCTTTTCTCCAATATTTTTAGGTCTCACTCTATTTCTTTTGCCCTGCAGATTCCTGTGAAAGGACTTTATTATTATAAAGTTTTCTCAGTGTATATATCCTATCCAGCCCAGCGTCTTTCCCTTGCCTTTTAATTTGCTGGAATCTCTCTAGTTATCTCTCTGAGCTCCACATGAGTGATTCTGCCTTCCCATTTTAGTCCTATTCTGCTCAAGCACCAATTAATGAATGCTGGTAGTTTACAAGTGATTGTTTTAGCCATTTTCGATGTTTGGATCCATATAGCAGTACTTATTTAATGTGACATTTAAATATTCTTAGTGTGATCATCATCATCAAGTGCCATGCCAGCTGGCATAGGTGTTCATGTCTCTCCACAATATCTTGGTCTCTGGTGTTATGGATCAATTCTGCTGCTGATATTCCTCCATGCCACCGTATCAATCCATCCAGCATCATTTCTCTTGGTCTGCCTTTGTCTCTCTTCCCCTTAATCTTTCCAGTTGTCACGATGTTCTCCAATGCCTCTCTTCTAATCACATGACCAAAGAAAGCTTTTTGTCCCTTTCTTATTGTTGTATATAATGTTCTGGTGTCATTAGCCTCTTTCAGGCAAGTGTCTGAGTTTATTACAAGTTTTTTTTCTTTTTTTAATTTTTTTTTTTTACTTCCCAATATTTCCTAGTGTTATGAAAGCTGCTCTTGCCTTTTATATTCTTATGTTACAATCTGCATCTGTTCCCTCATACTCTAATGGATGCTAGTTATATACTTTATAATGTAAACCTAGCCCTAAGCCTTGGTTGGTAACTGGTCTAGGATCAAAGCTCCAACAGGCGGACAGTTAGAGCATTGCTTTGCTGACACTGCAGCTTCTTCAGCTTGTTTTGCTCCAGACGTATTGGTGTTACCTTTCCTCTGGAGTAAACTAGACAGGCTGAGAGAAGGATCATGCTGCAGGGACAACACGTGGTCTCTAAATTCAGCCCAGGCTTTGTGTTATGGAGAGATAACCTCATTTTACAAACTATCGTCTGTAAAGACAGCAAGGTGTCAGTCAATATAAACCTATAAATAAGTACAACTTCAAGTAACCCTGTCTATTTGCTATTAACGCAGTCTGCCCCATGCCATGCACCATGTGTGGTTGCCTTTTCTTCATGTGCGCTAGTCAAGATGTTATTCATGATTATACTTCTCATTTAATCAGAACATACTTTTAAAAATCTGATGATTTCTTGTTTTTTTAGTGTAACACATGTCATAAGTTTAATGATGACATCATAAACAAGTTAACTCTCAAAGAACACTGGTACTGCTATCAGTAGAACACAAGACAATCGCATTCATTGGGCACATCATAAGAAAAATAAAGCTGGAGTATGATGTGGCAGTGGGAAAGTTTAAGGGTGGGGAGTAGGTGGAGAGCAGAGTCTAGACAGTTTGACATCATGGCATGGAGGAACATATGGGTACTTGATACGCACCAAACAATTTACAGAATTGTCTAGGAAGGTGATGATGAAGGAAACTGGCCACCACACTTCATATATCATGACCTAGAATATATGAACACTTAAGAGAAACCACAAGTGTCTTTACATGAGATTGTTAAAGGCAGCAAGTAGTATGTATTTTGAGCCATTGTGGTTAGTGTTGCTAAGACAGCAGTCCAGGTTTAATTCCAAATAATGAAATAATGGTTGGTTTGCTCCTGGCCAGTTTGGCTGTGTGGTTGAGCCAGCCTTGTAAAATGAACACTAGATGATTATTATAAAGAAGCTGGTTCTAGGTAGCTCTTGAATGTTTTGTTTCTTCCTACATTTCAGTGAGTCAGGACCCCCAGATCAGTAGCAGTGATTTGTTCAATACATTTCTACTAACAGCTCAACAAGTAAGAGATGCTTTTAAACAACGTCAGACCCATGTTTATTCTTTGTTTTCTTTGTCGAAGGGTTACAGACGCAGATCATAATCCTGCAAACCACATTTGAAACACAGCTGTGAGCGATTTGGCAGCAGACCACCTTGCGTTGGGTTTGTTATAAAATAGTATGGGTGCTGGTCATTCAGAAAGCAATGGCAAACAACTGAACATAAACGTGCCAAGAAATCATAAACAGCCAAAATGAAAAGCTGGGATTAACTGCCATGTCCTGTAAAGGATATGCAAATAACTTTTTCTTTGGACAGTCAAACAGTTAGGATACAAGTCTCCCATATCGGGATTTATTGGTTTTAACTCTTTCTGTAACAGAAAACTCAGCATATTATGCTTTACTGTACTAGACAATTAAAAGTACGGTGAGAATGTATATTACATATAATTCAGCATGAAGGATTTAGCTATCTTATTGCTTTAGTTTATGTTGTGTGAACTCTGCAGTATGCACCTGACGAGATTCACCGAAATATGCCAGGCAATAAATCGTGCAATCTGTTGTTTGTGTCTTCGTTATTCAAATTCACTACGGGAAAACATTGTTTTTAATATGATGATTTGTCACTAAACACTTTCACTTTTTTCACCTCAGTCCAAAATATTTATTATTTTTGCCCCACATTTTAATTATCTCACAACATTCTTAAAATGCTGTTGTATCATTGCATATCATCCCTGAACACATTGTATTGGAAACTCTTAATGATTACACATCTGTGTCTATTGATTAACAACTTCTGATTTGCTGATGACATTGATCTTATGAGTTAATATTATGAGGTCCAAGACCTCATCTAAAAATTAGAGAAAATTTCAAGATCATATGGAATGGATATTAGCATATTTAAAAAAATTAAAAGCAAGATACTTGTGGATCACTACAAGGAGTTTGGGACAACCAGTACTACAGTAAGTGGATAAATGCTTGAAGATGTGAGCAACATTTAATATCTAGGGGCCACTATATGCAGTGATGGTAGGTCAAGATACCAAAACAAGACTTGAGATGACTTCATTTGCCATTTGTATAATTATTCCAATATAAAAAAAGCAACTTCAGCTTTCTTTTCACTTGTAGTATCTGTTCTTTTATATGGGTGTGAAATTTGGACTATCACTGCAGCAACAGAACGAAAGGCTTCTGAATACAAATGCTTTAGGAAAATTATGTTTGTGTGATACAAAGAGCGCATGGTAAATGTGTATGCATCAAGAACCACTTTTGTCAATTGCAAAATGTCAAAAGAGTGGCTCATTTGAGTATGTCACACATCCTGCTCTCCAAAGATAATCCTCCAGGGAAAAGTTGAGGGTCAATGGAGAAGAGTAAGACAGAGAAAACCCTGGCCTGATATATTAAAGAATGGACTGGCTGTAGTATATTCACACGTGCGTGATATTGACAACAGAGAGCTATGGGAGTACTGGTTGCTGATGCTTCCATCATACCATTGCTGTGACTAACTTTATGAGATGACGATCAAGACGTAAAAATACATCGTAGAATTATCTCATGTTGGAAATTTACATTGAGACAGTTCTCAGAAACACCAACATTTTGAGCGAGTTAAAGTCAGAGAGGGTTAAAGCCTTTGGGCACATACAAGTAAGCTACACAACTGCTGTGATGTCTGTTTGTTTTTTTATTTTTATTTTCTCAAACCTTAGGAATCCCAAATGGAAGAGGCTGAGCGTGTTTCACTGGATACATTCCTCATGAATGGTCACAAGATCACTATCAACTTAATGTCTACAGACCAGACGGATGACGTGATGGAGGTCGGTTCCGTGCATGTTTGATGTGTCTTTGCTGTTGCATGCTTGTCTCTGTGTCTTTGCTGTTGCATGCTTGTCTCTGTGTCTTTGCTGTTGCTTGCTTGTCTCCCAGGCAAAGTGGTTAAGTGGCCTGCCTCATGTTCTGTAGAATGTGGGTTCATTTTCTGGGTGTATCATCCATTTCATGAGTGCCATTTTCTCTGGAGACTCCTGGGGGACTAAGTGGTTCTTCTTCTTCTGTGTTCATCCGGAGTTGTTTTTTTCCGGACGTGATTGCGTTGTGCCTGTTTACAGCAGAGCTGCGTTCTTGCGCCGTTAGGCCGACACATCCGACTTCTGCGGGCATTTGTTGACCGGGTTAACCTTCCCGGTGGTTTCTTAGGACGTTTGACTCTCACTGTTGTGGTGTTATCCCCCATCCCAGCTGGCCCATACAGAACAGCCAAAGACATTCTGCTCAGCCCTCAAGGGAAGGCAGGGGCAAACCATGGGCCTAAGTGGTTAAACTGTTGCCTCGCGCTCCAAAAGTCAAGGGTTCATTTCCTGGCTTCATCATCCGATTCACAAGTGCCATCTTCTCTGGAGACTCCTGGGGGATATTGCTGGATCTTTGTATTTTGTGCTGTGTGTGACACTTTCGGCAGGTCGCACTGTGGAAATAGACCAAGCTGTATGGGATCAAACCTGGTCAATGAAAACAATCCTCTATTTTATTCGCTTTTTAATGCTTGTCTGAACTTTTTTCATTAAGCAATAAATTATTACAAAGGGACAGTTTTCCACACCTTAAGACATACTGGGTATATGGTGCTAGCCCTATATTTGATAAGACCAATCGGCACTGAATTGGTGATGCCAGTATCGTGCCAGTTTCCTTTACTTCCCAGTACAATTCCTGGTACTCATGTTAGTATTGACTTTAAGAAGTCTTCTTTGTTCTATTTTCCAGGACTTCTGTGTTTGTAAAAAAAATTTTATCATATTAGTTCTGATCATTTTGTTCAGGGATACCACATGTCAAATAACCCTTAAAAAGAACCAGAATGTATAAAATTGCTGTTTTTTGTTTATAGATAATTATTAAGCAGCTTTGCTAGGTACTTTATATATTGTGAATAAAGTAATTATTTACTGTTTTTGTTTTTAATTCTCATCATCTGTGCTAACTTAAAAAATAAGCTTTTTTGTTTATAAGTGTGATATGCAATAAAGATGATTTGTTGACTGACTAACATATGAGTAGACAGCATGAAGAGATTGGCTGGAAGTTTGAATTCACCATGAAGGCAGACAAAAGACAATGTTCGAAATATGCAAGAGTAAGACAATGTTATATGTGAGTAGACAACATTATGTGGTGCTGTGGAAGACATCTGTGTGTGTACATCATGGAGACACAGGGCAGAGAGGCTGGAGATTTGCAAGAGGAAGACAATGTTACATGTGGATAAATAAGATCAAGAAATGGACTAGAAGTCTGTGTCAGTGCAGGTTGGAGACACAGGACAAGGCATGCTGGAGATACATGACAGTTAACCTTCATTATGAAGATGACACTTGATGATGATGATGATATATATATACTATTTTATTTTCAACCTCATCAACAGGCTGTAGCTCAACAGATTGAAATTCCCGATGATTTTGTTCATTATTTTGGACTCTTCCTTGTCAAAAAGGAAGATGATGGTGATAGTTCCAGTGAGTAATGTTTTTCCTTTTTAGTATTTCCTTGATGTGTTAATAATAACAACAATGTTTACAACCACAAACAAAGAAAGCAAACGTGTGAGATCCAGTTTTACATTATTCTGCACCTCAGAACAGGACACATTAGATTATGCAACCACATGTACGCAAAATTCAAGATTGGTGACTCAGCCATGTTCACATGTGGTTTGGCGTTGCAGACAGCAGAGCACGTACTCCTGGATTGCCCAAACTAAAACATATCCAGGCGAACCTTCTAGCCTAGAGAGACAACAGTGGAAGATAAACTCTATGGACTGCTGAGTGAACTAAAAAAGATTGTTAGATTCATACAAGAGACAACATTGCAGTTATAAACATATTTCAGGTGAACGAAAGAAGAAGAAAATGCTATCCAATGTTAAGGAGGAATTTTACATGAAACTTCAGAATACTATATGTGATCAAAGAAAAGACAATATCAAAACTTTATGGGTGACCTGAATGCCAAGATAGGGTCGGATAACATGGGTTATAAAGAGATCATGAGGAAACTTTGAATAATGAATGGAAAGTTAAGTTAGTCACACATCCTTTACAGGACGTTACAGTCAACCCCAGCAATTTTTGACTTTGTGATTTACTAGGCAAGTTTATGTGCAGTAGTTTGTCATTGTTTTCTGAATAATCGATGCTCATACCATTATTAAAAACCAACACAAAGCAGTCTGCTTCCAAATCGCCTGCAGCTGATTTTAAGCGCAGTATGCAGGATTGCACATTATATTTGCTACCCGTTAGCCACAGATGGAAATGAAGAATTATTCATAAATATGTTTTGCAAGGAATCAGTTTGTAGTATTTTTCCACATTAAGAATACATAAAGCAGTGTAGGTATTACCACAACTCAATTTAAAAAAAAATAAAATTGACCATATCAGTGTTAATAAGAAATGCTGTGAAAGCTTTCAGAGATGCAGATGGAGATTCAGATCACTATCTGCTGATAAGAAAATAAAATTAAGTTAAAACATAAGTGATACATAACATTTCATGAACATGGAAATCAATGCAATGTGGGATATCCCAGGATGCAGCTAAGGAACAGTTTATTTTCACAGTCTTTAATAAATACCAGGTCCTGCAGTAGCTAGTAGATGGGGTGAATACTGAAGAATGTTGGCAACAGGTTATAATCACTTGAAATGTATCATGTAGACCAACCGGCCAAGCCACCAACCAACCAATTGGCCAAACGACTTCCTGTTGAATGTAATACACTGAAATAGCACCTGAATGTAATACACTGAAATAGCACCTGAATGTAATACACTGAAATAGCACCTGAATGTAATACACTGAAATAGCACCTGAATGTAATACACTGAAATAGCACCTGAATGTAATACACTGAAATAGCACCTGAATGTAATACACTGAAATAGCACCTGAATGTAATACACTGAAATAGCACCTGAATGTAATACACTGAAATAGCACCTGAATGTAATACACTGAAATAGCACCTGAATGTAATACACTGAAATAGCACCTGAATGTAATACACTGAAATAGCACCTGAATGTAATACACTGAAATAGCACCTGAATGTAATACACTGAAATAGCACCTGTATGTAATACACTGAAATAGCACCTGAATGTAATACACTGAAATAGCACCTGTATGTAATACACTGAAATAGCACCTGAATGTAATACACTGAAATAGCACCTGAATGTAATACACTGAAATAGCACCTGAATGTAATACACTGAAATAGCACCTGAATGTAATACACTGAAATAGCACCTGAATGTAATACACTGAAATAGCACCTGAATGTAATACACTGAAATAGCACCTGTGTGTAATACACTGAAATAGCACCTGAGTGTAATACACTGAAATAGCACCTGAATGTAATACACTGAAATAGCACCTGAATGTAATACACTGAAATAGCACCTGAATGTAATACACTGAAATAGCACCTGTATGTAATACACTGAAATAGCACCTGAATGTAATACACTGAAATAGCACCTGAATGTAATACACTGAAATAGCACCTGAATGTAATACACTGAAATAGCACCTGTAATAATAAAACGGTGCTAACTCCATGACGAAGGGGTTGTGGACGCAGTTCGTAATCCTGTTTACCCGCGTTGGTTTTCTACGAAATGGTATAGGTGCCGGTCGTTCAGAAAGCAATAACTACTGAATGTAAACTTGCCAAGAAATCACAACAGCAAAGATTGCTGGTGTTGACTGCGACATCCTGTAAAGTATATGCAACTAACTTTTTTAATAATAAAACACAAAGTATCTGCTTAATTTTATTCATCTCTGTCTCTTATTCTCGTCTTCTGTGTTTTTATATCTCTATTTTGTGCCCTTCAGATTCCAGAGGAAGGACTTTCCAATTATACTTTTAACAGGTTTCCATCAATGTGTGTTATTTGCTTGATTTATTTTTCCTCTATGAATTTTTAGACCTAATTGTTATGACTTCTCATCAAGTGTGATTAAATTCTCTTGCATCTAATTATGTGTGGGATAGGAGGGCATTGCCATAATGCCTTATCAATTTCCACAGAGATTCTCAATGCTGCCTATGACCTTTTCATAGTGCACAAATCCATACAAAAGTAACAAATTCATTTCAGTACTTTGCTCTATTAATATGCATAATGTGACTGTCTGCTGGGATACTTCTTCTGCTGCGTTCACCCGAGTGTTTTTTCAGATGTAATTGCAGTGTATTGTTATGCACCCTTGGAACTAGATCCTTAGGCCAACACATCCGACATTTGCGTGTGTTTTTGACCAGGTTAGCATTCCTGGGGGACTCTCACTTTTGTGGTGCCATCCACATCCCAACTGGTCAAGTTAGAACAGTCGAATACTTCACGATCAGCCCTCAATGGAAGGCAGGGACCATCCATGAGCATTATCCGCCATCCATGGGAGGCTTCCATAGTTGCAGAGCTGACACATAGCGCTCTGGTGCTTGGCTCACCGAGGGAATCGCCACGTCCTGCTCATGGCTGCTTTAATTCCTCATTTCAATATATTGGGCATTTCATTTGCTACGGGCCACTCCCCGCACAAACCAAGTCAGTCTGCAGACAGTATCCACTCAGCGAGCTTTCAATTCAGACATGTGCTATTCGTTGTGCCTGGAAGATATATATAGCCAGAGCTGTTCCAGGCACAACGGACATTCTGGAAAACTAGCTAATCAGAGCTGTACTGGGCATGACAGACATTCAGAAAACTAGCTAGTCAAAGCTGTTCTGGTCACAAGGACATTCGGAAAACTAGATAGTCAGAGCTGTTCTGGGCACATGAGACATTTCACTTGGACGTTTTTGCGTTGTGCCAGTTTTAATTTGCCACCCTTAGGCCTGCACATCCAACTTTGGCGGGCGTTTTTGATCAGGTTAACCTCCTGGAGGTTTTGAGAGACATTTTTTGTGGTGTCGCTCACATCTCAGCTGGTCACGGTAGAACAGTCAAAGACATTACAGTCAACCTTCAAGAGAAGGCAGGGGCAGACCATGGGCATTCCCTGCTATCTAAGGAGGCTTCCATAATTGCAGAGCTGGCACATAGTGCTCTGAGACTGGGCTCACCCGAGGAATTGCCACATCCTGCTCATAGCTGCTTTAATTCCTCACTTCCATGTACTGGGCATTTCGTTTGCCACTGGTCGCTCCCCACACAAACCTAGGGACGGACAATCTGGAGGACGACATCCACTCATCAAGCTTTCGCTTCAGGCTTCCACGTGATGGATTCGCTAGCCAAGCGTGTCATTTTGTGCTTTTGAGACATTTTCCCACCTTTGACTACACTCACTCTATGAGTATAGATACAGACTTTCATCGTAACCACTTCGTGCGACTGGACCACTTTGCCACCTTAAGTACCGCTCACGAGGTAGGCTACATGTGCTGCCGGCTCAGCACCTTACTCTGTGTGACAGCCAGCGAGTAACGGCCAGGCCCTCTTATCCGGGGATCCCTCATATCCCCCAGCTGAGAGCCTTCGAACAAGTATCTGAACTAAGCATGTAGTGTGCTCAGCATCTCGCCTCCATTTAGCAGTAGGTGAGTATCGGCCCGGCTCTCACATCCGAGGATTAATGGCTTAGAGGCGTTCAGCCATATCCTTCAGCTGAGAGCCTTAGAATATGTGTCCGGACCAAGAATTACTGGCTTCGTGCTTTGAACTGATTTGAACTTTTGACTGCTATCCTCAGTCTACCTGCAGAGCAGCAGGTTGTGTCTCTCTTGGTCTGGTCCCTAACCCAAGTCCTTCCGACACATAGTTGTGCTTCCGTCGGCATAGCTCTTAGGGACATTGAGACATGCAAGCCCCTCTACCACGGCAAGGTGGAGACACAATAGAGGGGGCTGGGATACCATCTGGACCACTAGCTTCGCTATCCTCCAGGAATTTTATAACGTATTTGATTTCTTCTTTGGTTAGTTCCTTACAATTGATAACCATCTCCACTTCTGCAGGCTGAATATGTGGGGGGTCTTTTTGACTGGTCTATTACATTTTTCAAAGTATTTGGTCCGTCTGTTCATTTGATCTTTAGTTGTGGTGGGAACTTTTCCATTGCTAGTATTAAGTTACAGTTTTTACTGTTGACAACAAAAATGTATGAGATGATGCAGGGGTTTTGCTAGTGTAACATTTTTCTAACAACTCCTTCTAGTTGTGCGAAAACTACAGGAGTTTGAGTCCCCGTACCTCTCTCTGAAGGCAGCCAGCAAGAATGGGGTTCACAGAATAGTTCTTAGGAAAGGGCAAGTATTTTTTAAAATTGATAATTATTTAGTTTTGTTACCATCTTTTAATGAGAACTTATTTATATCTTTGAGCTTAATCATATTGGTTAATGAGACGAATGTTGCCAGTATCTTGGACTGCCTGAATAATAAAAATAAAAAATAGCAACGATTGACTGGAAGAGGCTAATGAAACTAGAACATTATATATACCTATATTAGAGACAAACAGCATTCTTCTTCTTCTTCTTCTTCGTTCATCCGGAGTTTTTTTTTTCCGGATGTGACTGTGTTGTGCCTGTTTACAGCAGAGCTGCGTTCCTGCGCCATTAGGCCGACACATCCGACTTCTGCGGGCATTTGTTGACCGGGTTAACCTTCCCGGGGAAAAACAGCATTCTTTGATCATGTAATGAGAAGAGAGACATTGGAGAATATCATGACAACTGGAAAGATCAGTGGGAAAAGAGGCAGAAACAAACCAAGAGAAATTATGCTGGATGGACCTTGGCCTTTAGGAATATCATCAGTAGAGTTGATCCAGAACACCAAAGACCGAGATCTATGGAGAGACATAAACGCCTACAGTAGTTAGCAGGACATGTGATGATGATCTGTGAGTAATTATGTTATTGATTATCATTTTTTTTTTTCTGTTTGTTAATTTGTTTTTAGAGCTGTGATTTTTGTCATGAAATGTTATAATTGTGTTAATGTGTATTATCAGTTTGTGTCCTGCATGCAATTGTGGTTTTACTGTATTTTTATGGTTGAGTGCCCCATGACAGATACTGCTGGTCAATCAATCAGATGCCATCTCCACAATGAAGGTTGGCTGCAATGGATCTCCAACACTGTCTGTCTCTCGCCCTGATATTACATTCTGTGATGTTTATCCATCTCTTGATACTATCTTCCCATTTGTATTGTTGTGTACCTCTTGCTTGCTTGCCTTCAGCCTAGCCTTCCAGTATGATTTTTATAAGAGTATCATGTCTTTTAGCGTGGCCGAAATATTTCACTTGCCTCCTCTTTATTTCTTTCATCAACTCTCTTTTTATTATCAATTGTTCTAGAACCTCTCTATTTGACTATTTCCATGAAATACAACATACTTTTCTGAAAATCCACGTCTACAGGGCCTCTACTGGACTTTCTAATTGCTTGTTCATTGTCCAGGCTTCAGCGCCATATAGTAGTGTTGAATATACATAACATTAGACAGTTCTCATTTTTAATACGTTGGTAATGTCTCTAGATGTTAATACCTATTTCATAATGTTGAAAACATTTTTAGCCATTCCTGTTCTCTGTTTGATGTCTGTTTCACTTCTGCCATCATCTGTTATTACATGTTTAATAGAGGAGACAATTGTTACTTGTTCTATTATCTCCCCATTTATTGTGATGTTCATTGATGGCCTCTCCTTTCCACTGCTAATTATCATAGTTTTCATTTTTTGGATGTTTGAAAGAAATACATCACAGCATCCATCAATAGGTGGCACACATGGCTCAAATAAAAAAAAAGAATGAAGGAATACCACACGCAATAAAATCCAAAAGAGAACAAGTGGGAGCTACCCAAAAACCAGCCAGCAGACATCTTGCCATAACCCACATATCAACCTCAATCTGGAGCCAGCGGTCCAATTGCAATGACCAACAAATTTCAAGGCAAGCCAGTGTTTACCCATAACAAGAATCCAGAGGTGAATAGCAAGCTGGTGGCAGAGATGGGAAAGAATCTTCTAGAGATGGACGCAGAAATAAAGACAAAGAAACAAATTGAACAGACGAGTCCTTCTGAGGACTAGTCCTTCTAAGCACTGCACCCAGGAAAAGACAAACAAGGAGCCGCCACTGACAGACAGACTGAAAAGCAGCAAGAAGAGTGTACAAAGGAAACCGTACCAGCTGACGTCACAGACATGAAATATACCACATGGGAAAACAGAATTTTACCGATGCAGAATCTAAAACTGCAAAATAAAAACCATAAAGAGCAGGTTGAATGAGGTTGATTTTTTTTTTTCACCGAAGAAGATGTTAATATCTATGCCATATTCTGCATTTTGCCTGTTTACTTGTTCCACTAGGTTCTGTAGCTTTTGCTGGCTTTCTGCCAGTAACACTGTATCATCAGTATACCTAACACTGTTTGTGATTCTTATGATACAGATACTGGGACCCTTCGTTTGATAATGATTTGCTGGACAACAAAATCACCATGAACCTCTTGTACGTGCAAGCCAACAATGATATTGAAAGACAGTGGATTCTGGCAACTAAAGAACAACTCAGCCACTTGGTGAATTTACGAAAGAAAGGTTCCAAGCGAGATGTAAGAACAATTATTTGTCCGTGTATTGCTCAGTATTGTTGTTCACACTGATTTGAAAAAGACACAGATACTGCTGCTGAGGTATGAATTGTTAGACCTCTGTAACCACTAGGTCATTGCATAATGAGACCTTCACAAACACTAAAACATAGCATACTTAGACCTCCACCAACACTAGATCATTACATAATGAAACTTTCACAAACACTAAAAAGTCGCTTAAAAGTCGACAGGGTCGACTTCATTGCGCTGGGTTTTTATCCCATATGGCTCGGTCTCTTTCCGCAGCACGGAAAGCGCCGCACAAAGCATGAACTCTGTGGCTCCAGCGACGACCCACAGGAGTCTTTGAAAAAATTCACTTGTGAACCGAAGGGCGCGGCCTGGAATCAAACCCACAACCTTCGGAGCCCGAGTTAAATGGCTTGACCACTTTGCCACAGAACTTCTTGGTTGGCCAATACAGTCAGCATCCTTGTTTACGACATTTTATAATGTTATGTTATGACTATTGATGTTACTACACATTAGGCATTTTCATATGTGCTCAGTCCTCCAATTCAGCAACCATCTCAAAGTATCTCAGCTCACAGTTCCTATGAGGAGCTGGTTGTAATAGCTCCTCTCTCGCCTTCAAAGATAGCTTTGACATGCTTGTTCAGGCTTCACATCCAGACTGTGTAATCAGGCTAGCATCATAGGCTCGTGGTCACTGGACAGCTGAGTCTGTACTTTTTTGCATATCCCTTACAGGACGTTGCCGTCAACACCAGCATTTTTCAGCTGTTGTTGATGTTCTCTGCAAGATTACGCTCAGTAGTTTGCCATTGCTTCCTGAGCGACCGGCTCACATACCCCGTAAGTAACCAGCGCGACACGATCCACTGCCAAATCTCGCGCAGCTGTGTTCCTCACGTGGATATAAGAGATTGCGGAGAAAGTCATTAACTCCTTCACCAGGGAGACCGGAGTCTGTACTGCGTATTCGATATTGGCCCTGCCCATGATTCTTCCTGCTTGTATTGGTACATTGTTTGCTAGAGCATCTAATTGATGTTTTGAATGTTATGACCATCTTCAATACATTGTTAAATTACCCATTAAGTTAGTTGCATATCCTTTACAGGGCATTGCAGTCAATACCAACACTTTTTGCTGTTGTGAGCTATTGGCAAGTTTACATTCAGTAGTTTGCCATTGCTTTCTGAATGACCGGCACCCATACTAATTCGTAAAAAAACCAATGCAACGCGGCCTACTGCCAAATCGTGCGCAGCTGTAAATTATCCATTACTGCTTCATAATACTCCTTCATACCATGCTAGGGACACTAGGAGAATCTCATCTCAGTACACAAACAATATAGCAGCAATTAGCATCCTAGCATGTCTATACTAGAGTCTTCAGTTAAAATAATTGTACTTCTGTGGGGGTCAGGACAATTGAAGTCACAAAAGATTTATTTGTATTTGGTGTTATTAATTTTCAGACTTGTGTTCATTCATTCAGTAGCATGTCCCTTGCACAACATTGCTCCCATAACAACTTTTGCTGCACGTCTAAAGATTATAAGTCAAGTCAGTAAGGGCCCTTGAAGTGTACTGGGTATATGGGGGGCTAGACCCATATTTTTAGACCAAAGGGCACCCCAGGGGTGATAAGGTCAATATCAAGCTGACCACGTTCACTTCCCTAGACATTTCCTGGTAGCCATGTTAGACTGGCTCGATCTGGGAGCCAGGTCAGTTTTTAAAAGTCTGCCTCAATGTGAATTCAACCCTATGACCAGTGTGAATTCAACCTTATGACCAATGTGAATTTAACCCAATGACCGCTGTGAATTCAACCCAATGACCAATGTGAATTCAACCTTATAACCAATGTGAATTCAACCCAATGACCAAATGTGACTTAAACCCTATGACCAATGTGAATTCAACCCAATGACCAATGTGAATTCAACCTTATAACCAATGTGAATTCAACCTTATGACCAATGTGAATTCAACCTTATGACCAATGTGAACTCGACCAATGACCACTGTGAATTCAACCCTATGACCAGTGTGAATTCAACCTTATGATCAATGTGAATTCAACCCTATTACCAATGTGAATTCAACCTTATGACCAATGTGAATTCAACCCTATGACCAATGTGAATTCAACCCTATGACCAATGTGAATTCAACCCTATGACCAATGTGAATTCAACCCTATGACCACTGAATTCAACCCTATGACCACTGGGCCGATAGGCAAGTGACTAACTACTGCTGCAACTCATATCTTTGAAAAAAGTTATTAATATTATTATTATCTTCTTCGTTCGTACAGAATGTTGTTTTAGACTTTATTGCGTTTTGCCTGTTTACAGCAGAGCTTTGATATTTGCAACTTTCGGCCGACACATCTGACTCCTTCAGGCATTTGTTGGCCGGGTTACCTTCCAGTATATTATTGTTATTACTTTTATTTATTGCAGTTTCTCAAAATGGCTTCCACTCTCAAATACTACGGCTACATGCACTTCAAGCCTTGCTTCACAGACTACCCAGAGCCAAACACAAGAGTCATTGTTGCAGCAGGCCAGAAGGAACTTAACTTTAGAGTTCAAGTGCAAGTGAGTTCACTTTAGAGTGCTAGTGGGTTGACTTTAGGGTGCAAGTGCTAATGAGTTGACTTTCAAGTGCAGATGAGTTCACTTTAGAGTGCAAGTTTATTTTAAAGTTCAATTGCAAGTGATTTCCCTTTAGAGTTCAAGTGCGAGGTCACTCTATAGTTCAAGTGCAGGTGAGGGTACAAGTGCATGTGAGTTGACTTTAGAGTTTGAGTGTGAGTTCACTTTAGAGTTCAAGTGCAAGTGAGTTGACTGTAGAATTCATGTGTAAGTGATTTACTTCAAGAATTAAATCAGTTAATTTTGGGTTCGGATGCAAGTGTGTTAACTTAGAGTGTGAATGGCATTACTTTAGAGTTTGAGTTCAAATAGGTAAACAGCGGAGTTTAATTGCATTTGAAATTTTGTTAGATAATTTTTCTCTGACTGACGTCACCTGGCCATCTTGATAGACGTTAGTTTTAACATTGTGCTCACAAAATGGACATAATATGAGTATACCTCTCCATAGCATAAAGTCTGGGCTGAATTGTAGAGACTATGTGTTGCCAATGCAGCATGATCCCTCTCTCTGCCTGCTTGAGTTTACTCCAGAGGAAAGGTAACACCAATACAACTGGAACAAGACAGGCTGTAGGAGTTGCTGTCCACCTTTCGGAGCTTCTATCCTAGACCACTGGCCCATCAAGGCCCTACCATGACATTTAGTCTTTAGTTTGCATTTCCTCACACTAGGATAAGGCTTGTAACATGCCAGTTGTGCACAGGGGATGGCTAGGAGTTACGGGCGCAATTCATAATCCCGCAAACCACGTTCGAAACACAGCTATGGGCTATTTATCAGCAGATCACAAGTCAAAAAGTATTGAGGTTGACTGTGACGTCATGTAAAGGATATGCGACTAACTAACTTAACCACCAAACTAGTATGCAAGTGTGCTAACCACTGCAGTACATGCGACTCCCATCTCACACACATATATATACTTTGTTAAAATTCTGAGGCTGAAATTCTTATTGCAGGTGATAATTGTAAGAACTAATGTTTGTTACAGGGACAGATCAAAGAGGGCAGTTTCAAAATTACACGCATGAGATGCTGGAGAATCACCACAGTTGTAAGTGTGTTCACATGGTGCTCTTTCTTGTACTGTATTGTAATCATAAGTGGACTGTTATGGGCGTTTAGATGAAACAGAATGCAGGAGCTCAGACAAAATTAGTCAAACATGACGAGGATGTAATCAGAAAGGTCAGAATTAACTTTGCAACTAAACATCCTCCAACAGCAGCAAGTGCAAAGATAACTTGGAGATCAGCATGGCTGAATGGATAGGAGCATTCACTCATAAACTTCTGGTGTGCTGATGCCGAGGTAGCAGGCTCAATACCTACACCAATCATTTGGACTAATATGTTAAAGTCTTGTCCTTGAATTGGGGATGTAAATTACAAGTACCTTTGAAGTCAGAGTTGCTTCGCCTGATCATGAAGGACATTGGTAATAGGGAAAGCTAACCCATCCACAAAAATCAGTCCAGCACACTAGAAGTAGTAGCACATATATGAACTGTGCTTGAGTTCAAAAGTCAAGGACGAGAAGTCAACATTTTATTCCAACTGACTAATATCAGGGTTGAACCCAATACCTTGGCATCAGCACGACAGATGTTCAAGAACAAGCATCTGAATGAGGACAGAGAGCATAGAAGGACTTTGATGATGCTACCATAATGACACCCGTACGACTCACATTCGGGAGTAATGGATGAGACACGATGCTCTCACTTCACGACATCAAGTCATGGTTTCCTGCTCTGTGGCAAAGGGGCTATGGACACAAGTCATAATCCCGCATACCGCATTCAAAACACAGCTACGGACAATTTGGCAGCAGATCACCTTGCGTTGGTTTTCATATAATTGTATAAGTGCCGGTTGTTCAGAAAGCAATGACAAACTACTGAACCTAAGCCTGCCAAGAAATCAAAACAATTCTGGGGTTGACTGCGTTTTCCTGTAAAGGATGTGCAACTAACTTTTTTGTGGAAGAAGAGATGGGTCGATCAACATAAAGCTAGACACAGGTCATTAAAGACACTCCTCAAATGACAAAACATGAGGTAGGGGAACTGGGAAAAGATCAGTAACACCTGCTGCATGATTATGATGGCACACTCATCTTTGGTGGTTTTGTTATTTAGGATACAATGTGCTGATCTGCTTGCTTTATAACTATAGTATTGTTATTTGCAACATGGCACTCCTATCTTGATGCACTATAACAGTTTGGTAATGTTATTATTTATGATATGATGTGCTGATCTTACTGTTTTATAACCATGCAGTGCTATTTGTAACACGGCACACTTATATTGATAACAATGGTTCCGTCACCCTGCTACTGAGTTGAGTGTGTGGAGCGACACTGTTAGCTGTGAATTTCATGTGGAATGCATTTACTTCTGTCCTTGGTTGTTTGTATCGTAAACTGCATGTTCAGACAAATGGCGGCCACCGGTTGCTGAACTAACTGAGTTTGCTTTATGCAGAAATGTATGGCTGCTGGTTTTCTAGTGACTGCTGCTTCCACTGACTGTGAACTATATTTTTCATGAGGAGCATTTTATGTGATATTCACTAGCACAGGAATGGAGCATTATGGGGCAACCCTTTGCAGTAAAGTTGGAACCACGACTGACAAACAAACTATATTGATAACTGTTTGGTAATGTAATCATTTATGATACAATGTTCTGATCTTTTTGCTGTATAACCATGTAATGTTGTTATTTGTAACATGGCTCGCTCATCTTATTGCAGTATCCGGCTGGTGATGACAAGTCGCCATCTTCTACCAACCAGAAGCCTCAGCTGGAATTGTCGTTTGAATATTTGATGTCACGAGACACACTCCAGTGGATCTCTATCATCAGTGATCAAGTGAGTTGTCTTGTGTGTGCATGTGATTTGTTGTGTGTATGTGTGTGATGATTGGTGATCGAGTGAGTTGTCTCTGTGTGATTTGTTGTGTATATGCATGATCATTGGTGTGCGTGGTGTATATATGACATGTGTAAGATTTGTTGTGTGTATGAATGATCATTACTGATCAGGTGAGTTGTCTTATGTGGTGTGTGTGACATATAAGATTTATTGTGTGTATGTATGATCAGTACTAATCAAGGTTGTCTTATGTATGGGTGGATGTGTGTGTTTGACAGGTTTGTGATTTGTTGTATTTTTATGTGTGATCATTACTGATCAAATAAGTTGTATGTGACGTGTATGATGTGTTGTGTGTATGTATGATCATTACTTATGTGTGAGTGCATGTGTGTTTGACATATTTGTGATTTGTTGTATGTGTGATCATTAATGATCATGTGAGGTGTCTCGTGTATGTGTGTGTGACGTGTATGAATTGTTGTGTGTATGTATGATCATTACTGATCAAGTGAGTTGTATTGTGCATGTTTCACATGTGTATGATTTGTTGTGTGTATGTGGTTTTACAAGTGTATTAATATTGTGTTTTGCATTCTTTACATGATTATGATAAATTTGACACGGGCAGATCATCCTAAAGGTTTGACCACACTTCTTGTGTACAAACTCTGGATGTATTCCAGCTGTTGTAGAACTGATACACCTCCAGTGTATTAATATTGTGTTTTGCATTCTTTTCATGATTATGATAAATTTGACACGGGCAGATCATCCTAAAGGTTTGACCACACTTCTTGTGTACAAACTCTGGATGTATTCCAGCTGTTGTAGAACTGATACACCTCCATGTGACACCGTGTTCTATCCACAGGCCATGCTAATCAGCACGTGCTTGCAGAGTATGGTTGACGAACTCATCTTGATCAAGCAAAACAAGAAGTTTAAAAAGGTAAGACAGTGATTCAAGAACATTCTTCTTCTCCGTTCCTCTCTAGAGCAGAATGCATCACACTTTGTTTTGCACCCTCAAAGATCTGTGTGTCATGCATCTGTGTCAGGCTTACTTCCTCTAGACCAGTGGTTCTCAACCCGGTGGGGAATTCCCCCCCCCCCCCCCCCCAGTTTTATGGTTTCCATGGGGGGGGGGGGGGAGAATTAAGATTATGTGAAGATCGCATTAATACAAGAACCAGTTACTTGATATTGTTTTTCCTTCTAAATTTTACGGTTCTGTACTTCTGGCCCTAATGAAATTTGTTTTATAACGTTAGTAGACCCGCAAATCATGTTTTATGTAGATGTCTAGACTTGTTCTAGTATATGTTATTAAATTTAGCTTCCATTTGTATGTATACTGTGTAAGGGTGGGGGGGGGGGGAATTTATAGGTAGGAAATTCGAAAGGGGGGGGGGGGAATGATGTTCTGAACATATGGTATAGTGGGGTCATGGGCCAAAAAAGGTTGAGAACCACTGCTCTAGACAAATCCCTTTCAAGTCCATATATCTACCTGTGAATATGTTTTATTTCCTAGCAGTCTTGCCAGAGTGGTGTTGTGGCCTACTCTTCTCAATTTCCAGCAGCTATGGGATTTTTGTTATTTTATGGCAGGGCAGTCCAACCCCTGAGCCTTGGTCAGCAACTGGTCTAGGATGGAAGCTCTGACAGACGGAAAGTTAGAGCATTTCTTTGCTGATCCAGCAGCTTGTGCATGGGACCTCATGTTTGTCACCTTAATCCAAGAAGGCTAGGTATCCTTTCTCACTAGCCAAGGGATCAGGGGTACATGTGATACAGTGGTTTGGGGGAAATGCCCAGCTCTTTGCTGAGATCAGGGGACATTGATACAGTGGTTGTGGGAAAATGTCCGCCTCTTTGCTGAGATCAGGAGTACATGTGATACAGTGGTTTTGAGAAAATGTCTACCTCTTTGCTGAGATCAGGGGACATTGATACAGTGGTTTTGGGGAAAGCCCAGTGCTTTGCTGAGATCAGGGGGCATGTGATAAAGTGGTTTTGGGAAAATGCCCAGCTCTTTGCTGAGATTAAATCCTGTAGCTTCTGAGCCTGAGACGAACATTGTAACCTCCCAGCTATATGGCTCCTCCCCCCTAGAACATTCTATTTTTGACTAAAGAAGTGCCACCATTTTGTCCTACATTTCTTGGGACAGTGGTTTTCAGCCTGTGTGCTACAGTATAGCTGATCATGCTTCTCTCTCTGCATATGCAATCTGTAACAGAATTTATCAATTCCTGTGCTGATATTCAGGCGTGCCATGATGAAAGACTGTCAAGAATGTTTGCTCTTTGTCTTCCTCTCACTTTCTTTTGATAAATCCTTCTACTTCTTACTGTATGATCCAGCTTATTATGTGGCAAAAGATGTTGTTTTCTATTTGGGAGAAGTTGTCTTTGTGCTTAGCTTCTTTCCAAACATTTAGATAGAAGATTTTAAAGTGTTTCCTTGACTCAATAAGGTAATTGCTACATACATTGAAAAGCAAAAGATCAAATGGTTTGGCCATTTCTTTAGAATGCAACACCATCAGTTTCTACTACTGGCACTACACTAGAAAAAAAAATCTGGTACACCTGTGAAGAAAATTGATTGCTGACATCAAAGACATTGTACTGCCACATGAAATGACATCCAATGCCACCAATCCAGCACTGGAACATCAATTATTCTTCCTGACAACACATGGCTGCAAAAGTGGACAGTGGTGGTAATATAATATCAGTAATACGCTATTGTAAAGAATTTTCTTCTTCATGTATTGTCAATACTTTCTTGTCATTGGAGGTTCAGTCATTCATTCACTCAGTAGAATGTTCCTTGCAGAACATCTCTCCCATAATAACCTTCCAGAAAACTTCTCGATCATAAGCAAGATGTCCCGCATTGATAAACCCATCTGGAGATCATCTGCTACTCCTTTCATCTTCTCTTTGGCCTTCCTCTTTCTCTCTTCCCAGACACATACCCCTCCATTATTTTTCTCTCCAAACTTTCAAGTGACCAACATATTTCAATTTTATTTGTTTTATCATCTTTAGTAGCCAACCTTCTTCAATATTCAGAACTTGTCGTATGGATGCATTTATTCTTTTCTGTATCCAGTATATTTTTAGAACCCATATAACATTTATATTAATTGGAGGTTAGAAAGAGAATTCTTACATGTTACGTAAACAAGTTTCACTCTCAGTTTTTCACATCCTTAAGACATTTTTGTCTCTCTATTTCACAGTCTCAACATGTTTTTGTCACTGAATTTCACAGCCTCAAGATTTTTTTGTTTCTATATTTCAAAGCCTAAGAATGTTTTTGCCTCTATTTCACAGCCTCAAGATTTTTTTGTTTCTATATTTCAAAGCCTAAGAATGTTTTTGCCTCTATTTCACAGCCTCAAGATTTTTTTGTTTCTATATTTCAAAGCCTAAGAATGTTTTTGCCTCTATTTCACAGCCTCAAGATTTTTTTGTTTCTATATTTCAAAGCCTAAGAATGTTTTTGCCTCTATTTCACAGCCTCAAGACAGACTTAAAGTGCAGAGAAACACAGGCCCCTTCAAGCCGATGTCCAGGGAGCTATCGTATGGTGTAGATGTGAGTGTTTGCTTCCGATATCTGTCAGCTCTGGCACCGGCGCATGTCGTATTGCTTTAGAAATAGAATATTAACTGGTGAAGGATCTCCCACTCTTTGTTTCTGATAACAGTAACAGTAAGAATTTGATGTGTTAATCAGCTCAGGAAATATGTGAAACTAAAGATAAAATTATAAACCAGCTCAACATATATGTGAGGATAAAGATAAGATTATAAAACACTCCATGATGACCTGCAACTGACCACTAGGTTCCTGGAAGTGATAGTATTGTCTCCGTGATGGGAGAGAAACTGGGACACTCCATGATGGTCTGCAACTGACCGCTGGGTTCCTGCAAATGATAGGGATGTCTCCATGATGGGAGGGAAACTGCGACACTCCATGATGGCCTGCAACTGACCACTAGGTTCCTGTAAGTGATAGGGATGTCTCCATGATGGGAGAGGGACACTCCATGATGATCTGCTACTGACCACTAGTCCTGGAAGTGATAGGGATGTCTCTGTGATGGGAGAGGGACACTCCATGATGACCTGTAGATTCCTGGAAGTGATAGGGATGTCTCTGTGATGGGAGAGGGACACTCCAAGATGATCTGCAACTGACCTGTAGATTCCTGGAAGTGATAGGGATGTCTCCATAATGGGAGAGAAACTGCGACACTCAAAGATGACCTGCTACAGACCACAAGGTTCCTGGAAGTGATAGGTATGTCTCTGTGATGGGGGAGGGACACTCCATAATGACCTGCTACTGACCTCTAGGTTCCTGAAAGTGATAGTGTTGTCCCCTTGATGAATTAGCGTTATATCTGGCTTTATTATTGACTGCCAACACTGACTCTCTCTTTCTTACATTCATTTAGCAATTGAAATACTTCATTGTTTTTAGGTAGTAGTAAACAATACATTCTTGATGTTGTATATGTAAATTGTGTTGATTTGAGTCATTAACACCAAACATATAAGTTTGCCTTTCTCTGTTTGTTATTTATGTTATTTTTATCTGCAGCTTTAAGATCAAGCAGAAACAGTTTTTTTTTCGATTTTGCTACTTAATATGGCTTCTTAGCTATTTAAGAGTCTTTGGTGTCACATCTGCAAGTTCCTTTATTTATTTATTCCCTTTTGTTTCGTGCAGATTAAGTAAAAGTAAGTAGAGGACTCTTTTACATACTTAAGGTATATGGTGCTAGACCCATGTTTGTACAAACCAATCAGCATTCAGTGGCTGATTTTGTCAGTATTATGCCGGCTGCCTTTGCTTCCCAAGACAGTTCCTGGTACACATTTTAAGTTGACTCGGCTTGGGTGTCCAGATCTCTTTTAAAATGATCTACTCCGATGTAGATTTAAACTCATGGCCATGAGACCAGCTGTTGACCAAGGCTTAGGGCCTGACCTTCCCTGCCATGACATTTAGTCTTTAGGTTGCATTTCCTCGCACTAGGGTAAGAATTGTACCCTTCCAGTTGCGCTACTTCGCCTGAAACCGTTGGCACAATGTGGGGTGTCAGATTTGGTGAGCACCCCCCAACATTTAGCGCTAACAGACAGCAGGTAGTACTGTCTACTGTCATACATTCGATCAGTCATATCGGACTAAGACTTTACTTTCATGCCTATCGGCATGACTCATGATAATGAGGGTGTGCCGTTTATTTGGGTAGTTGTAAATACATCATGATTAGCCTCTGCATATATTTGGGGAGCTAAGTGGCTTGAGATATAGGCGTATAGAGATATAGATGTATACAGATATAGGAGTGTAGAGATATAGATGTACACAGATATAGGCGTGTAGAGATATAGATGTATACAGATATAGGAGTGTAGAGATATAGATGTATACAGATATAGGAGTGTAGAGATATAGATGTATACAGATATAGGAGTGTAGAGATATAGATGTATACAGATATAGGCGTGTAGAGATATAGATGTATACAGATATAGGAGTGTAGAGGTATAGATGTATACAGATATAGAAGTGTAGAGGTATGCATGTATACAGACTTAGGAGTGTTGAGGTACAGATGTATACAGATATGGGAGTGTAGAGGTATAGATGTATAAGTATATATAAATATTGTGGTATAGAGATACAGATTTACAGATATATAGAGGTATAGAGAGACAGATTTACAGAGATATAGAGGTATAGAGACAGATTTACAGAGATATAGATTTACAGAGATTTAAAAGTATAATGGTGTTGTAGAAGCATACAGCTATAGAAGTATAGAGATAGAAAGGATTAGAAATATAGATACATACCTAAGAAGTATAGAGCTGTAGAATTATATAGATAAAAGAGTTATAGAAGTATAATGGTACAGACCAATAGTAGTATAGAGGTGATTTCTTGATTTTCCAACCATTGAAGAGAGAATACAAGGTTGCAGGGCACGCGCCTACCTCAGAATTAACGCAAACACACAACATCCACTGCATAGTGAAATTAGGAAGGTGAAGGGCAGCAGGTTAAAAAGAGGAAGGTCGTGGATGGGTCAAGCCGAAGACATTCTTCAACAGGTCTGTTCACTTGAGGACTTAGAACCTGGCGAGGAGTGGGTGCAAGTGCCAACAGACTTCTGCACATCCTTTTCAGTTTGCATCCAACTAGATAGAAAATGCAGACAAGAAAATCCGGCTGCTGTTGAGGCTGAAGTACAAGCGTTGATTTTCGAGAATTCGCTAGACGGTGACGCGGTCATCTACACAGATGGGTCGGTCGTCCGACATGTGAGAAGCTCATGGGCCTTTACAGCTCGGGCCGGAGGGAGAATTGTGAAGGAGGACTCTGGTGCTTTCACTGAAACCACAAGTAGCAAGTAGCTTGACCATGGAAGTCATGGCAGTAAGTAAAGCAATAACATGGCTCGAGACACAGACATTCACTAGGGCTTGTTTCCTCAGCGACTCAATGAACATGATCAAGAGGATAGAGGAGGGATCGATCCGAAGAGAATGGTTGCTGCCTCTGGAGCGGTCTCGACTGGCAAAGATTAGTTTCATCTTCGTGCCAGGGCATGCGGGAGTACAAGGAAATGAGCGGGCTGACAAGCTCGCAGGTGAGGCTACTGTGGAGGGCGGACGCGCCATGGACCGGGCCGACATCCTGAATGCTCTACGAGAAGTAAGACTTTTGCGAGAACCAAGTGATGACTGTGAATCTACAACAATGGCCAGACTGCGAGAGCAGCAAATTAAAAGAGGGGTGGCCAAACAAGAACACTACGCAGGAAGCCAAAGAAGATTGATAAACCAATACAGAAATGGCGTCGTTAGCCGCTACACGCTGCGGGATTTGCTGAGGAGGGGATCCGAGCACTTATGGACTGAATGGTTCGATGTGCAATGAGGATGATCTGTCGACTAACTAACTAACTAACAGTAGTATAGAGTTATAAATATAAAGTGGTATATTTATAATGAGAATAAAAGTAGAGCGGTATGCAAGTAGAGAGGTATAGTGATATAGAAGGGTAGAGGTATACAGATAGAGAGATGTAGTGGTACAGGAGTTAAAAAGGAGAGGTATAGTGGCACAGAAGTATAAAGGTATAAAATTAGAGAGGTATAGTTGAATAGAAGTATTGCGGTATAAAAGTGTAGAAGTGGAGAGATATAAAATTAGAGAGGCATAGTAGTATAGAAGAATGACGATATAAAAATATAGTTATTTTAGGTATAGAGTAAAAACTCATTCACAACAGACCCCCTCGATGCCCCACTCCATAACTCCATTGCACCTGAATGAGATGGGCAATAATGTGGACATATCCCCAGCCTCCTGTCTTAAAGAGGAACTTCCCACAGTCAGTGTCACAAGTCCTCCATTTCACCCAGCCACCTTGTACTTTCTAAAGTCAATGTTTGGCATTCACTCACTTTTGAACTCAAACATAGTACGTACACGTGCTACTACTTCTAGTGCACTGGACTGATTTTTTTGTGTGGATTAGCTTTCCCTATCACCAGTGTCCCTCGCCATCAGGCAAACCCACTCCGACTTCAGAGTTACTTGTAATTTACCTCCCCAAGTCAAGGATGAGAAGTCAACATTTTAGTCCAACTGACCGGTGTAGAGGTTGAGCCTGCCACCTCAGTATCAACGTGCGAGATGTTTTAAGAGCCTGTGCTCGTATCCATTCAGTCATGCCTGCTCGCACTCTGTATTTTAATTGTGTTATGTTGAATCACTGACATAAATTCATATCAGTTTTGTTTATTTGTTCCTCTTGTAATTGCCTCAACTGTATTTGAAATAGCAAAATCCACCAAGAGGAACACACAGCAGTAGCATTCAGTCTGTGGTAATGTTTTGTAGTTTTGAACGCATTGGCTTCTTTCAAATTCATTAACTTTTCCAACTTCATTTAACTCTACAGAAATAGATGGGAATTTAAATGCTCATGCTTTTTGTTGCCAGTTTATGAACACTTTTATTTCTTAATTGCACCAAAACTCAAAACAGTGTATTACTTTAGTGAATTTAAACACACAAGCCACAAACCATATGTTGCAGGATTTATTGCCTGGCATATTTCACTGCATCTAGTCATCAGGCATGGTTGTGTAATGCCTCCTGATTTGTTCTCATTGTACAGTGAAGATATAATGAGATCTTCAGAAAATGTGCCAGGAATCCTGACGAGATGCAATGAAATAAGCCAGGCAATAAATCATGCAACATATTGTTTGTGACTTTTGTGTTTAAATGCATCAAAACTGTTATGTTTGATCCACATACTTGAGCACAGTTTTGTATTATTTCAATTTGGCTTTTAAGTTTAAGTAAGTGCACTTGTTAAGTACATCTCACGACAGTGGTCAGGGATCAACTTCCAGCAGCGGTACAATTCTTGTTTCTGACTAGTACAGCTTGGGGTCAACCCAGCATCATAAAATGTTTTTAAAAAACTGTTACCTGCTTTGAGACCAATTGCGCATATGGCACTCGCTATATATTTATCAACACCAATTGCCGTTGGATGGATGGTGTGGTCTGTATCACGCTAGCCACCTTTCCTTCCCTGGACATTTTATTCTGGGTCGACTTGGGAGCTAAGGTTAAGTTAGTTGCATATCCTTTACAGGACGTCGCAGTCAACTCCAACATTGTTTGGCTGTTTGTGATTTCTTAGCAAGTTTACATTCAGTAGTTTGCCACTTCTTTCTGGGCCACCAGCATACATACCATTGTATGAAAACCAATGCAAGGCAGTCTGTTGCCAAATCGTCTGCAGCTGTGTTTTGAATGTGGTATGCCGTCATTTGGTTCATTATGGAATTTTCTTAAAGATTCCTGGGTGGAGTTTGTGCTTTGTGCAACACATTTGGTAGCCGAGCCATATAGGATAACACCCGGTGTAATGATGTCGACCACCTTGCCTTTAAACCCCCTTGTTAGTCTTCATCTGTTGGTGACTTCAGGAGAAGAGAAGTGTGAAGAATAGACATTTTGAGAATAGGTTGTCACAGCCAGCTAGTAGTCAACATTTCATTGTTTGCCACTTGTATCACATTATTGGCTGCTGATATGCTGCAAGAGCTTTGTGAAATGCCGCAACTTTCTGGAATATTTCTACGCTTTTTTTTAGCTTTTATTTACCTAGGCTAGACTGCTTCTAAAGTAAACAAAGACCAAATACTCTTTGGAAATGTTAACTTTGGTAACATAAGAATATATTACTTGAGGCAACATTCATCTTCATACCAGGGCATACAGGTGTTTTGGGCAATGAAAGAGCAGATAGGCCAACTGACACTGCCACTATATCAAAGGGTTAACCAATGTTTCAAGCCGAACACCCTTAGAGAGTTAGACTTATACATGGCCTCTCATTGAATGAATCAACCTCACTAGTTAAAATACAAACATTCAGACTGAAGATTGGAGTGGCTAGAAAAGAGCAGCATACAAAGTGCATGAGGTGGTTCATCAGTTAACATTGAATCTGCCAGTTAGTTGCTACACTGTTTTTCTGCCCCCCATTTCCCAATGCCCGGGAAGGTAACCCGGCCAACAAATGCCTAAAGAAGTTGGATGCGTCGGCCGAAAGCTGCAAATATCGTAGCTCTGCTGTAAACAGGCACAGCACAATTGTGTCTAAACCATCATTCCAGACGAATGCAGAAGAAGAAGATTTCCCAATGGATCATAGGCCTTCAATTAACTCATGCCTACCTACTTGGTCATGATTGGCTGGAATTTGTAGGTAAAATTTACTCGGGGATTAAGGTAGCTAGTCTCATGCCAACCCATCCTGAGTCACCTGTTATGACATGCATGGTAGGTTACACTGTACATTGACTGGTTTATTGCGGAGGAAATTGGAGTACCTATGAAATGTCTGAAGTGCAGGGATGATAATCCACACCAAACATTACTTGTGGTGGTTGTTGTAATGTAGAGGAAAGTTCAGCGAAATTAACATGGAATTCACACCCAGAGAGGCTGATTCAGCAGGGAGGGAGCAATGTCTGAATGTCACTTAACGGTTACATGGGAAAGTGTGGTGTTTACTGTATTTGAAATGTGTAACCAAATATCTGTTAAATTTAAAGGGTGGTGTTTACACTTTGATGACCATTTTACTGTATTTGAAATGTGTAACCAAATATATGTTAAATTTAAAGAGTGGTGTTTACACTATGATAACTAGTTTACTGTATTTGTTATGTGTAACCAAATACCTGATAATTTTAAACTGTGATAACCTGTTTACTATATTTGAAATGTATAACCAAATGTCTGTTAAATTTAAATAGTGGTGTTTACGCTTATTTTATTGAAATTTTCACCTAAAAGATGTGACTGCTCAATACTAAAACTGTCAGTAAAATACAGTTAAGGACCTTGTTCCACACCTGGAGGATTATTGGGTATATGGTGCTGGCCCCATATAGTTATAGAAACACCATCACTCGGTGGGTCATGGGGTCATTCTCTCACTGGCTGCCTTTACTTCCCATGATATTTCCTGGTACCCATTT
Source organism: Cepaea nemoralis (assembly GCA_014155875.1). Classification (NCBI taxonomy): domain Eukaryota; kingdom Metazoa; phylum Mollusca; class Gastropoda; order Stylommatophora; family Helicidae; genus Cepaea; species Cepaea nemoralis. Next base: position 87,950 of record JACEFZ010003318.1, on the reverse strand, counting down.
TAGGCTGGGTCAACCTGGAAGCTCAGGTCACTTTAACGTTCCACATTGATGGGGGTTCAGACACATGACTCTCTCTCCCCCACCTCTCTCTCTCCCCCACCTCTCTCTCTCTCTCTCTCTCGCTCTCTCTCTCCCCCACCTCTCTCTCTCTCTTTCTCCCTCTCTCTCTCTACTACTCACTTGTGGAACAATCTTCCAAAAGAAATCAAAGACACCACCAATCACTATATATACAGTCGCAACCTGTTCGAACACTATATCAGTATGGACTACATTCACCCATTTTAAAAAAAATAATAATAATAAAAATTATCTCAAACGATAACTAGTATAATAAATATTCCCTTATGTATGATACGTTACACCTTCCTTAGGTATTTATAATGGTCATGTTAAAAATTGCTTTAGTGAGTCATGTACTATTGATTATTTTCCATGCGTTTTAAATACATACTGTTCTGTTCTGTTGTCTAAAATTAGCTTCACAAGTGATGTATGAATGAAATAACGTATGAGAGGAAAGAGAGAAGATGAGCAGAACGTCAGATGGGTCTGCATGTCCAATTCTTAACCCTTTGAAAATAAAGTTTGTTCGTTTGTTCTCCCTCCCTCCCTCCCTCCATCTCTCTCTCTCGCTCTGTCATTGTCTGTGCATATCTCTATGTGTCTCTGTCCTTCTCTCTCTGTGCCCCTCCCTTTCTCTGTAAACACAATCCTGTGGCAGCTACTGCGTATGTAGGGGGTCAAACACATGATCATCAGGGTGACAGCAAGCACACTAACCACTGCACCACTGTAGCTCCCTCACTAATACAATGTACATCTTGAAACTGACAGATGTATAGACAGATACATTTATAGGCCACCTTTGTATTTAAAAAAAGTTAGTTGTATATCCTTTACAGGACGTAGCAGTCAACCGAAGCATTTTTGGGCTGTTCGTGATTCCTGGGCAAGTTTACATTCAGTAGTTTCCCATTGCTTTGTGAATGACTGGCACCCATACCATTTCATAAAAAACCAGTGCAAGGTGGTCCGGTGCCAAATCGCCCGCAGCTGTGTTTTGAACACAATATGGGAACTGCGTCTGTAAGCCCTTCGACACGGGGCCGGTGACCCTTGTATTACAGGGGCCAATAAGGGGAGCACTTAATAGTAACGCTGTAGAGTTATAGTGTATAGAGTTATAGTTATAGTAGAGTTATAGTGTATAGAGTTATAGTTATAGTAGAGTTATAGTGTATAGATTTATAGTTATATAGATGGGAGTCTTCGTGGCGAAGTGGTCAAGCCATTTAACTTGGGCTCCGAAGGTTGTGGGTTCGATTCCAGGCCGCGTCCTTCGGTTCACGAGTTAAATTCTTCGGAGACTCCTGTGGGTCATCGCTAGAGCTACGGAGTTCGTGCTTTGTGTGATGCTTTCCGCGCTGCGGAAAGAGACAGAGCCATATGGGGTAAAACCCGGTGCAATGAAGTCGACCCTGTTGACTTTTATATTCCACAGAGTTATAGTGTATAGAATTATATTTATAGTACAGTTATAGTGTATAGAGTTACATTTATAGTAGAGTTATACTGTATATAGTTATAGTAGAGTTATAGTGTATAGAGTTATAGTTATAATAGAATTATAGTTTATAGTGTATAGAGTTATAGTTATAGTGTATAGAGTTATAGTAGAGTTATAGTGTATAGAATTATATTTATAGTAGAGTTATAGTTATAGTAGAGTTATAGTGTATAGAGTTATAGTTATTATAGAGTTATAGTGTATAGAGTTATAGTGTATAGAGTTATAGTTATAGTAGAGTTATAGTGTATAGAGTTATAGTTATAGAGAGTTATAGTGTATAGAGTTATAGTTATTGTAGAGTTATAGTGAACGGACATTTACAGCGCAAATTGGCCTTATCAGTCACATGCGCTACCGCCATAGGTAAAAGTTATTATGCCTTTTTAAAGCACAAACTATCGTCTGTCAAGACGGCAAGGTGCCAATGAAGAGTTATAGTTATAGTGCATGTTATAAGAAGCAACTAAGGAGGGTTGGCATGGGACTGGCTACCTCATCCCATAGAAAACTAGCTGCAAGATCCAACCAATCAAGAACAAGTTTACGCAGAGCTTGTGTTGGTTGTCACCCATGCTCCATTGGGAAATGACAGGCAGAAGAAGGTGTATAGACAGACAGATGTATGGACAGTTAGAGTTATAGTGTATAGACAGTTATAGTGTATAGACAGTTAGAGTTATAGTGTTTAGACAATTAGAATTATAGTGTTTAGACAGTTAGAGTTATAGTGTATAGACAGTTATAGTGTATAGACAGTTAGAGTTATAGTGTTTAGACAATTAGAGTTATAGTGTATAGACAGTTATAGTGTATAGACAGAATTATAGTGTTTAGACAATTAGAGTTATAGTGTTTAGACAGTTAGAGTTATAGTGTATAGACAGTCAAATGTATGAATAGTTAGAGTTATAGAGTATAAACAGAGTTATAGTGTATAGACAGAGTTATAGTGTATAGACAGTTAGAGTTATAGTGTATAGACAGAGTTATAGTGTATAAACATTTAAAGTTATAGTGTATAAACAGTTAGAGTTACAGTGTATAGACAGAGTTAAAGACAATTAAATGTCCAGGCAGATTTATAGATATTCAAGTTTATATACAGATTTATAGACATTCAATTTTATAGACAGATTTATAAAAAAAAAATATAAATCATTAAATTTATAGACTTAAAATTTTAGGATCTGGTTTATATACTATTTTATAGGCTGGCAGGTTTACAGACGAGCATGTTTATAGGCAGATTTATCGACAGTCAACAAGTTTTACACCACCATCTATGATCTGGATGTTTAACCACACATCTGCTAATTTCAAACACTGTTGCTCATGCTTTTATTCTATTTATGATTTATTTCAGCCTGAAGAACAAAGTGCAGTTAGCAAAGCTAAGGATTCAATGAAGAAATTTGTAAGTAATTATAGGTTTGGTTTGTACAGAATCTCTTTCATTGCACACACAAATCTCCATAAGTTTGTCAAGTTAAAACACACAATTACAGGTATTGTTCAGATGTGGAGAATCTGTTATCCCCACAGTATTTTCAAAGTTAACAGAAACTCTTTCTATTTGCATAAAACTGGTTGATTGACAATTAGCAATTAAATCAATCAGATGCCGTCTGCACAGTGAAGGTTGACTGCAACAGATCTCCAACACTGTCTGTCTCTCGCCTTGACTTTACATTCTGTCAGACTGATGTTCATCCATCTTTTGATGTTATCTTCCTACTTGTATCATTGTCTACCTCTTGCTCACTTGCCCTCAACCTTGCCTTCCAGTATGGTTTTTATAAGAGTATCATGTCTTTTAACGTGGCTGAAATATTTCACTTGCCTCCTCTTTATTTATTTCATCAACTCTCTCTTCATTCCTAGTTTTTCTAGAACCTCTGCATTTGATTTTTTTGTTTCCACGTAATACAACATATTCTTCTGTATATCCACATCTCCAGGGCTTCTATGTGACTTTCTAGGTGCAACTTCAGGTTTGAGTTAGGAGGAGAACGGAGCACTTATGGGTTACACCTGTGTGCCATGATGTTGATCCGTCGACTAAGCTAAACTAACTAAACTTTCTAGTTGCATGTTCAATGTCCAGGCTTTGGCGCCATACAATAGCGTTGAATATACGTAACATTTGACAATTCTCATTTGTAATGCATTATTAATCTCTTTAGACGTTAATACTGATTTCATGCTGTTGAAAACATTTTTGGCCATTCCTATTATTAGCAATTAGGCAAATCCAATAAAATATGCCAGGTAATAAATTGTGCATATTGAAAACATATTGTTTGTGTCTTGTGTGTTTAGAATCACATATGTTATACATTGTTTGCAGGTTATTATCATCAAATGCCCTGCCAGCTTCATTCATGTCTCTTCACAGATTTTGGTCTTTGGTGTTCTGGATCAACTCTGCTGATGATATTCCTCCAAGTCACCGTCTCAGTCCATCCAGCATTATTTCTCTTGGTCTGCCTCCTCCCCTCTTCTCCCTGAACTTTCCAGTTGTCACGATGTTTCCCAATGCCTCTCTTCTCATCACATGACCAAAGAAAGCTGTTTGTCTCTTTATTATTGTTGTATATAATGTTCTACTGGTCTCTGTGGCTAAGGGCTTGCGAACGTGGTTTGTGAGCCCGTATACCCGGGTTCGAAACACAGCGGTGCTGGTTTTTTCGAAAAAGGTATAGGAGCCGGTCGTTCAGAAAGCAATGGCAAACTACTGAACGTAAAATTTGCCCAGGAATCACGAACAGCGAAAATGCTGGGGTTGACTGCTACATCCTGTGAAGGCCATGCAACTTAGTTTTTTTAAATAATGTTCTAGTTTCATTAGCCTCTTTCAGGTAATTGCTGTTAGCTACTCTGGCAGTCCAAGGAATTCACAACATTCGTTTCAGGAACCACATCTCTGTTGCTTCTAATCTCTCCCTAATTTTTTTATTTACATTCCAAGATTCACTGTCATACAGCAAAACAGGTTCTACATAGCATTTCAGCACTCTCTTTCTTACATTCAGTGATAGTGACTTATTGCATAAGATACTTTTCATTTTCTGAAATGCAGCTTTTGCTTGCCCTATTCTGTTCTTAATCTCTGTTGTCCATCTTTCATCTCTGATGTTATAATTGCCCCTAGGTATTTATAATTATCCATTTGGTTAAAGATGTTCCCTTCTGTTTCCATTTCACGTTTTGGTGTCACTTTTTACTTTAATATTACCATTGTTACAGTTGTCTTGATATTAATGCATTTTGCGGGTAGAAATGTCACATTTAGAAATTTTGCTGGGACATCTGCCTATTTGGCCTCCTCGTTTTGATTTCTAACTTCTAAGGAATTTTTAGCATACTCAATCAATGAGTACATTCAGCATTCGGAACAATCCCATTCGTGCTCCATCCTCATTTTCAACAGCCAGCGAAGAATTCTCTGATTAGAGAAATTATACATACAGTTAAAACTTTTTTGGACACATTATACGAAGAAATAAATTAGAGAACTTGGTGACAACTGGCAAGATTGAAGGGAAAATAACAAGAAGAAAGCAGAGAAGAAAATATCTGGATGGCTTGGCCATGGTGGCATAGTCGAGACAAGAACACCGAGCTGATCCACGACTCTGGTGATCGTGTGAGATGGCGATCGATATCGGCACATGATGATGAATGTTTACATGGGTCCCCTGAGTTTTTTGCCCTTGTATAAGAAGGCTAGAAGTCTAATCCCCTGCCCCGGGATCAGGGGGAGTGTACCAGACTTTTTCTCATTTTGTGTAAATCCAAAAGGTCAACATCGTGACATGAAGCAGGTCTGCTTGACCTGTAACCTCTTATCTACACCACCCCACAAGTAATCATGGTAATCAGCATCATCAAGTGCCTTGCCACCTGGTGTCTCTACATCTCGCAGTCTGCAGCGTAATGTAACAGTTCATGTGCTGATAATTGTCCATGCCATTATGAAAGGCTGTCAAGAATCTTCCCTTCAGACTGCTGCTGGTACCATTAGTTTTGGGACTCTTTGCTGGCTGTTGAAGATGAGAACGGAGCATGTATGGGAATTTCCTGAATGCTGTAATGTCAGTTCTTGGCTTAGTTAGTTAGTTAGCCATGGTTCCAACTTCATAGCAAAGAGTCCCCACCCACCCACCCACCCATTATGCTACGTTTCTGTGCCAGTGAATATCACACAAAGTGCACCTCACTACCCCTTGACTCTTGACTCTTGACTCAAATCAACTCAACTCTTTGTCCCTGTATCCAGTAAACTTTCCAGTTGTTGCAATGTGTCCAGTTTTTCTCCTCCTTTCTGTTTGTTATAGGTTGTCTTTGTATATTAGCCTCTTTCAGGATATTTAGATTTTTATTTTGGTTGTCCAAGGTGTAAGTTGTTCCCTCCCCTCTCTCTCTCTCCCTCCCTCCCTCCCTCCTTCCCTCCCTCTGCAAACATATGAAAGGCAAGCATAATTCCCCGGCAGATACTGCATATGTGTGTCAAGTATCAGTTTTCACATATACTGGGCCAATGTATAATGACCATTTCCCTTTCTCAGATATTTCTTTCTATAAAATTTTAAGAAATTCTGAAAAATATCTTGTATAAATTTTACAAGTCTGAATCAACCTCAGAAATGAACTGGAAAGTGAAAACACCCGCCACTACTAAGGAATTGAATCTGAACTTCCCAGGAAGGTTAACCCATTCAACAAGTGCCCGCAGAAGTTGGATGTTTCGGCCTAATGGCACAAGACCACAGCTCTGCTGTAAACAGGCACAACGCGATCATACCTGAAAAAATTCGCTAGATGAAGAAGAAGAAGAAGAAGAAGAATCTGAACAATTGTCTTGGTAAACAAATGCATTGAACCTTTGCTGCGGTCTTGTCAATTCTGTATATACATATCTGTAAATGAACATATCCACGTATTCATAAATAACGTCGTGTCTGGGAAACTGAAACACTTTGGCCATATTAAACGTTCAAAGCTGTGCTGGCACAGTGGCTAGATGTTTTCCCTTTCTTTGATGTTTTAATTGAAACATGCCACTCTGTTTATTGAAACATGCCACGCTGTTTGAAGCATACCTACCTTCCCAGCAAGCTCTCTGAGTCCATTACAGTCGTAACATGTGTGTGCTGCTTGTCCTCAAGAACAATAAAAATATTACTTGTATTATATCTCAACAGGGCAGGGGGATGCCGAAAACAGATGAAGCCCTCACCGAAAATGGAGCATTTGAGGAGATTGGTGATGAAGATTTGTGAAGCTTGCAGTGAATTCTCCAAACCAAGTGCTACACTCCATGAGAACACCATGCCTTACTTATACTGTGACCAGGCCAGATACTTTTGGGGGCTGTTTGTCCCACACATAAGCCTGTGTGGCTGCCAGATTTTAACATATATGACACATGTATCGTTGCTATAGTTCGCCTGACCGCAACTTTGTTGGTATAGTTGTCATCTTGTGTGAGTTTGGAAAGGGCTTGTTGAAAAGTAGGACTGGATTGTAAGATATGTGTTTGTTGCAGAGAAGTTGCAAATAATAGAAACATGCCGTGTAAGAGATTCAGACATGTTATATGAGTTTTGTGTTGTAGATACAGTTGTATGAGGTGGTTTCAAACAGTTCCAGAAACATATTTATTGTATTACAATCAGTAACAATAAAGTCATTTAGATTATGTTTTCTCTAAAGTAGTTATGTTTGTGATTATACACTTTTGTTAATGTTTATACAGTTGTTGGAAACATTCCTGAACCCATCTCCTGAAACCTTTTTTTTCGTTGTTGGTGATAATGTCCTTATCTTGTTTCTATCAATACTCTTTTGGTATCACTTTCAGAAGATTACTGTGACTATATTCTCTGGAATTGTGGACCGTAGGCCATTGTATGGGTAGAGATAATAGTTGGTTAAATTGGCAAGTGTCAACTCTGATGATAGGCTGTCAACTGTCAACTTATATTTCAGCTTCTGACAATAGACTTTCAACTACTAACATTTCAACTACTAACATTTCAACTTCTGACAATAGACTGGCAACTACTAATATTTCAACTTCTGACAATAGACTGGCAACTGTCAACTCATATTCCATTTTCAGAAAAACAACAGTCAACTCACATATTAACTTATGAGTGTAGGTAGATTGGCAACTGTCAATTTATATAACAACTTCTGAATGTGGATAGATAGATTGGCAACTGTCAACTCATATTCCATCTTCTGATAATAGACTGGCAACTGTCAACTCATATTCCATCTTCTGATAATAGACTGGCAACTGTCAACTCATATTCCATCTTCTGATAATAGACTGGCAACTATAAACTCATATTCCATCTTCTGAATTTATATAGACTGGCAACTATAAACTCATATTCCAACTTATGTAGATATTTTCTCTATCTTAAGTCTTCTATCAATACAAAACCATTGAGAATGTGCACGTTTTCACTGATGATCACATCTGGCAGTCATCCACTATGGGAATCTTCATGTACACTAACACTGCCTTTATGAAAACGCTTGTGCCACTAAGAGACCTGCAATTTCTTGTTTATTAAGCGGATTTAGCAAAGCACAAAATTTGACATTTGTACATTGTTTATGCAAAGGCATTTTCATCTCCAGCAATGCTACATATACAACAGCAGACAACTTTCTGTCACTTTGGTTTGAGAGTCTGTGAGGTTTCATCAGCAGTGTTGTTTCATTAATGCCACCAAACTGAATCAAATATGCAAACAGTAGTTGAATCTTCCTGGAACTGTTTGAATGTACCTCTTATATCTGCTTGTTTCTATCCACTAGTGGAAATATTATGCTGTTGATCTTTCTTCCGTCATGAAGCATTGGGAGTCATTTCCCTTGGGCCATTGCTTTGTAATCAATATTGTAAAAGTTTATAGATATTGAGGCATTAGGTGGCCCAAGCATACACTTTGTTTTTTCAACTAACAAACATATTGCATGTTATTACCATAAATACGAGGGAGCTTCAAATGAAAACCTTAAATGTGGGATAGGAATTCACCAACATCATGGCATTGTCATGTAAGTCGGCTATAAGTCTGCTAAGAGTGTCCTCAATGTGGCATCACAGAGTAGATGAACCACATGACCTCACATTTAGTTAGTTTCATATCCTTTACCAGATATTGCAATCAGTCCCAGCATTTATTAGCTGTTTGTGATTTACTTAGCAAGATTAGTTCAGTAGTTTGTCATTGCTTTCTGAATGGCCAGCACCTTGTACCATCAAAATCGGTGCAAGGCAGTCTGCATCAAAATCGCCCACAGCTGATTTCAAAGCCTTGTCTTGGTATTTCAGGGAATTGTGAAACATGGTTTTACTTTCCCCTAAGCCACAGCTCTAGTATGAGTATAAAAGTAGCCACCCCACTAGTGAAATTTATCTTTGGTTTTAGAGTAGATGAGGCTTCATCAACAAGACTTTTTTTAAAGCAGTGGAGGTATGCACAAGAGACACACATTATAAGACTCTTCATGGTTTACTTAAACTTGAAACAGTTTGCCATTCATTGTCGAAGTGTTAAAATAGAATTCAATATGGCTTGACTCTAGTTAAATAAATCACACACTGTTTCTTGTGCTTAGTGAAGAAGATGGGAATTTCATTGAAAATGTTAACATTTTGATATTTCATTTTGACTCAAAGGACAGCATTTTATATATATATATAATGGAACAGTACTGGGACCTTCTAATCAATTTCACTATCATCTTAGTTGTGCACCCGTTTTTTGACAGTGTAGCAATGGACTTGTCTAGTCACTGAAGGCACACTTACTACTGATATGATAATATATGAATAGTAATAAGCTACTATGAGGATTAATTCATTCCTTGTGTTTCAGATAGCTGTTGTTTTGAAGTAACAATCTGTGTTTGAAGGAGATAGTTGAATGGTTGTTTATGATATTGTGGGCATATACAAAGACATGATTTTTATGAGGAAGTGAAGAAGAGGAAGGCCACAATGAAGATGGATTCAAGATGTGATAAATAATTTAAACACAGAAGCCAAAAACAATATGTTGCACGATTTATTGCCTGGCATATTTTGCTGCAGCTCGTTGGGTGCATACGCAGAGTTATATATCATGTGAAGTGAATAAATGAATAATACTTTAGCTGAAACAATGAAAACACATAGTCAAGGTTTTGTGATAATTTATATATGATGGCAACAGAGGCTTGGCATCTGATTTATTATCGAGAGAAATTTTTAAAAACTGTTATATTAAATAATATTAGTCTCCTGTTTTTAATTTAAGTCTTAAACATGTTAAACATTAAGTCTATCACATATTTGGAAATTTCCAAGTTCTTGGACTTGACAATATTGAATAGAGAAATTGTTTAACACACAAAATGGATGATTGTTAAAGATGGCAAGCTATGGCTATTTATATATACAAGCCCAATTTTATGCAAACAAAAAGACATGATAGTTAGTTTAAAATTACCATGGTAGACAATTCAAGATTACTGTGGAAATATGTTTTGTATATTTCAGCTTTGAAGGATTTTTTATCTTATTGCTTTAATATTTGTTGTGTGATTTCTGCAGTATGTATTTTACGAGATACAGTGAAATATGCCAGGTAATAAATTGTCCGAATAGAGAAATGTTTACTGCCAGTATGGATGTGCTCAGCTGGGTAGTCGTAAAATAATTAGTACCAGGGCACTACAAACTAGCACAATGACAAAATTCAAGTAGTAAATATGTTAATCTACACAATATCAAAGTTGCAGTGGCATGGTGGCTAGACGCTCACCTGCCGTACGGGTGGTCTTGTGTTTGATCTGCATCAGGGCAGCCTAAAGTGGGTACGAAGAACTGTCTTGGGAAGTAAAGGCTGCCTGTGTGATTACAACAACATGACCCACTGAGTGCCGTTTGGTCTGTTAAAGAAACACAGGCATCATAGGTTTTTAACATATTTATTGTTACTATTATTTTTGTTATTATTATTATCATCATTATTATTAAACATCGCATCATAGTTTTTAACATATTTATTGTTACTATTATTAGTTATTGTTTTCATTGTTAATATTATCATTATTATTAAACATAGCATCATAGTTTTTAACATATTTATTGTTACTATTATTATTATAATTGTTATCATTATTATTATTGTTATTATTATTGTTCTTGTTATTATTATAATTACCATCATTATTATAATACATAACTATTATACACATAGAAGATTAAATTTAAGAAAACATAATTGTTCAATAAAGCAAATTTAAAAACACAATAGCCTACTGTCATTTTGTCAGTCAGGTCGTGTCCTGGTTACATAAAAAAAAGTACGAGGGCAATGGCCCTGGTACCCCCCAGTATGACTACACCCCCTGGATGTGTTGTCAACACATTCACATGTGTAGTTTGTATATGTAATTCATATTTTCTTGTTCACTGCTGTGAATGTGAAAGTTGTGGCATGTGATAACTTTCATACTTTGTTTATATACTTTATATATATTTTGATAAATATTAATGATGAATATTTGTAACATGTACGCCAAATTATATAGTCTTCTATTTATTCAATGGCCTGTAACTTGGGAGAAATCAAGTGTTTGTCATATTCCAGTAAAAGTATAGAAATCATGGTTGCCAGTAGATTTTAGAGAACCATGAATTGAATTGTATAATATAGTGGGTTTAGATGAGAAATTTAGAGAATTAAGATTAGAAATGTAGAGATTAGATATGAAATGTTTAGAGAAATTTTAGAGACTGGACAGTGCTGGGGTGTTTATAGATTTTAAATAACCACGAATTGAAGTGTATAATATAGTGAATTTAGATGAAAAATATAGTTAAGATAAGTGGTGCAATGAGTATAGATAAGAAATATATTGAGTCTAGAGAGATTTTAAAGGCAAGACAGTGCTGGGATGTTTATAGATTTGACAGAACCATGAATTGAAGTGTAGAATTTAGTGAATTAAGATGTGAAATGTAGTGAGTGTAGATAAGAAATTATGTATTATAGAGAGATTTTAGAGAAGGGCTGTCCTAGGGTGTTTATAGATTTTACCTAACCATGAATTGAAGTGTATAATGTAGTGAGTTTAGAGGAGAAATTTAGTGAGTTTAGTTGGGAAATGTAGTGAGTTTAGATGAGAAATTATAAAATGTAGAGAGATTTTATAGACAGGACACAGCTGAGATGTTTACAGTTTACTTTGTATACATTGTTGGATCAAAAGTCACAAAATTGTGTTATATTCTATACATGCAAACATCTACTAAAATGTTGGATATGTTAGTGTTGTATGATATATTTTTCTGTAATATTAGACACTATAGGATTATACTGTATGATGTCACATATATTTTTGCATGCTATTGGGTTTTATGTTGAAACTGTAATGTTCTGGCCATATTAAATGTCGCAGGGGCTAAGAAAGAATACTAAAGGGAGGCTTGGATACAGGAAGAGAGAGACAGGAATTGACTGGGGCAACGGTGGGCACCTTGAGGATGAAAATGTAATTGGAAAGAGAACTGGCAAAAGATCAGGAGTCTTTTCTGTGGGCCATGATGAGAGCAGAATTTTACAAAGGATTTGCTGCATGATGATGTTGGGTGTTTTTATGCTGTGTTGTTGTGTGCTACATATTGGCACTGTAATGTTGTATATTATAGTGTTGTATATTATAGTGTTATGGTGTAAAATACTGCTAAGGGATTACAGTCTCATCCCATCTTATTCCTCTTGTATCTTTCCATGGTGAGGTGAAGCATAAACAGCGGGAGACTGTCCATTTATGGACTTCATGTATCAAGGTTCCTGTGGATTGTGTTATTCCCTCTGTCTATCATTTACATGGTCAGCCTTTTCTTCTGGTTCCATTCGGTCTGTACATCATTGCTTGTTGATTACAATGAATGAATCGCCAAGAAAATGAGAAGCAGGATCAGTCAAGCTTTACCAGAACAAGGTCACAAATGACAAAATGAACGTTGCGGCTGAACCGTCATCACAACACAACAAAAGGTTGCTAACATTTATTATTCTCTTAAGCCAGAAATGTAATTAACTATAGTAAATAAAGTCAGTAAAGAACATTTTATCACCCCTCCAGATCTGTTGGACATATTGTAGCCAGACCCACATCTATGTATACAGACCAATCAGCAATCAGAGGGTGATGGGGTCAGTATCCCATTTGGCCGTCTTTGCTTCCCAAGACATCTCCTGGTACCCATTTTAGGTTGGGTGGACCTGGGAGCAATAGTCACATTTTTCCCATACTAAATCTTCTTCTTCTGCATTCATCCAGAGTGTTTTTTCAGATGTAATTGTGTTGAATCTGTTTACAGTAGAACTGCTATACTTGCGCCTTTATGCTGACACATCCGACTTCTGCGGGCATTTGTTGACTGGGTTAACCTTCCCGGGTCCATACTGATTCAAACTAATTCATTTTCATTGCTGCGAGTATCTGTTGAGTAATGAACTGACACCACAGCACTTGGGACAGTCCTATACATGCTCCAGTCCTCATCTGCAACAGCCAGCGAAGAGTCCCAATACAGATGGATACCAGTAGCAGTCTAATTATGTGTCTGTCTGGCCTTTCCTTGGAGTCCTGAGTGTTGGTCATGATCCTCTGGTCACTCCCTGCAGTACTATTCTCTTCAAACGGTGATGAATCTACACGTTCTCCTGCATTATACACATGATCCCAAAGGACCCCAACCTGATCCGCCTCACCATGCACCAATACCCCACCAAGTGGTGCAGACCCAGCCAATCTGTCCGCCTGCTTATTTCCCACCACACCAGCATGTCATGGGGGAAAACTCCAACAGATGGTCTCTATTTTTGATTGTCCAATGGAAGCCTGCCACTCTGCTCGAAGTATTCCCATCTTCATCTTTCTCATCATACTTTGTGACCTATCGGCTGAATGGGTGTTGTAAGCTTCAACAGATTATGTACACCACATCTTTAAGCTTGCAATTACCAAAACTATCATCATTACGTTCTATGGCAAGCGACACAGGCAATAATATTCCTTCACAAATAACTGTCCTCTATGCTCTTGATAACCTCAACCCCTGACGGTTGATCATGTCTCTTCCCAACCCATCCACCATTCTTTTCCCCTGTCTCTGACCACCCTCGACCATCTCAGCTGTCACAGCCTTGTCCAGAACCCTTCCATCTTGTGACGTGAATGACCATTGTCTTGTCCCAGTTGTGTGTAATCATCAGTCTTTGTAAACTCTTGCAGTACGTGGACATCTTAACTGCCCATGGGAATCTCAAGTCTACAAAGAAAGTGCATCTCTGTGGCTTCCAGTTTCTTCCTGCTCTCATTATTCCATGTCATGATTCCCAGGCATACAGTAGTACAGACATTATATAACGACTTACCTCTGTACACATTAGAAATACCTATATTGGTCTTATTAGCCATCCACTTGGAACCTCAATATTCTACAAAGAAACCACATCTCTGTGGCTTCCAGTTTCTTCCTACATTCTTTACTCCATGTCCATGATGCCCAGGCATACAGTAGTATGGGCAGGATATAATTCTCTTCTATTCAATTCATCAAGTATCCTGCCGGCTGGTGTGGGTGATCATATTTCTCCACAAATTGCTATGTCCGACAGCATGGATTAATTCATGTGTTAATTCCCTTCTGTGCTATGACACAAGACTCAAGAATTTTTTCTCACTGTCTTCCTCTATCCCTCTTTCCACAAATCTTTCCAATTGTCACATGTTCCAGTTTTTGTCTTCTCATCATGTGGCCAAAAATTTATAACTGCCTCTTTTTGATATTTATGATAAGGTGTCTTTTGAAACATCCATTGTACAAACACTGAGGAAATCTGGCTCATTTAGGCTTAAATTGTAGCTATTTAGGGTCAGATTTCTTCACTTGTGATATAATTGGATAGTCATAGGCTTGTTCTAGTCAACTAGTTGTTTATTCCTGCTATATTTGCTGTCTTTTAATGATATTATAGTGGGTATGTTAGCACAGTTGATAGGGAACCGGGCTGATAATGTTAGGAGCACGGTCAGACAAGGGTTCGTCGATTGCTAACTGAGGAAACAAAGTCTGGCCAATTATTTCTCCATGCATCCAAGCCTACAAAATATGAAGGCCCCATCACATCACAGTCCCATAGCAAGAAACTGCCGAGGGACAAATTAAATTTTTTAATGTTATGCATTGCTTTATTTCACGTCTGCCAAGCTGAGTATTCTATTGTATGTTGGTTCATTTTAGTTCCCGTTTGACCTTAGTTATTGGATAACATGAGTGATGTTAGTGCACTGGGGACACACCCACTAGTTCTCCATTTTCCTTGGCAGTTATCAAAGAGAGAGAAAGAATGTGAGAAAGAATGCTTCCTGGAGTATCAAAGATACCATATTTTGACATCTTTGTACTGCAAGAAGAAATGCTTCCCGGAGTTTGTAGCTTGAAGGGGCCTGGTTGTATTTTTTACTCCAATCTGTGTGGCACCAATTAAAGAGGGATTAGGCTATGTATGTACGGCCTTATTACCCCTGTATATTTTCAATTTCTGTTATTTAGTAGACATGTATATACTAGTAACTTGTTATTAGTACTCTTTAATTTTCATTTTATTATTGTATTGTGTGTTGTATTCTGTGCCTGATAAACATTCCCAGATGTGTTATTAGTCAAATAGAAGTAGTAAATTATGAGTGACATCTCCTGACAAAGGAGTTTGGTTTGATGGTAATGTGTATATCTTTTTGTCCGTTGACAAGGAGTTTGGTTTGAGGGTAATTTATGTATTTTTTTGTCAGTTTATTTTTTTTTTGTAATTTTGCATGAATTTCTCTTGCCTTTTAGTTCCAGTATATTCCATTAACCTTAAACTTTTGTATTAGAAGAATACATTCCTTTATTAACATATTTATTACTTCTATAAGCTCCAAGATGTACTAGTTAAGTATTTATTACTTCCATTAGTGGTCCGACTGGCGCTGAAAGGACTGACTAGGATCAATAAAAGAGAGTAATTTGTTTGTATCACATTTTGTGCTCCTTACCAATTATGCAAAAACAAAATAATTGTCATAAGTCAATAATTATGTCTTACTTTTGTTTAACAAGATAAAGTTCAGTAGCTTTGAAGGTTTGTTTGAGAAATACAGATGTAGTTACATTATTTTGCATTTTTGGTTTTATCACGTCACATTAAAACTATCAGCTTGTTAGAGTTTCCAGTATGTGAAAGCCTAACATGTAATAACTGTGGAAAATGCACTATGATTGTAACTCAATCCATGTATTTGAATGTTTGGTCGTGCAATTTATTTAGGCAAACACATTGTGTTACTTCGTAGCTTTGAGCTCCATTATATCACTACTCCTACCCTGTTCAACCTCAGATCAGAAGTTATATTAGTGTCCATCCTTGACTGAGATTAATAATCCTGTGACTGAGTCAGCCACAGATATAAAATTAATTTGAAGGTGATGGTTGTCCAAAGAGCTTAACGGCATTAGCTTTGAGGTCAAACCAGTATTTCTCCAGTGGGGGGGGGGGGGGGGGGGGGGGGGGGGGGGGGGGGGGGGGGATGTGATGATAAAATAAAGGTATCTTCCCTCTTCAGTCATTGAGAGTATAGGCCAGATATGATATTCCCAATATGCCTAACTGGACTTAAATAAGGTACTGCTTTAATTTTACTTTTATAAGACAAATTACATTAACAGAGTTCCTTGTCCTCTAGCAATAAAAAAAACATTCATATCTTTTGTTATTAATTTTTGTGTGAGGTGTAAGATGGGTCTGAGGGATTAAGGCCGCCACGAACTGTGCAAATTTCTTTTTGCCCCCAACAGAAAAAATCCACATCTTACCAAGGATTCGAACCCGGGTCTCCTGAAAGAGAACCTGGCATTCTAATCACTCAGCCAGCCGCTTTAAAATAAATAAATATTAAAGTGGTTTCAGAAATGAAATATTAAAATATTGAGAACAGAACTTGTTTTAATTGTGCATGTTTTTTGTTTTGTTTTTATTGAAACAAAATTAAATCATGAAAACAAATATATTATAATGTATTTGTCAATGTATCATTTTATAAATGTGGTTATTTCTTATTTCATAACACAAACAAATAGTGAAAGAATGATTTCATGAAGAAGGTATTAAAATATGTAACAAAGTACAGAAGAAATACAGTTTCTGATTTTTTAAATTGACTTTCTTGATTTTATTGAGTGCAGAAAGGCCCTACAGAGGCAAGTTCAGTGGTGAAGTATTTACCAGCTGACTGTTGTGTGATACATGTGGTGAATTTTTGATGAGTGAGATCATAAACAAACAATGATATATAACTAGGATATTACAGAGTAGGGAATTACAAGCTTGCAGCTGAACTCTTGTATTATCTGCTGTGAGCAGTAGGTGGTCAAGGTGTTAGAATACTAGCCTCGCTCATCATGGTACAGATGTTCAATTCTGTGGTACGGCCAAGCATTGTTACCCCATCATCATCAGGTGCACTGCTAATACATGTGATCATTCATGGTTTGCCATCTCACACCATCACCAGAGTCTTGAATCAGGTCTGTTTTTTTGTCTCAAAATTACCATGCAGCCAAACCATTCAGGTTATCATCTCTTTGCCTTCCCCTCATTCTTTTCTCATCAATTTTAGCAGATGTCTTTCAGTTTTCTAGTTTATTTCTCCTCATAACATCCTTCAAACTCATGTCTCTACCCGGGAAGGTTAACCCGGTCAACAAACACCCTCAGAAGTCGGATGTGTCGGCCTAATGGTGCAAGAACGCAGATCTGCTGTAAACAGACACAATGCAATCACATCCAAAAAAAGCTCCAGATGAACGCAGAAGAAGAAGAAGAAGAAACTCTTGTCTGTCTATGTCTAATTTCTCAGATATTTAGGTATTCAAACGTCCTAAGAAACCCCCAGAAAGGTTAACCCGGTCAATAAATGCCCGCAGAAGTCGGATGTGTCGGCCTAGCGGCGCAAGAACGCAGCTCTGCTGTAAACAGGCACAATGCAGTCACATCCGAGAAAAAAAATCCGGATGAACGCAGAAGAAGAAGAAGAAGATATTTAGGTTAGGCAGAAAATTAGACAGAATGCTGGATGGGCCTGCGTGCCAAATTCTTAACCCATTGAAAATAAAGGTTGTTCGTTTGTTCATTGTATAATCGACTTACAGTTTTCATTTGTTTCTGTAAAGACTATCTCATGGCATTCTTTCCATTTTTCTCAGAAGCCACATTTCCCCTGCCTTTAAATATTTCACAGCTTCTCTGCTTATTAGCCATATTTCACAGGCATACAGTAGTATGAGTTTTTATCTTGTGAGGTGAAACCAACCATCTAGCCTGTACTCCTGTGTGCCAGCTGCCCGGACAAGCAAACCCTTGTACCTGATTCATTCATTCATTCAGTAGCATGTCTTTTGCACAACCTCGCTACCATAACAACCATCTGGAAAACTTCTCTGTCATAAGCAAGATGTCCCGCATCTGATACACCCTCTGGAGATCATCCATCACATCCTGCACCCATCTTCTCTTTGCCATGTTACATACAGCCATGTCACAAACTGCCATGTTACATATTGCCATGTCTCATGCTGCCATGTCACATACAGCCATGACACACACAGCCATGTCACACACAGCCATGTCACATACTGCTGTGTCTCATACTGCCGTGTCACATACAGCCATGTCAAAAGCAGCCATGTCACATACTGCCATGTCGCATACTGCCATGTCACATACTGTAGTAGAAAACCCCTGTGGGTATGTGACGTGTTAAGACCATTACACTTTTTGTAAACTATAATATTATATACAATTATAAGAAAGAGACAAATAGCATTCTTTGGTCTTGTGATGAAAAGAAACATGTTGAAGAATACTGTAACAGGAAAGGTCATTGGAAAAAGAGGCAGAAACAAACCAAGAGAAGTGATGCTAGATGGACTGAGACAGTGATATGGAGGAATACCATCAACAGAGTTGATCCAGAGAGCCAAGGACCGTGTTCTTTGGAGAGACATGAACACCTGCAGCAGCTGGCCAGGCACATGATGATTTGTCAAAAGATATCTAGAACTGGACAAACTTACCCCGAGAATTTGTTAGATGTTTCTAGAAACACTGTTTTTGTGGTCAGCATGGCCGAATGGATAAGAATGAGTGTTCTTAAACAACCGGTGTGCAGGGGTAAGGGGTTCAACTCCTACACCGGATAATTGGATTAAAATTTTGACCTATCGTACTTGACTTAGGGGCGTAAATTACAAGTACTGAAGTCAGAATGGGTTCCCCTGATGGCGAGGGACACTATTAATAGGTAAAGCTAATCCACACGCAACATTCAGTCCAGCACTACTAGAAGTAATGTGTACGCTTGAGTTCAAAGCAAGCAAGGGCACGCACACACACATACACACACACACACACTGTTTTGTTTATGAGTAACTAACTTGTGAGATCACAATTAGCTTTTTCTTGGATATGCATAGTCCTGGTTGAGTACAGCATCAAATATTTATCAACAGAATTGATCATGTTTTTGTTTACACTGCAGATGGTTTCTAATCTTGATTTTTTTTCTTTCTTTCAGTTGCTTTGCTGTATATATTAGCTATAAAGTTATGGGAGTCTTCTCTGCTGTTTTGGTTTTTCTTGTAACTTGTTTATATGATCAAAAATGTATTTTTGTATGTGTATGGGTGTTCATATGTGTCAGCCCATCTTGCCGTCTGCCTTAGCATCATCTGTACTCAATTACTGTCTGTTCTAAGTGACTTTCTTAATGCATTTAACCTTTCTTCTGGGTCATTGCTATATATGTAGTGTGTAGACATTGGTGGTACACTTTTTATAGTTACTGGTGTAGTGGTGGAGATATGATTACGGATACACAATGTATAGTTGGTAGTGTAATCATGTCAATGTGAATACAGATACATAATGTATAGTTACTGGTGTAATGACAAAGTTAGGATTATAGATACACTGCATATAGTTTCTGGTGTAACGAGAGATATGAGTACAGATACACTATATGTAGTTACTGAAACACTATGTATAGTTACTGTTGCAAACAGAATGCGGATCAACTGCATAATTACTGATGAAGTGAGCAGACATATGCAGATAGTTACATTACATGTAGTTGCTGGTGTAATACTAGAGATATAAATATGGATGCATTATGTATAGTTACAGAAATATTATTACAAATACTTTACATTTAATTTATGGTGAAGTGGCTACAAATATGAATATGGATGTGTTACATAGTATTACTGTGTAATGACATATGTATAGATACAGACACACTATATACAGTAACTAGTGAAGTGAGGGAGATATTCATACAGATGAATTATATATAGTTACTGACGAAGTGACAGATATGAATACAGATCAATCATGTGCCATGCCGGAAAGCGTGGGCGGTCATGACTCACCATTTCACTCGATCACCAGAGTTGTGGATCAGCTCAATGTTCCTGTCTCGTCCATGCCATGTGGCCAAGCCATCCAGGTATTTTCCTCTGTCTTCCTCTGGGTCTGTTCCCCTCGATCTTGCCAGTTGTCAATAAGTTCTCCAATCCATTTCTTCTCATAACATGTCCAAAAAATTTAGATTGTCTTCGTATAATTTCTCTAATCAGTCTACGATTTTCATTTGTCTTCTGTAGTACTTGGTCATTGTCCATGGTACTCTTTGCATTTTCCTCAGAAACCACATTTCTGTAGCCATCAAATGTTTTTCAGCTTGACTGCACATTGTCCAAGTTTCACATCCATATAAAAGAACAGGCTCTATGTACCCCCTCAATACTCTTTTTCTCATTTCAATTGACATCTTTTTATTGGTCAGAATGTTTTTCATCTTGCTAAAGGCTACTTTCGCCATGGCGATTCTTGTTCTAATCTCTTCAAGGCATCTCCCATCAGATGTTATGACTGTTACGAGATAATTGTATTGATTCACTTTTGAAGAATATTCCCATTTACTTGTATATTACATTGGGGTACTTCGTTCTTCCTAGTGACGACCATAACCTGTGTCTTCTTACAATTTAATTCCAACCCCAGCTGCTCACTGTGTACAACAACCGCATCTACTAATTGTTGCAGATCCTGTGCATTGTCTGCAATCAATACTGTATTGTATCATCTGCACACAGATAGGGTATATATAATTACTAATTATGGGACATATATTAATACAGTCTGCATATAGTTACTGGTATAATGACAAAATATATGAATACAGATATTCTACATTAGTTTCTGATGTAATAACAAAAGATATGAATACAGATAGTCTGCAAACTGTTAGTGGCGAAGGAACAAGATAAATGAATACATATAGTCTACATATAGTTACTGGTGTAATGACAACAGATATCAATACAGATAGTCTACATATAGATACTGATGAAGGAACAAGAGATATGAATACATATAGTCAAAAGTGAATACAGTCTACATAGTTACTGGTGTAATGACAAAAAATATTAATACAGATAGTCGACATATACTTACTGATGAAGGAACAAGGGATATTAACACAGATAGTCTGTGTATTGTTACTGGTACAGCAACAGAAATATCTCTACCATGCAGTTGTAAAACCTGATTGTGTGCTCAGGCTAGTCAGTGATCTTTGTGCTGAGTAAAGTGTGTGGTTATCATAAAACAGCATGAGCTGTTAGGCTGTATAATAAACCATGTGTAGTTTTCACCTCGATAATTAGTCATTTTGTTACTGTTATTTACATTAACTTTTTGTGATCCAGGCTGTTGTTGCTATCAGTCTGAGTGTACCAAACATTTGTTGCTGTAAAGTAATAAACACTTGCCTGGGAGTTCCAATAATAAGCAATAAGCTGAAGGAGTTAAAAAATTGGTTGCTTGATAGATTGCTTGTTTGGTTGCTCAGTTGTGTGGTTGGTTGGGAGGAAGACCTCTGGAAGAATTTAGTTTTACTTGTTGAGTCCCTGGCATTAATGACAAGTTCTTGCCCCTATCAGGTTGAGGCTGGAGTGGAAATTTTTCTCATGACCCAGTATTGAATTACCTTCTTAAAGGGGACTGTATCGCAGAGGTATCCTTCCCCTTTCCCAGTGCAGAAACCAGAGGGCATGCAGCACTTTTAATCATGCTTCACATGTAACATTAGGAAGACCGGGGATGCAGTCTGCGGAAAGGGCACACACAGAGGGTACCCAAAGGTCCTGTCCATGATGGGTTCTAATCTTGCAACCTCCACAACCCTGTGTGTGAGTTGAATGTGTATTTTTTTTTTAAAAGCCAAAAGATAGTTTAGTATTGCTATTCCATGCAATGATAATTTAGTATTGCCTTTTCCATGCATTAATAGTTTAGTTTTGCCTTTTCCATGCAATGATAATATAGTCTTGTCTTTGGTTTAGTATTGCCTTTTCCATACAATGCTAGTTTAGTATTGCTTTTCCATGCAATGACAGTTTAGTATTGCCTTTTTCATGTGTAAACATTTTCTTTTGACATACACCTGCATAGAATGGATATTCTAGAGGGAGCTGCAGTAGCGTAGTGGATAGGCCTCGCCTGTCAGCCCAGTTTTCATGAGTTCAAAATCGCATCAAGGCAAATTATTAGGTTGACCCTGCTTAAAATGGGTACCAGAAAATGTCTTAGAAAGTCAGGCTGACTGGCAGGGTACTGACACCTTGTGTCAGTTAGTCTGTACAGGTACAGGCCTGGCACCATTTACTCAATGAACCTTAAAGCGTGTGAAAGGGTTCTTTTGTTTTAACTGTTCTTAGGGGGGGGGGGGCTAAGTGATTTTGAGGTATGGTGTCCACCTCGAGTGCTTGAGGTCCCGGGTTCAAGCCCCGGTGAGGGCCGGGATTTTTTCACGTGGACTTTTAGTAATAAAATTTCCCCTGGTCTCTGGGTAGTGAGATCGGACGGCTGTGTGTATTGTTGCGCACATAAATGATCCCTTGGCAGTTGGAAATCGAAAAATAGTAGCCTAACAGCGCTGCCCGGGCAAAATTTTGAGTTTAAAATCTATCCAAAGTATTTCAGGATCCTAGCCAGTGCTACAGAGCACTTATGGGTTACACCCGTGTGTCTGATCCATCGACTAAACTAAACTAAACTAAACTGCCCTGTGTGTAAGCATTTTCATCAAACATACACCAGTGTATTGACCAAACAAATCACAGTTCATTCATTATTGTAGGTAAATACAAGGTGTTTATAAAGTCTCACTACACTTTGTGTGTAGAACAAATTTGAAAATTGAAGTACATGATGTCATCAAAATATGTGCTCCACAATCCATCTTGAAGCAATATGTAGCAAATGTCTGTTGTCTGCTGGAGTAATTCTGTGCACTCCAAACAGAATGGTGCTATCAACGGAAGAAAGAATTTTTAAATTCATTTTACATACAAAGTATAGTGAGACTTTACATATGCCCGGAATTATATTGAAGATATACTTTCAGAAATATTTTAAACATTTTAGTCATTTCAGTGCTACATGCAGTAATTTGGAAGCTCCATTGGTGCAGTAGCTAGCACACTTGTCTGCCAGCTCACAGGTAGAATGTTTGAATTCCCTTAGAGAGAGAGATTTGTACAAACTGGCCTGAGTTCTCCAGGCTGACCCAGCCTCAAATGTCTGCCAGCTCACGGGTAGAGTGTTTGAATCCCCATTAAGAGGGAAATTTGTACAAACTGGCCGGTTCCCCAGCCGACCCAGCCTCAAATGTCTGCCAGCTCGCGAGTAGAGTGAATTACATTGAGAGGGGAGATTTGTACAAACTTACCTAGTTCCCCCAGGCCGACCCAGCCTCATGTGGGTACTAGAAAATGTTATAGGAAGTAAAGGCTTGATTTGATCACATGACTCATCAAGAGTCGATTGGTCTATCAAATGTGGGGCTAGCACCATTTACCCAGTACACTTCGAGGCATGTGAGAGGGTCATTTACTTGTTTTCCTTTTATGTAATAGTTTACAGTGATGTACTTGTGAGAATATGACAGTTAAGTAATTTCATTGCTGTGATTTTTATTGGTTTCTTATTGAAGATGTACTTGCTAAGGGAGATTATATTTTATCAATAAAATTTCTTTATTTGAACATTTACCTCTAAGATGTGTGTGTGTGTTTGTTACAAACAAATGGATATTTACACTAATGAACATTCACCTCTACAAGAAAATTACAGCTGTTTTTTTTTATATTTGAAGCCATGCTTTTGTGGTACCTAACTGATTGTCTGAAGAGAATTAGATACTCATATCAGAAGAAGGCAGTTCACATGTGGATATGTCATGAGACGGGGAAAGCTGGAGTATGTCGTCACAGCTGTAAAGTTAGAGGGGAGGAGAGACAGGGGAAGACTATGAGAGAAGATGCAGGACAGTCTGACATCTTGGCATGGAGGAACATTAGTATCAGAAATGATTGGCAGCACCTGAGACAGAGCGCTGTGTGTTTACATTTCCACAGTGTTAGTCCTTCCTCTTGAGCCTAAGGCAGCACATAGGGCAGAAGTCATGGCTCTCCATGTCTGGCGGTTCGCTGCTACCTGTTGTAGATCCTGGATGTTCACATGGCCGTTGAATGAGCCTTCTCTGATGATGGTTCTACGCAGGGTCTCTCTTGGTCTTCCCTGTTTTCTTTTCCCTACTGGTGACCATAAGAGGGCTTTGTTGGGGAGTCTTGTTTTGTCCATTCTGAGTACATGGCCAATGTCGTTCTAACGGCATTTTCTCATGAAATTGGATACAATATCTTGCTTAGTCTCTTGTCTTATTTGCGTATTGGTTCTGAAATCTGTCCAGTGGAGGTTTAGAATTCTTCTAAGACATTTGTTCTCAAAATTGTCTAATTTTTTATCTAAAGCTACCGTTGATTTCCAACTCTCACATCCATACGTTAGCACTGGAATCACACAAGAGTTGAAGATTTTAAGTTTCGTATATTTGCTGAGTGTCTTTGACTTCCAGATGTTTGACAATTTATTGAAGGCACCAGATGCCAGTGCGATTCTAGATAATATTTCTGGCGTTGAGTCCCCTGTAGATGTCATTTTGCTTCCTAGGTATGTGAAGCTGTTGACTTTTTCAAGAACATGGTTGTTTAATTTGGTGTCGTCTGAACTGTTGGTAAGATCAATAGTTTTTGTTTTTGCGGTGTTAATTTGGAGACCAATTTGTCCTGAAACATTTTGGAGATGGTTTATTTTCTCTTGGGCATCTGGGTGTGTTGAACTTAAAAGCACTATGTCGTCGGCAAAGTCCAGGTCTTCTAGAATTTTGTCAACCCAATGGATACCCCTATTTGTGTTGTTTGTGCATTTGCGCATGACCCAATCGATAGCTATTCCAAAGAGCATCGGTGACAAGACACAACCCTGTTTCACTCCCGTTTCCACTGAGAACCAGTCAGAGTTGCCTGATTCTGTTCTCACGCAGCAACGTGTCTCCTTGTAGAAAGATTTTATGATGTTGATATATTTGGTAGGGAAACCATAGATGTTAAGTAGATTCCAAAGTGAAGGACAGTGGATACTGTCGAAGGCTTTTTGAAAGTCGACAAAGTTGGTGATTAATTTCGACTGGAATTCTACAGTCTTCAATGATTATTCTAAGGATGAAAATGTGGTCTATACATGACCGTTTTGGTCTGAAGCCAGCTTGTTCTTCTCTGAGCCTTTCATCTATAGACTTTTTCAATCTCTCAAGTAACATGCTACAAAAAAGTTTTCCTGGTACTGATAGTAGGGTGATAACATGCCAGTTATTGCAATCAGACATGTCACCTTTTTTTGGCAGTTTGAAAATTACACCATCCTTCCACTGTTGTGGTGGGGATTCGTTTTGCCAGATTTCATTGATCAGCTGTAACAAACGTTGTAAGGTATTCTCATCTGCTGCTTTGAGCATTTCACCTTAGATGTCGTCTTCACCAACAGCTTTGTTGTTCTTCAATTTTTTAATAGCTGCTTTAATCTCTTCCATGGTGAATGACTCACAGGAGGCATCTAGTGGGGGAATGGTGGTTTCTCCATCCAGGTTGGGAATACTGTCAGGCTGCGGTCTATTTAATATTTCTTTGAAATGTTCTGCCCATCGTTGCTTTTTGTGGTCATCAGATAACAGTAGTTTACCTTGTTTGTCTTTGATGGGTTAGTGTTCCTACCATTATTTGGGTATTCAATGTACACTCCTGCTCCTCCATTTTGAACAGCATTTTGTGCTGACCCATCTGTGTAGACTTGGATCCAGAGGGTCTCTGGGTATTATTCATCAGGGAAACTAAGAGTGGTTGTTCTGTACTGTATACTGTTCTGTTCTTCCTTGTTGAATATTCCTTTCATTTTGTCTGGATTTGTAGTGGTAGTCTATGTTCCTCTCTTCATGGAGTTTGTTCTGGTATAATTTTCAGGAGAATACCAGCTGTGGGCAGATCAGTGGTTTCTCTGCAGAGTTGTTTGGTTTGGTGGATAAAACTTCTTCTTTTCAACCACCCCATAGCTAAGTTTTCACATCTGTTCTTCATAGGATGGCCTTGCAAGCTGAGGAACTTTTCTGCTTGTTTTAGCATTTTTGAATTTCTGTGCTCTCCTAGTGCTTGTGTCCTCCCCATCTTCTCCATCTCTACTATTGGGGTTTATCTCGTCCCTCCTGTGATGACTCCAGGCGCTTGATTTTGAACCTTATCTGGCTCTTGTAGTGCGGTTTTTGATGCTGAACACTATGCAGTTGACCCGTATTCCAGGTGTGGTCATATGTGCTCTTGATAAACTTTGCTAAGTATTTTCTCACTGGCTCCCCATGTGTTTCCACTTAGTTTTCTTAGGATGGCTATTTTCCTTCTGGCTTTTGCTACTGCTTTATTGATGTGCTTTCTCCACGTCAGCCTGTCATCAAATGCTACACCAAAGTATGTTTGTTCTTTATCGTATATTATTATTGGCACCTTGCCGTCTTGACAGACGATAGTTTGTTACATTGTGCTTCAAAAAGGCATAATAACTATAACACATGGCAGTAGCGAATGTGACTGATAAGGCCAATTTGTGCTGTAAATATTCGTCCACAGTGAATACATGTGAACATCATGCACCATCTTACGTCTCATATGTTCCGTGTGTGACCTATCTGCAATCATTTTCTCCTTTGTCTTTATTCCATTTCTGATATGTGCCCTCCATGATACATGTTCAGCGGCGACTTCCAATGTGCATTATCAATGCCTGTATCAATCATGTCCCGCTTACACACATCTTTGTATCATAGTAGAGGCCGACCCTGAGATCTCTAACCCATCTGTAAGTCACCAAAAAAGATGTCCTTTGGTATTCTACCATCATCCATCCTCCTAACGTGTCCTATCCATCTAAGTCTACAAAGACTGAGCATGGAACACACCGTCACTCAACCTGATCTTTGCAATACTTCAGTATTTATGATTTTATCTTGCCACTTAATACCAAGTATTCTTCACAAACACCGCATATGAAAGCTGTTTAAACGTTTCTCTTGGTGTGAGTAAGTTGACCAAGTTTCACCACCATAAAGAAGAGTACTAAGGACACAGGCTTGGTAGACGAGTGCCACATAACAGTCACGCACACCGCCAAACATAAGTTTGGATATTCCCAGACTCAGAATAGAATGAATTGACCATGAGTAACCAAGACCGACGTGGACATCGTTAAATAGCAACGGGGAGGCTTCAAGGAAAAGGACAAGAGGTCAGCGGTTCTCTTGGCGCTCGTGTTACGTGGACATGATCTGGTAGGTGCGGTTTTATTAGTGATGCGAGGAGTTCAGCTGTTGTCTTACATGCATACCGGGACAGGAGTCTCTAGACAACAATTTACGCTAGCTTACGAAAGTCCTTGGAAGATCAAGCAATCACAGGAGGTAGAAACTGGGTCGTTATTAACCTGTAACTTCCCGTCCCCGTATCAGGGGCTGGTTACGTTTGATGATCATGTTTCGTATTCTTCTGTAAAGGGATAAAGCCGAATAAAGATTCAAATCTCTGAATTGCACCCATTTTCTCAAGGTGAGCTTGGTTTAATTCGTTTGTACTTGAATACGAGCTGTTGACATTGAAATACCATAGAATGTGTCAAGACATATGGGGACTCTTACCGGCCAAGTAAATTACAGCAGTGACCTTACGAGATCTACAAATGAATAATGAAGCCTGGATGGCAAGAATATGTCAAGAAACTGTGCACGGAAAGAAAGCTTGCATACCAAACTTCAATGTGATGCACCACGCGACATTTGGCGGAAATGATAACGCCCAATAAAACGCTGGAATATCTACAGTTGAAAACACAGAGCACACGTTACAAATTACAATAATATAAGTGTTGCTGAAAGATCTACAACAAGGTAAGAGGAACTTGAATATACCTCTTAGATCTCGCACATACATCGATAATTTCCGAGAACTTACGTGCCAGACAACAGCGATCAAGTAAGTAACGGTATACCTAAGTCTGAAATGCTGATATATAATTATACAGCTACTGAATTGTCAACACTACAACATTTCATTGAATTAGGTGAAAGGACTGGGTTAACTGGTTCTGACCTTAGAGATTGGGCAAAGCATGAGCTCAATGAACAACAAAAACGTGACAAAGAAACTAGACAACTCCAGCTTACAGCAGAGAAGGAAGCTAGACAACTTGAAAAAGAGGAAAGACAACTACAAGCTACGCGTGAAAAGGAAGAAAGACAACTTCAACATACACGTGAGAGGGAGGAGAGAGAATTAAAGGAAAAAGAGATGGCTTTGGAACGCGAACGAATGGTGGCTAGGGAAAAAGAGTTAATTATGGAGATGCAAATAAAAGAAAAACAATTGGCGTTTGATAAGGAAAGACTGGCTACAGAGACACTCTGGAAGGACAAAGAACTCGAAGGTAACTTAAAGGTCAAGACTCTGGAGATGGAACGTGAAGCTGAAATCGAACGGGAGAAAATACTTGCTAAACAGAATGATCCTGTGAAAAAGTACCAAGGTTTATTCAGAAATTTCCAACAAGGGGATTCGGTTAGTTCTTGGATAACTAATTTCGAAGTACTCGTAAAGCATTACAGGGTACCAGAGAAGGACATACCAATTTTATTTCACCGTCATCTGGCATTGGAGCCGTTGAAAGTGATTGAGTTGATTCCTGAGGATTTACGTACAAATTACAAATATATGCGCGATCGTGTGCTGTCACATTTTTCATTGGACGAATCTGGATTACGTACAAAGTTTAAAACACTTACACCGAAATCGAATCAAACATTCCTGGATTTCGCTTCGGAAATGTCTTCTAGTTTTGATAAGTGGTGTAAGGCTGCGGATATTAATGATAGTTATGAGAAAGTGAGAGACTTAATTATCAGAGATAGAATGTTATCTGCGATACCAGAACCTATGTCAGTATTTCTTATGGAAAACAAATGTAAAAGTTTAAGTGAAATGGAAACTAAGGGTGAATCTTATTTCAATGCACATAGGGATATTTTTGCTAACTGTACACAACCTGAATTAGTGATAGGAGCAAGTGCAAAATTTCAAAGAGGAAACAGTAAGTTTAGAAATTTGGTAGTAGTACTAATAGAAATAGTCCTTACAATAGAGAAGGTGATAGACCAAGGAAAGGCCAATTTACCAGATGCCAGTATTGTAGATTATCGCATGGAAACTTAGAGATGTGTGATAAACATCCAGGTTATTCTGCATATCTGAAGGACATTACGGCAAGGAAGAGAAATAAGTATGACTCTTTTAAAAGAAGTATAAAATGTTTCTCATGTAGGGCGTACGGACACACTAGTAGGTCTTGTCCGATGAGAAATTCCTGGAAGGAAGCGAGTACAGCATACATATACTCCAGTAGTGACTCAGACGATTTAGAAGAGACACACGCAGCTATCATACAACAGTATGATGATCAGACTGACAAGTTACATAAAGGTATAACTGACAATATTAGTAATGAATGTATAGAAACAATCCATGAAGCTAATGCCGTTAGCATACAAAATGACAAACTAAAAATTCATCAAGCATGGGTGAATGGTGAACCCACTACTTGCATTCGTGATTCGGGAGCTTCGATTGTCGGAGTAGATCGAAAGCTGATAAAAGAAGAAGATTATACAGGCGAAACTGTAGAGTGCAGAACATTCGGTGGCACAATAGAAAGATATAAGATTGCCACGATTACAATTATGTCACCATATTATGAAGGCACAATAAATGCAGCGGTATTACCAAATCCATGTGCCGGATTACTGATTGGTAATGTACCAGATGCGAGACAGTTAATGCATGATGAAGCAAAGCAATGGGAGATTGATCATGCAAGAGCTAACGCAATTACAAGAGCTCAAGACAAAAGAGAAAAAGACCAATCTACAATAAAAGACAGTGACAAAGTAGAAAATAATATCAGACTAGTGACTGATTTACCAGAAGATCAGAAACATGATCCGACTCTACAATCTTGTTTTAAAAAACTGACTGAACCAATAAAACAAGGTAAAAGAGGTAATTGGAAATTTTTTTTGCACAATAATATTTTATCGAGACGATATGATAGGGGTACATCACGTTATTTTCAGACAGTACTTCCATCTAATTATCGTACTGAAGCATTGAAAGTAGCACATGATTCTCCATTCGCTGGTCATATGGGAATTGCTAAAACCACTAATAGATTGCTAACGCAGTTCTATTGGCCTGGGTATAACAAAGACATTACCACATATGTACGCTCATGTACATTATGTCAGATGACCACACAAAAAGGCAAACATCCTAAAGCGCAATGTTCAGAAAACTGATTTGGCATCGCGACCATTTCAGAAAATCGCCATAGATATTGTGGGTCCGCTAAATACAACTACTGATCGAGGCAATAGATTTATATTAACTATGATAGATCTTTGTACACGTTGGCCAGAGGCTATTCCTTTGAAATATATCACAAGTAGATCCATTCTAGATTCATTGTTGATAATTTTTAGCAGAATAGGATTTCCTAGTTGTATAGTATCAGATAGAGGTAGTCAATTCATATCAACGGCTACTCAAGAGGCAATGAAGATACTTGGAATTCCACAAGTATTTAGTTCACCTTGGCACCCGATGACGAATGGGGTGAATGAGAATTACAACGGAGTTCTTAAGCGAACTCTGGCAAAAGTAGCTGCAGAAAGACCAAAAGATTGGGATATTTTATTACCAGCTGTACTATTTGCATACCGAGAGGTACCACAATTTAGTACAGGGTTTTCTCCATTCGAATTGGTATATGGAGCTAATCCAAGAGGTCCATTATTAATATATAATGATTTACTCACAAATAAAACATATGATCATCCGAAAAGAGATGCATATGAAATGGTCACACAATTAAGAGACAAAATTATTACAGCTTGTCAGATTGCAAAATCTGCACTGGAAAAAGCTGGAGAAAGATACAGACAATATGGTAATAGGAACGCCAAGACAATAGTTTTGAAAGAAGAAGAAGAGGTTTGGTTATTATTACCTGATCCTCGAGATTGTCTTGTTACTTCATGGCAAGGTCCATTTAAGGTGATTAAGAAAATTAGCGATGTAGATTATCGTATTGATGTGAATGGCAAACATAAGATTTTTCATATTAATATGTTGAAGCCGTATATTCCACGGGTGGATAACTCAGATCAAGTGACACAAATTCCTCATAGGATAGCAACAGCTTGTTGGGTAATTAACGAGCAACAAGAAGATGCTATAAAACAACAGATTCCAACACCTATAGTTAATAGCGACAGTAACTGGCAAGCGATACAGATAAGTAAAGATTTATCACCGCAAGATAGTGAAAAGCTTATTACTGCAATAAAGGAATATAGTTCAATTTTTTCAGATAAACCTGGGGCAAACAACACTGATTAAACATAAAATAACTTTATTATCAAATGTCCCAGTTAAAGTGAAACCATATCCTATTCCAATACATTATTTGGAAAAAGTTGCTGCAGAAATTTCAGATCTAGATAAAACTGGAATTATAAAAAAATCAATCTCAAATTACTGTTCACCAGTTGTAATTGTTAAGAAAAAAGATGGTTCATTACGGTTATGTGTTGATTATAGGAAAGTTAATGAATTGACTTTACTTGATGCTGAACCTATGCCAAATATCGATGAGTTGATTGAAACCAAGGCAAACTCGAAATTATTTTCGAAAATTGACCTTACAAAAGGATATTGGCAAATTCCCATGGAGGAAGATTCAAAACATATTACAGCTTTTAGCACACCGTTGGGTTTATATGAATGGCAATATTTTCCATTTGGTTTACAAAATGCACCGAGTACATTCATGAGGATGATGAGAAGATTACTTCATGGAATTACCAATGTAGCAACTTATATGGATGATATGTGTATCCATACTTGTGATATTGACACACATGTTAAAATTCTCAAACAAGTTTTTAACAAAATACAAGAACATGGGTTGAAAGCTAAATCAAGTAAAGTGGAGATAGGGTTTACGAAGATACAATTTCTAGGTCATAGAATTTCTAACGGATTTAGGAAAACAGATCCATTAGTTGTGACAAAGATTCTCAATATCAAACCTCCAACATCCAAAAAGGAGCTTAGGAGTGTATTAGGGTTAATTAATTATTATCAAAACATTTATTCCTAATTTTGCACATATGACAGCAACATTCTCGGAACTTTTAAAGAAAGGTCAACCAACAAAGATAGTTTGGACAGAGGATCACGAGACGTTATTACAACAAATAAAAACTCTATTTAGTACATATCCTATTTTGAAATTACCTGATATTTCAAAAGATTTTGTTTTACAAACGGATGCTAGTTTACATGCTATTTCAGCTGTATTACTTCAATTGCATGAAGGGAAACTACATATTATTCTTTACTTCAGTAAGAAGCTATCTGAAACTCAGAGAAACTATGCTGTTACTGAATTAGAAGCTTTAGCTTTAATTGAAAGTATTGAGAAGTTTTCTAGATACTTACTAGGTAGGAAATTTCTGGTTCTTTCGGATAACAAACCTTTACAAATTTTCAAATCGGGTCATCCGAAGAATTCGAGAATACATAGATGGTCATTATTATTACAAGATTACGAATTTGACATCTGTCACATTCATGGGAAAGACAATAATCTTGCTGACATTCTGAGTCGATTATAGAATGGCAGATTTTCTTGTGATCAGTTATAGTTGAATTATAGTTATAGTTTCGTTTATATAAATTGAATTCATAATTATAATGATATAGATATTAAAATGATACATGTATATAAAGCCTTGTTAGAAGGTCAATATAACATGAAACAACATAACAATAGGTTATTTGATTGAATGTTATACATAGGAATTGGGGTACATTTATGAATAATGTATGTTCATGACAGAACCAAAGCAAGGATGGAATGATATATATCAGAGACAAGTGCTATGTAAACAAGGATAGTCAACAAGCAATTTAACAAGTACCATGTCATTTTCTGTGATTGTGAAAATGTATATGTCGTGTTATAATTGTACATGAATTAATGGTTAGAGTTACATGAGAGTATATTATATGATTTGATTATGTATTTTGAGTCTAGAACGATAAGATTGTGGATTTTATATTATGTTATATGCATGTACCAGATAAGAATACGATCAATCTCAAAGTCCACGGGAAAAGAATCGGGAAAAAGTGCAAGGTGGATCTACCCTACCCATTTAAATGTTTTATATGATACAAGAACAATAACATGGATTAAATACACTAACATGGTTACTGGGAGAACTTCATTATTACCCTCGTCCTACACTCATGGTAATACCTAGAGCTAGGACACACTTGTCATTAGGACAATAAGGGACTAATGTGTTATTAGTTGATTTGATTCACAAGGATCAGTCACACGACGTCCGACGTGAGGTTCGGACAGGTGGGCGTGCCCGTTATGTAGCATTTATAATTTTTTTTTAGGGTTAATGATGGGGTAAATCCTAGAACTATGTGGTTGTGGGTAAAAGAAAATTATAGTCACAGTAGAAGTATCATGTATGATAATTATCAAAGGAAAATGCCTTAGCATTTTTTTTGGGGAGGGGGCATTATGCCACATAACAGTCACGCACACCGCCAAACATAAGTTTGGATATTCCCAGACTCGGAATAGAATGAATTGACCATGAGTAACCAAGACCGACGTGGACATCGTTAAATAGCAACGGGGAGGCTTCAAGGAAAAGGACAAGAGGTCAGCGGTTCTCTTGGCGCTCGTGTTACGTGGACATGATCTGGTAGGTGCAGTTTTATTAGTGGTGCGAGGAGTTCAGCTGTTGTCTTACATGCATACCGGGACAGGAGTCTCTAGACAACAATTTACGCTAGCTTACGAAAGTCCTTGGAAGATCAAGCAATCACAGGAGGTAGAAACTGGGTCGTTATTAACCTGTAACTTCCCGTCCCCGTATCAGGGGCTGGTTACGTTTGATGATCATGTTTCGTATTCTTCTGTAAAGGGATAAAGCCGAATAAAGATTCAAATCTCTGAATTGCACCCGTTTTCTCAAGGTGAGCTTGGTTTAATTCGTTTGTACTTGAATACGAGCTGTTGACATTGAAATACCATAGAATGTGTCAAGACAACGAGGACTTTTGTTTTGGCAGTAAGCTTATTGGATATATGGTAATTGCCTATTTACACGCCTTAAAGAACATTGGGCATACGATGCTAGACCCATATTTGCATAGACCAATCAGCACTCAGTGAGTCATGTGATCAGTATCCTGCTGGTTGCCTTTACTTCCCAAGACACTTCCTGGAACATGTTTTATTTTATATTCTTGTAGGTCAGCATGGCCGAATTGGTAAGAGTGCTTGCTCTTAAGCTTCCGGTGTGCTGATGGCGAAGTAGCAGATTACATCGGTCAATTGAACTAAGATGTTGACTTCTCGTCCTAGGCTTGGGGACATAAATTACAAGTACCTCAGAAGACAGAATGGGTTCGCCTGATGGTGAGTGACACTGGTAATAAGGAAAGCTTTACCACACATAAAACTTAGTCCAGTATAGACTATGCTCAAGTTTAAAGCAAGCGAAGAAATACACCAAAAAATACTCTTGTGAAAATCAAAGTATGGTGGTCCGCTTCAAATTGGCTTGTGGCTGATTTTGAACAGGGTATGTGGGGTTGTGAAACTGCCTCTACGCCCCAGACCATCTCATCAAGGGCCTTTCGCGTGGAGAATCATGCTTTACAACAACAGAAATGAGATTCCTGAGAAGAATACTCAATGTATCAAGAAGAGAGAAAATCAGAAATGAAGAAATCGGGACTAAAGTGTGGGGTTATAGCAGCGCTTGATTTCATCAGAAAACAGCAAGTTAAATGGTTTGGCCATATAACTAGATTACCAACAACATACCGCAAGCAATGATGGACCAAACAGAAGCAGAGGAAGAGGCTGGCCACGTAAACGATGGACAGAGGGAGTTAGACAGAGTCCATGGAAATCTCGATACACGAAGCCTATAAATGGGCACTCTCCCACTCTCCCGCTGTTTATACTTCACCTCGACACCGCAAGGTACAAGAGGAACATGATGAGATGATCATGCTTCTCCACATCTTGCAATGTCCAATAGCATGTTTCAGTTCATGTGCTGACTCCCGTGCCATGACACAAGAATGTCCAGAATTTTCTCTCGCTGTCTTCCTCTATCTCTCAATCCTAAAATCTTTCTAGTTGTCACAAGATGTTCCAGTTTTTGTATGCTCATAATGTGGCCAAACAAAAAAAGAAGTCTCTCTCTCTCTCTCTCTCTCTCTCTCTCTCTCTCTCTCTCTCTCTCTCTCTCTCTCTCTCTCTCTCTCTCTCTTTCACTCTCTCTTTCTCTCTCTCTCTCTCTTTCTCTCTCTCTTTCTCTCTCTCTCTCTTTCTCTCTCTCTCTTTCTCTCTGTCTCTCTCTCTTTCTCTCTCTCTCTTTCTTTCTCTCTCTCTCTCTCTCTCTCTCTCTCTCTCTCTCTCTCTCTCTCTCTCTCTCTCTCTCTCTCTCTCTCTCTCTCTCTGTCTGATGTTTGTGATACGTTGATTGTCTTTGCAACTTAGTCTCCCTCAAAATGTCCGAATTGCACATTTTGGCTGTATAAGGAATTTTCAGCATATCTTATATATAAAAGGCAATCTCCGTCTGTATGTCCATATGTCCTTTATGCGTTCGCGAACGGCCCATCCGATTGAGATGAAATTTTCTACACGCCTTCCTTTCATTTCAGCGCAGCCAACTGTGATATTTTTTTAGTGTGAAATCGGCTGCTTACTGAATATTATTTAATTTTCCATTTTTCATTATAATTTCTATACAGCAAGGGGACTTAACTCTGTAAAGGTTATTTCAAGGGGCATAACTTTTAATAACTTTTCTGTATAACTTATAGTCATATTGTTGCATCGTTTTCAAAGATTTATAAACTCTGTGTCTATAGTTATATACCGGCATATGAGTTATAATAAATAATGATACAATATTTAAGGCATTTTCAAAGTTTTCATAAAAATAATGCACAATGCATAACATTGTAACTCATCTTTTTATGCTTAAGAAGTTACTGTAGTCATGCAGGTGATTAGAAAGAGTTTTCATTAAAAATAATGGATGGTGTGTGGAAGGACATTCTTTTAAGTTACTTTTTTTGTTGTATGAATTTAATGAGACGCTTCCCTCCAGGAGCTGGGCATAGCCACGCCGGGTCAGATAGATAGACAGACCCACCTTTTCGCTGCAGTTGTCTACAGGCATATGTGTTAAAATCCTCCTCCGCCTCTCCCCTCCTCCTCCTCCTACCCTCTTCCTCTTCCTCTCCCCCTCCTCCCTCTCCCTCCTCCTCCTCCCTCTTTCTCCTCCTCCTCCTCCCTCTTCCTCCTACCTCCTCGCCCTCCTCCCTCCTCCTAATCACTCCTCTTCCTTCCTCCTCCCTTCTCCTCCTCTCTCCTCCCACTCCCTCCTCCTCCCTCCTAATTCTACATCCTCCCCCTCATCCCTCCTCCCCCTTCTCCTCCCTCTTCCTCCCTCCTCCTCCTAACTCCCCCCCTCCCTCCTCCTCCCTCTCCTCCTCCATCCTCCTCATCCCTCCTCCTCCTCCCTTCTCATCCTCTCTCCTCTTCCCTCCTCCTACCTCTACCTCCTCCCTCCTCCTCCCTCCACATCCCTCCTCCTCCTCCCTCTTCCTCCTCCTCCTCCCTCCTCCTTCTCCTCCCTCCTCCTTCTCCCTCTTCCTACTCCCTCCTCCTCCCTCCTAATCACTCCTCTTCCTTCCTCCTCCCTTCTCCTCCTCTCTCCTCCTACTCCCTCCTCCTCCTACGTCCTCCCCCTCATCCCTCCTCCTACCTCCTCCCCCTCCTCCTCTCTCCACCTCCCTCCTCCTCCTCCCTCTTCCTCCTCCTCCCTCCTCATCATTCCCCTCCTTCTCCTCCCTCATCCTTCTCCCTCTTCCTCCTCCCTCCTCCTCCCTCCGCCTCCTCCCTCCGCCTCCTCCCTCCACCTCCTCCCTCTGCGTCCTCCCTCCTCCTCCTCTCTCCTCCTCCTCCCTCCTCCTCCCTCCTCCTCCTCCCCCTGCGTTCTTCTCCTCCCTCCTTCTCCCTCCTCCTCCTTCTCCTTCCTCCTTCCTCTTCCTCCTCCCTCCTCCTCCCCCTCCCTCTTCCTCCTCCTCCTCGCTCCTCCTGCCTCCTCCTCCTGCCTCCTCCTCCTGCCTCCTCCTCCTGCCTCTTCATCCTTCCTCCTCCTTCCTCCTCCTCCCTCCTCCTACCTCCTCTCTCCTCCTCCTAATCCCTCCTCCTCCCTCCTATTCCTCCCTACTCCTCCTCCTCCTTCCTCCTCCCTCCTCTTCCCTCCTCCTCCTCTCTCCGCCTATCTCTTCCTCCCTCCTACTCCTCCCTCCTCCCTCTTCCTCCTCCCAGCTCCTACTCCTCCTTTTCCTTCTTCTGCTGATGCTGCTGCCGCCGCTCCATTTACCCATGTTAATTGTTGGGGAAGATGTAAAGACCTTTCAAGTGCTCTTTCTAATGCTTTTTGTAAGTTGGTCTTCGTTTATCTAAGGTTGTTCTAACTGCAACCAATAAATGATTAGACAGACAGACAGACAGACAGACAGACAGACAGACAGACAGACAGACAGACAGACAGACAGACAGACAGACAGAGAGGGAGGGACAGACAGACAGACAGACAGACAGTCGGTAACGGGAACTTATATGACTACTTATATGAATTAAATGAGATGCTCGCCATCAGGGGCTGGGCGAAGCCGGGCCGGATCAGACAGACAGACAGACATATAGACAGACAGACCGATAGATAGTCGGGAACGGGAACGGGAGCTTATATGACTACTTATATGAATTAAATGAGATGCTCCACACCAGGAGTTGGGCGATGCCGGGCGGGTCAGACAGACAGACAGACAGACAGACAGACAGACAGACAGACAGTCGGTAACGGGAACGAGAACTTATATGACTACTTATATGAATTAAATTAGATGCTCCTCACCAGGGACTGGGCGAAGCCGGGCCGGGTCAGCTAGTTCTCTATAAAACCACATCTCCAAAGCCTCCGGAAATGTTTTCGCCTGTTTAGTTATTTTACAGGATTCCCAGCCATATTTTCAAACTGGCTCCATGTAACATGCAAGAATTCATTTTCTAATCTCTATTGACAAAAACTTATTGCATGAAATGTTCATCATTTGATAATAATTAATATGCATCTTTTGGTTGTCCTATTCTGTTCATTTATGTAATGCATCGTCTATCTGATGTTAACCATGTACCTAGAATTTTTTTTTAAATTCGCTTTGAACTCAAGCGTAGTGCATACACATGACTTCTTTCTAGTAACACGGGACTGAATTTTCCATGTGGATTAGTGTCACAGCCTCACATAAGGGCGGTACCAACATAAAAGTAAGAGAGACTAGAGGAGGGATAGAACTCCAGCTAAAGGGAAAGAACCGAGTCACCTGCGAAGGCTCGAATAATCCAGAGCCTTCTCGAAGGACCGGTCAGTGTGTCCACAGCCCCGTGGACACCGATGGGGCCCGCCAATTGCGGGGTTAACGAGAAACTCGGAGAGAGTTACCACCCGTGTCGGATTGCGACACGTGTGGAAAGGCAGACACGGACTGGACATCGAGAAAGCAATCGCGGTTTCTTCCCCTGATAATCAGTTAACGGGCTGAGTTTCTCTGCATTAGAGTTTCGTGTGAAAACCGTGCTAGAAATTGGAAATTTTGTGTGCCAAGTTGTCCTGCCTTGAGAAATAACATAGTTATTCAAAGGCGATAAAGTGGAGTTACTTTTGAATAAAGTATCCACAAATAGCTGATCTACTCCTATCAAATCGACCTGACTGAAGGGTAGATTGAGTCCTAAGAGTGTTGATTCCAACCCACTCTTGACTTCTGTTACTTCAGGTCCCTGTTGCTGGAATTCCCTGATAACTTCAGCTAATGAGATGATAGGCGTTTCTTCCTCCATCTTGTGCAAAGAATTTTCTTCTTTAGCAACTACAGACAATGTTGTCTGCACAATATCAGAGTCCATATTATGGCTCATGACAATTCCCTGTGTTTCTTGAGTCTCCGAACTGGTATACTGTGAGATAACAACTGGAAATGTTTCCTGGTCTGGATGTTCCTCTCTGGTCCTGCTTTCATGGGTTAAGTCCAGTTGAGGTAAATCCTGCGGTGGGCTGTCTAAGCAATCCATCACAATAGGTAAATTATTTGAACTGAGATCTAGTGTCTTGTCCTGAGCTGCAGCCTCAAAGATCACAAGGGGTTCTGGGTCTTCCTTCATCCCTCTGTCAGTCAAATTTAATCCCACTTCATCCTCTCCTGAGCTGAAGGGAATAATAAAGTCGGTTACCTTTCGATCTCCGACCTCCTTAAAAGATGTCCTCAGGTCATCTTCCTCTTGAGTTTCACCTCTCGTTGAAGTAAAATGAGATTCCTGGGAGTCTTGTACTGGCGGACCAGTTAAACCACTAATCTTGTGGTACGAACAGTTATCCTCTGGGTAACTGTTAGTAGGCAAATTATCTGAACTGATAATTAGTGATTCTTCCCGCGTTGCAGTAATGAAATTCACCTGGGATTCAGTTACTTCCATCCTCCCTATTTCAGTCAGATGTAATTCCACTTCATGATTCTGTGAACAGAAGGGGAATGTGAGAATCGGCTAGGTCTCCGCCTGCGACCTCATTAAAGGTTGTCTTCAGTTCCTCTTTCTCTCGAGATTCATTCCTCGTAGAAGTTAAGTGGTTTTCCTGAAGGTCCTGTACTGGCGAACCAGTGAGTCCACAATTTCCGTGGTCCAAACAGTTATCATGTTTGTGACTGTTTGAATTGCCTTTGGCACGTTTTTTCTTCCCTCTTTTCCGTTTAGGACAGGGTCGAATGAGAACCTGCAGTTCCCGGTCCACTAACTCTGATTCCGCGGTGGGTGGCAAAGATGTCCCTTCCTTCCTGGTTGGGTGAGCATCCATATCTCCTACCTTATGTTCCGCTAGAAAGGTTAGATTCTCTGCATTGACTACTTCCATATGCTGTTTATTAATCTCTGCTTCTTCAGTTTTGCTACGCTCTTTTGCTTCAAATAACTCATCAATTGTTTTATTCATCTGTTCCTCCGCCATGTCCCACTCTTTCATCTCGTCTCTGATGTATATTTCTAATTGTTCTCCGGTTAAGCCCTCTATTATGCCTAACCTTCTCGTGGACTCTAAGTAATCTGTGCGCGCCTTCAGATAATCTAGATCCTGGGAAGGTGAGTCCATATTTGCTAATGGTAATATCCAGGTAAGCTCCTATGTATCTATCAAATTCAGAGC
This sequence comes from Cepaea nemoralis, assembly GCA_014155875.1. NCBI lineage: Eukaryota > Metazoa > Mollusca > Gastropoda > Stylommatophora > Helicidae > Cepaea > Cepaea nemoralis. The sequence continues at coordinate 47,317 of JACEFZ010003318.1, read as the reverse complement.
TAAGCTAGAAAGACAAGAGTGAACCAGCGACAGCAGAACCTAAACCAATGTGTAGAGTTTAGCCTCAGCAGTGAAAGACAACTGAAAGTAATATTCAAGTAGTTTTTGGCGACCGCAGTGAAGTAAGTGTGAGAGATATACTACACAGTAATCAATAATATTTACCTAAATAAATATTAAAAATGCCCTGCATACATGTCATAATGAAAATGGCATAAGTAAGCATAAAATGGCAAATCAATCAAGCAGTTAAATCATCAAACACATCAATGTAAATATGATTAAAGTGATCAGTTATCATTAAATGATGAATGATACACTAAATGATAAGAATTAAAATACTTATCAATAAATGATAGATGAGGTAGTTCTCATAAGTTCTTATCTGTTATACACTTTTGAAAAGTTATATCTATACTCTGTAACTTCCTCAACTAAAATTAGCTACATCTGATGATAGTCTATTTTGATGACTGAAGATTACAAGAGTTAACTTTTAAATTGGCTTGTGGCTGATTTTGAACAGGGTATGTGGGGTTGTGAAACTGCCTCTAAGCCCCAGACCATCTCATCAAGGGCCTTTCGCGTGGAGAATCATGCTTTACAACAACAGAAATGAGATTCCTGAGAAGAATACTCAATGTATCAAGAAGAGAGAAAATCAGAAATGAAGAAATCGGGACTAAAGTGTGGGGTTATAGCAGCGCTTGATTTCATCAGAAAACAGCAAGTTAAATGGTTTGGCCATATAACTAGATTACCAACAACATACCGCAAGCAATGATGGACCAAACAGAAGCAGAGGAAGAGGCTGGCCACGTAAACGATGGACAGAGGGAGTTAGACAGAGTCCATGGAAATCTCGATACACGAAGCCTATAAACGGGCACTCTCCCGCTGTTTATACTTCACCTCGACACCGCAAGGTACAAGAGGAACATGATGAGATGATCATGCTTCTCCACATCTTGCAATGTCAAATAGCATGTTTCAGTTCATGTGCTGACTCCCGTGCCATGACACAAGAATGTCCAGAATTTTCTCTCGCTGTCTTTTCTCTCAATCCTAAAATCTTTCTAGTTGTCACAAGATGTTCCAGTTTTTGTATGCTCATAATGTGGCCAAACAAAAAAAGAAGTCTCTCTCTCTCTCTCTCTCTCTCTCTCTCTCTCTCTCTCTCTCTCTCTCTCTCTTTCTCTCTTTCTCTCTTTCACTCTCTCTTTCTCTCTCTCTCTTTCTCTCTCTCTTTCTCTCTCTCTTTCTCTCTCTCTCTTTCTCTCTCTCTTTCTCTCTGTCTCTCTCTCTCTTTCTCTCTCTCTCTCTCTCTCTCTCTCTCTCTCCCTCCCTCTCTCTCTCTCTCTCTCTGTCTGATGTTTGTGATACGTTGATTGTCTTTGCAACTTAGTCTCCCTCAAAATGTCCGAATTGCACATTTTGGCTGTATAAGGAATTTTCAGCATATCTTATATATAAAAGGCAATCTCCGTCTGTATGTCCATATGTCCTTTATGCGTTCGCGAACGGCCCATCCGATTGAGATGAAATTTTCTACACGTCTTCCTTTCATTCCAGCGCAGCCAACTGTGATATTTTTTTAGTGTGAAATCGGCTGCTTACTGAATATTATTTAATTTTCCATTTTTCATTATAATTTCTATACAGCAAGGGGACTTAACTCTGTAAAAGTTATTTCAAGGGGCATAACTTTTAATAACTTTTCTGTATAACTTATAGTCATATTGTTGCATCGTTTTCAAAGATTTATAAACTCTGTGTCTATAGTTATATACCGGCATATGAGTTATAATAAATAATGATACAATCTTTAAGGCATTTTCAAAGTTTTCATAAAAATAATGCACAATGCATAACATTGTAACTCATCTTTTTATGCTTAAGAAGTTACTGTAGTCATGCAGGTGATTAGAAAGAGTTTTCATTAAAAATAATGGATGGTGTGTGGAAGGACATTCTTTTAAGTTACTTTTTTTTGTTGTATGAATTTAATGAGACGCTACCCTCCAGGAGCTGGGCATAGCCACGCCGGGTCAGATAGATAGACAGACCCACCTTTTCGCTGCAGTTGTCTACAGGCATATGCGTTAAAATCCTCCTCCTCCGCCTCTCCCCTCCTCCTCCTCCTACCCTCTTCCTCTTCCTCTCTCCCTCCTCCCTCTTTCTCCTCCTCCTCCTTCCTCCTCCTCCTTCCTCCTCCTCCTCCCTCTTCCTCCTACCTCCTAATCACTCCTCTTCCTTCCTCCTCCCTTCTCCTCCTCTCTCCTCCCACTCCCTCCTCCTCCCTCCTTCTAATTCTACATCCTCCCCCTCATCCCTCCTCCTCCCTCCTCCCTCTTCCTCCCTCCTCCTCCCCCTCCTCCTCCCTCCTTCTCCCTCTCCTCCTCCATCCTCCTCATCCCTCCTCCTCCCTCCTCATCCTCTCTCCTCTTCCCTCCTCCTACCTCTACCTCCTCCCTCCTCCTCCCTCCTCCTCCCTCTTCCTCCTCCCTCTTCCTCCTCCTCCTCCCTCCTCCTCCTCCCTCTTCCTCCTTCTCCTCCCTTCTCCTTCTCCCTCCTCCTTCTCCCTCTTCCTCCTCCCTCCTCCTCCCTCCTAATCACTCCTCTTCCTTCCTCCTCCCTTCTCCTCCTCTCTCCTCCTACTCCCTCCTCCTCCCTCTACGTCCTCCCCCTCATCCCTCCTCCTCCTCCTACCTCCTCCCACTCCTCCTCTCTCCACCTCCCTCCTCCTCCTCCCTCCTCCTCCTCCTCCCTCTTTCTCCTCCTCCCTCCTCATCCTTCCCCTCCTTCTCCTCCCTCATCCTTCTCCATCTTCCTCCTCCCTCCTCCCTCTCCGCCTCCTCCCTCCACCTTCTCCCTCTGCCTCCTCCCTCCTCCTTCTCTCTCCTCCTCCTCCCTCCTCCTCCCTCCTCCTCCTCCCCCTGCGTTCTTCTCCTCCCTCCTTCTCCCTCCTCCTTCTCCTTCCTCCTCCCTCTTCCTCCTCCCTCCTCCTCCCCCTCCCTCTTCCTCCTCCTCCTCCTCGCTCCTCCTGCCTCCTCTTCCTGCCTCTTCATCCTTCCTCCTCCTTCCTCCTCCCTCCTCTCTCCTCCTCCTAATCCCTCCTCCTCCCTCCTATTCCTCCCTACTCCTCCTCCTCCTTCCTCCTCCCTCCTCTTCCCTCCTCCTCCTCTCTCCGCCTATCTCTTCCTCCCTCCTACTCCTCCCTCCTCCCTCTTCCTCCTCCCAGCTCCTACTCCTCCTTTTCCTTCTTCTGCTGATGCTGCTGCCGCCGCTCCATTTACCCAAGTTAATTGTTGGGGAAGATGTAAAGACCTTTCAAGTGCTCTTTCTAATGCTTTTTGTAAGTTGGTCTTCGTTTATCTAAGGTTGTTCTAACTGCAACCAATAAATGATTAGACAGACAGACAGACAGACAGACAGAGAGGGAGGGACAGACAGACAGACAGACAGACAGACAGACAGACAGACAGACAGACAGTCGGGAACGGGAACTTATATGACTACTTATATGAATTAAATGAGATGCTCGCCATCAGGGGCTGGGCGAAGCCGGGCCGGATCAGACAGACAGACATATAGACAGACAGACAGATAGATAGTCGGGAACGGGAACGGGAGCTTATATGACTACTTATATGAATTAAATGAGATGCTCCACACCAGGAGTTGGGCGATGCCGGGCGGGTCAGACAGACAGACAGACAGACAGACAGACAGACAGACAGACAGACAGACAGACAGACAGACAGACAGACAGACAGACAGTCGGTAACGGGAACGAGAACTTATATGACTACTTATATGAATTAAATTAGATGCTCCCCACCAGGGACTGGGCGAAGACGGGCCGGGTCAGCTAGTTCTCTACAAAACCACATCTCCAAAGCCTCCGGAAATGTTTTCGCCTGTTTAGTTATTTTACAGGATTCGCAGCCATATTTTCAAACTGGCTCCATGTAACATGCAAGAATTCATTTTCTAATCTCTATTGACAAAAACTTATTGCCTGAAATGTTCATCATTTGATAATAATTAATATGCATCTTTTGGTTGTCCTATTCTGTTCATTTATGTAATGCATCTTCTATCTGATGTTAACCATGTACCTAGAATTTTTTTTTAATTCGCCTTGAACTCAAGCGTAGTGCTTACACATGACTTCTTTCTAGTAACACGGGACTGAATTTTCCATGTGGATTAGCTTTCCCTATTACCAGTGTCACTCGCCATGAGGCGACCCTACTTTGATTTCAGAGGTAGCCTATTTGTAATTTACGTCCCCAAGTCAATGTCCAGAAGCCAATTTTTTTTTTTCAACTGTCCCGTGTTGGTGTTCTAACCCCGTACCTCTGCATCAGCTACCTAGATGTTTGAATTTCTCAATCAATCAATCAGGTGCCATCTCCGCAATGAAGGTTGGCTTGGCTGCAATGGCAATGGATCTCCAACACTGTCTGTCTCTCGCCTTGACTGTACATTCTTTCAGGCTGATGTTCATCCATCTCTTGATGTTATCCTCCCACTTGTATCGTTGTCTACCTCTTGCTCGCTTGCCCTCAACCTTGCCTTCCAGTATGGTTTTTTATTAGAGTATCATGTCTTTTAACGTGGCCAAAATATTTCACTTGCCTCCTCTTTATTTCTTTCATTAACTCTCTCTTCATTCACAGTTTTTCTAGGACCTCTCCCTGCATTTGATTGTTTTTGTTTCCATGAAATACGACCTTTTTTTTTAAAGCGACATCTCCAGGGCTTCTATGCGACTTTCTAGTTGCTTGTTCAATGTCCAGGCTTCCGCGCCATACATTTCAGCGTTGAATGTACGTAGCATTTGACAATTCTCATTTTTAATGCGTTATGGCCATTCCTATTCTCTTTTTGATTTCCATTTCACTTCTGCCATCATCTGTTATTATATGAATATTGAATTTCTGCACTTGCCCAAAAAGCTCCAGACGCTAGACGAAAAAAAAAAAAAAATTACTTGCATCGACCGGGAATCGAACCCGGGTCACCCGCGTGGCAGGCGAGTATTCTACCACTAGACCACCGATGCTCACAGAAACTAGAAAGCAGAATATTAGTCTGTACAATAAAAACATGCACTGACTTGTTGGGTACATTGAGGGACACTGGTCATAGGGAAAGTTAATCCTCAGTGTATCTGTGCAGGCTGTTGTTTGTCGAGACTCCTGACTTTTCCACTTTTCACATTGGGCAGTGGGGAGCGTTTTATGTGATATTCACTGGCACAGGAACGGAGCATAATGGGGACGACCCGTTGCTGTGAAGTTGGAACCGTGACTGACTAACTAACTAATCCTCACGCAAAGTTAATCCAGTGCACTCACTTCTTGTAGCTACTGGTAGTAGTAGTAGTATCACATGTGTGAACGACGCTCGATTTCGAATAGTCGAGTCAGACACGATGTGGTGATGCTGATCACATCTCCAAATCAACCAGGCAGGTGCCATCTCCACAATGAAGGTTGGTTGCTGTGTGAATCTCCAACAGTCGCCCGTGTGTTGCCGGGGCCCATATGGGAGGGGGGGGGGGGGGGGCAAAGAATAGTAACACTTTCCTAGCATGCACGTCGTAAGAGGCGACTAAGGATGCTATGGTTCCTCGCCCTGCTACTGAGTGAGTGCGTGGATCGACACTGTGAGCTGTGAATTTCGCATGGAATGCTTGTATATCTGTATTTTGTAGTGTGAACTGCATGTTCGGAGCGATGGCGACCGGCTGTTGCTGGATTGACTAGTTTGCCTTTTCTGTTCACGAGTGCATTTTTTCAGGAGACTCTTGTAAGTCGTCGCTGGAGATACGAAGTTCGAACTTTGTGGGGCGCTTTCGGCGGGTCGCCTTGCGGAAAGAGACCAAGCCAAATGGGGTAAAACCCGAGTCAATGAAGTCTTTCTGGTGACTACCGTTTCCATTGACAATGAACTGTATTTTTCGTGTTGGCATTCTGGCGGCGGCATTATGCACAGTGTACCTGTGCGGGCTGTTGGCTTGCCGAGACTCCTGTCTATTTCATTGTTCATATAGGGCAGTGAGGAGCATTTTGTGTGATATTCGCCGGCACAGGAACGGAGCAATATGGGGACGACCCCTTGCCGTGAAGTTGGAACCGCGACTAACTAACATCTTCAACAGTTCTAACACTGTCACTGTCTGTCTCCCGCCTTGACTATTCACTATTCATTCTGTGAGACTGCTGTTCGTCAATATACCGAGTGCCAACTTGTTTCAATATGGGTTTATTGAAAGCGAGCAAGAGTTACAAGGCCTAGTGGAACAAGTAAGTAAACAGACACAGTGCAGAATGTGGCTTTTTTCCATATCCCTTACAGTACGTTGCAGTCAACATCGGCATTTTTCAGCTGCTGTTGATGTACTAGGCAAGATTACGCTCAGTAGTTTGCCATTGCTTTCTGAGCGACCGGCTCACAAACCCCGTAAGTTACCAACGCGGCGAGAACAGCTACCGATGGAGATACTGGAACAAGTAAAAAATTTCTCATATCTTAGACATGTAATAGCAGATGATAGCAGAAGTGAAATAGAAATCAAAAAGAGAATACGGGTGGCCAAAAATGCTTTCAGCGGCATGAAATCAGTATTAACATCTACAGAGTTTAACACAACGCATTAAAAATGAGAATTGTCAAATGCTACGTAAATTCAACGCTACTGTTAGTTGGGTGGTTGGTTGGTTGGTTGGTTGGTTGGTTGATCGCGGTTCCAACATCACAGCAGCGGGTCGTCCCCATTATGCTCCGTTCCTGTGCAAGTGAATATCACATCAAATGTTCCTCACTCCCCCATGTGTAAAGTTGAAAAGACAGGAGTATCGACAAACAACAGCCCGCTCAGGCACACTGTGCTTAGTGCCGCCGCCAGAATGTCACCACAAAAGTCCTCTACGAAACATACCGTTCATCCTTGATAGAAGTGGCAGTCACTGTCCCAATCAGATGTTCACCTACAAAGTCTCGATGTTTCTAGATGTTGTTGTTCGTTTCTAGACGTGATGTTCCGTTTTTAGATGTTTTCTAGCCAGCCACGCCATTTTTCTCTTAATTGCAGTTCACGCAACAAAACAACATCGGACAGATGTAAAAACATTTCACTGTACATAATGCCGTTGCCAGAATGCCAACACAAAAGTTCTCTACGAAACATACAGTTCATCCTTGATGGAAGCGGTAATCACATCCCAACCAGATGTTCGCCTACAAAGTCTCGATGTTTCTAGATGTTGTTGTTGCGTTTCTAGATGTTTTCTAGCCAGTCACGCCATTTTTTCTCCGAAATGAAGTTCGCGCAACAAAACAACCTCGAACAGATGTAAACACATTTCACTGTACATAATGCGCCAGAATGCCAACACAAAAGTCCTCCGCGAAAATACAGCTCATCACCGATGGAAACGGCAGTCACTAAAAGACCAGCAGCCACACATTTCTGCATAAGGCAAACAAAAAAAAAAAACCGGTCACTTCTGCGACACAAACAGCCGCCAAATATGTAGATATTTCTAGGTGTTGTTGTTCAGTTTCTAGATGTTTTCTAGCCAGCTACGCCATTTTCGAGCTTGCAGTTCACAGCACAACACCTCGACAGATGTTTAAAAAAAAACCATTTCACTGTGCATAATGCCGTCCCCAGAATGCCAAAACAACAGTCCTCCACGAAAACACGGCTCATCGTCAAAAGAAGCGGCAGTCATCAGAAGACTAGCAGCCACGCATTTCTGCATAAGGCATAAAAACCACTCAATTCTGGGACATAGCCAGCCACCATTGCTCTGAACATGCAGTTCACGCTCCTCAACCTCGGGCAGATTTAAAAGCATTTCACACAAAATTCACAGCTCACAGCTACGAGTATAAACACTCCAGAGGTCTTAACCGTTTCACTGCCTGTCGTCCATGTTCGTGACCGCTACTGTATGGCGCGGAAGCCTGGACATTGAACACGCAACTAGAAAGCCGCATAGAAGCCCTTAAGATGTGGATATACAGACGAATATGTCGTATTTCATGATAACAAAAACAATCAAATGCAGAGGTTCTAGAAAAACTGGGAATGACGAGACAGTTGATGAAAGAAATAAAGAGACGGCAAAGTGAAATATTTCGGCTACGTTAAAAGACATGATACTCTTATAAAAATCATACTGGAAGGCAAGGTTGAGGGCAAGCGAGCAAGAGGTAGACAACGATACAAGTGGGAAGATAACATCAAGAGATGGACGAACATCAGTCTAACAGAATGCAGTCAGGGCGAGAGACAGACAGTGCTTGAGATCCATTGTCGAGACGTCACCTGATTGATTGAATGACATTTTTTGTTTGTTTTAATGTCGCTTGAAAGCGGCAGTGTCGACTTCATATCACTGCACCAGGTTTTCTTTTTTGGTTTTTACATTCTATATGGCTCAGTCGCTTTTAGCAGCGCGGAAAGCGTCGCACAAAACACGAACGCCGTAGCTCCAGCGACGACCCTCAGGAGTCTCCGAAAAAATGCACTCGTGAACCGAAGGACGCAGCCCGGAATCGAACCCACAACCTTCGGTGCCCGAGTCAGATGGCGTTGACTACCACGGAGACTCCCGGGGTGCCATATAGCACCATAAGAAAACAAATGTAACTGACTTGACCATGGCTCTGTGCCGATGGGGTTCTTATCTCATTTCATCATGTTCCTCTTGTACCTTGCGGTGTCGAGGTGAAGTATAAACATCGTGAGAGTGCCCGATTATGGGCTTCATGTATCTATATTCCCATGGACTTTGCTATTCCCTCCGTCCAACTTTTACGTGGTCAGTCTCTTCCTCTGTTTCCATCTGGTCTGTACATCATTGCTTGTTGTGGTATGCTGTTGAATGGTAACCTACTTGCATGTCCAAACCATTTGACTTGCTGCTGTCTAATAAAATCTAGTCATGCTATAACCCCCCCCCCCCCCCCCCCCCCTTCCTCCCCACTTTAGTCCTGATTTCTTTCTGATGGGGTTAAGAATGCAATTTGTAATCCCGCATACCGCGTTCGAAACACAGTGAGGATTTGCAAGCAGACCGCCTTGCATTGTTTTCCATACAATGGTATGAGTGTCGGTCGTTCAGAAGGTAATGACTAATGACAAACTATTGAACGTAAACTTGCCAAGAAATCAAAAACAGCCAAGCTATGCTGAAGTTGACTGCTACATCCTGTAAAGGGTATGCAAATAACTTTTAATTAATTCAGATCAACCCAGTCTTATTAATACTAAAATAAGTACAAGAACATGTCTTGGTAAGTAAAGACGATCTGTGTCCTGGGTTTTTAAGTTTTATTAGTAATTTTATAACTACAGGATTGTAGTCAAAGTATCGGCACCAGGGTATGTTTTGGCATTTTTAACAGCTTTTCAGAAAGCAATGGCAAATTATTGAACGTAACCTTGCCCAGGGATTACGAACAGCCAGAAAATGCTGGGGTAGACTGCTACGCCCTGTAAAGACTATGCAACTAATGTTATTATATTGTTTTAAATCTATATCTAATCGTACAGCCGGCTCCGTGGCGAAAGGTTTGCGAACAGGATGTTTTCCAATGCCTCTCTCCTCGTTATACGACCAAAGAATCACCTGTGGCTCGTGATAATCCCTACCACCACATCACCTACTGAGTGCCCCTTTGTCGATACAAAAATAAGTCTAGCTCCGTGTAACCAATGCATCTTAGACGTGTGAACGGGAGCTTTATTTACAAGCAGAGGAAGAAGAAGAAGTTGAAGAGTGAAAAATATACCTATCAATTTGAATGACAAATAGCCATCTGAATTGTTTGTACAGCAGCTGTTGCAGACACCAAAAACGAAGTTCCAGGAAGACTGAAAAGAAAGGTGTGTCTCTTGAGTTGCCTTTTGTCGGGTTGGTTTGTTTGTTGATGATTTAATCAATCAATCAGGTGCCGTCTACACAATGAAGGCTGGTTGCAGTGGATCTTTAACACTGTCTGTTTCTCGTCTTGATTTTTACGTTCGAGTATCTCTTGGTGTTATCGTGGCCGGTTTCGGGGTGGTTGAACACATACCTAATTGGATTGACAAGATACTACACACAGATGATAGGAGTCTAGCAATGCCGACACACTACAAACTTCCTGCGTCGCCAATTGCACGACACGTTTTGAAAACCGGCCACGTGATTCATAGAGACAGTGCGTTTCGAGTGTTGTTTACTACTCAAAATAGTCGCTTGTTAAAGTTTGCAGAAGCCATAATGATTAATCTGCATATGTCACTTTTGTGCAAACAGAAAGACATGATAGTCAGTTTAAAATTGTCGTGGTAGATAACTGACATTAACTGTGCGAACATGTGTATATTTCAGCTTGACGGATTTATCTAATTATTTTACTTTAGGCTGCCTGGTGTGCCTTGCCAGTCGAGAAGACCTGATCATTCGGGGCCACATAGATTGACGGATGTCAGTCGCGGCGATCAGGCAAATTTTAAGCTATAGCTACGATGGGTGACGTTGTGATCATTTGGTCGCGTCTAGCGCGTGGTTACACACCCGCGTCATATGCCAGTGATCTGGGTTTGATCCCGGGTCCAGTCAAGGATATGCACTACTGATGAGCTCAAACAAGAGCGAAACTCGAGTCTAGTGCTTCCAACTTGACATGGACAAGGCCTTAGATTCGTACCGGAATACGATCAGCGTTGCCAGTAGTGGGTTGTGCTCAATTTTTACATTTTAAGTTGCGTGTATTCTGCAGTATGTACCTGACGAAATGCAGTGAAATGTGCCAGGCAATAAATCGTGAAATCTATTGTTTGTGTCTTGTTATTCAAACTCTGCACATGTGGCGTATATGTCTGTCTATTAATATATATTCTGGGGTGTTCTTTGCTTTCTTTCTTTGAGTAATTTTGCTCAAGATTTCATCGGTTATCCACAATTGCTTTTCTTATTTTCATTCACACATTCACATGTAAGTTGGTATTTGGAGTCTGTATGCTAGTGTCTTTTTTTTGTTTGTTTTATTTTTACACATTTCTATTTTTTATAAATGGTTTCCTCAGGATTGTCATTTTGTTATTATTCCATGCTTTCAACGATTAGTCCATCATAATAATTTTCGATTTCGACCAGGTATAGTTGACTTACGTCTGGTTGTTTCAATGCTGATAAATCTATTTGAGATGTCCTCGATGTTCTTATTCCTGGGTTTTTAAGTTTTATTTGTAATTTTATAACTACAGGATTGTAGTCAAAGTATCGGCACCAGGGTATGTTTTGACATTTTAACAGCTGGGAGTGATCTGGCTGCAGACCGCCTTGCATTGGTTTTCATGAAATGGTATGGGTGCTGCTATTTCAGAAAGCAATGGCAAACTACTGAACGTAACCTTGCCCAGGAATCACGAACCACGAACAGCCAAAAAATGCTTGGGTTGACTGCGATGTCCTGTAAAGGCTATGCAACTAACTTTATCATAACATTGTTTTTAAATCTATTTCTAATCTAAAGTAGTCAGTTTGGTTTTCAGTTCTGTATCCATGGCTTTTTCACATATAGTTTTCTAGAGTAATATTGGAAAACTGTTTCAAATAATAAGATTGTTCTCTTCACAAAACTGTATCAGCCCAAATGTCGTTTCCAGTTCCTGTATCAGCCGTTTGACTCGGGCTCCGAAGGTTGTGGGTTCGATTCCGGGCCGCGTCCTTCAGTTCACGAGTGAAATTTTTCGGAGACTCCTGTCAGTTGTCGCTAGAGCTACAGAGTTCGTGCTTGGTGCGACACTTTCCGCGCTGCGGAAAAAGACAGAGCTATATGGGATCAAACCCGGTGCAATGAAGTTGACCGTCGACTTTTTTTTTTAAGTGGTTCCAATACCATGCTGCCCTACTATCTGCTTATATTTAATTTTTTCAACCTTAACCATGATGTGAACCCACACCAACTTCAAGCGTACTTATAATTTACATCCCAAAGTCAAGGATGAGACGTCAATATTTTCAGCCCAGATAACCGATGCACGAGTTGAACCTGCTACCTCGGCATCAGCACACCGTAAGTTTAAGAGTGAGCGCTCTTATCCATTCAGCCACGCTTACCTCCACATAGTATTCTAAGCATGAATTCATCATCATCATGTGCCATAATAAATGGCATAGGCGTTGTCTCTCCACAGATCTGCGTATTTGGTGCTCGGAATCAGATCTGTTGTGATATTCCAAGCTACTGCCTTAGGTCATCCAGCATCATTTCTCTCTGTCTACCACTGCCGTCTTTACGCCTGATCTTTCCAGACTACAGAATGTTTTCCAATGCCTCTCTCCTCGTTATACAACCAAAGAATCACTTATGGTTCGTGATAGTCCCTACCAGACGAGTATGTCCTAGGACAGCAAAAGTCATACTCTGACTGATCTGCTTTGATACATGAAAACTTGCGAATGTTGTAGTTTACCCATGGCTTCCACACCCACCCATGGATATGTTACCTCTGTATTTGACAGTTACTTTCTACTGTCAACTACAATATGTTGTGGAAGTATGGACAATGAGCGAGCAATTAGAAAGTCAAATAGCAGTCCTGGAGATGTGGATATGCAGAAGAATATGTCGTATTTCATGGAAACAAAAACAAATACAGAGGTCCTGGAAAAAAAAAAAACTGGGAATGAATAGAGAGTTGATGAAAAAAATTAAAAAAAGAGGCAAGTGAAATATTTCAGCAATTTTAACAGGGTCTTTTGAAAACCGTACTGGAAGGTAAAGTTGAAGGCATAAAAGCAAGACGTAGACAATGATACAAGTGAAAATTTAACATCAAGAGATGGACGACCTGCAGTCTGATAGAACGCACAATCAAGGCAAAAGATTGTTGGAGATTCATTACAGCCAACCTTCATAGTGTAGATGGCACCAGATTGATTGATTCGACTGTTGGGACAAGTGTGCCCTGCCCCGTTTGGTTACAGTGATATTCACTTATATCAGTGAACTCACAGACCCCAGAGCAGTGTTTACGACAACTGCTCGCGGCCCATCCTCCATTACTTGGAGATGTTGTTTGAGTTTTTCTTTGTTAAATACGAGACCATTATGGTCCTTCCCGTATTTTCTAAGGCTTTTAAATTCATAAAGGAATGTGCTTTGGACAGGGTTTGCCTTCCTCTATGTATGATCACTTCTCTCAAGGGAAACATTCAGGCTAACAAAACAAAAACAATGAAAATTAAAGAAAGCAGACACAAATAAAGTCTTGATCACAAAAACTAAATGAGGAAAACAATCAGATTCATTAGAGGAAGTAGTATAAGCAATACAAAATATTATTCATAAATGTTGGGGCTCTTCACAGGCTGTTGAAGGTGAGGATGGAGCATGTATGGGAATGTTCTGAGTGCCGCGATATTGTGATATCAGTTCTTGACTTAACTCAACATTATTTATTCTTCAATTGTTTATTGCAAATTCAAATACAGCCAAAAAAAAGGTTCAAACAATGCCAGTATACAAGCTGAACAACAACACACTATCGACACATACACACACAGTAACTATGCTACATGACATTATAACAACTGATAATACTCTCAGGATTTAGTAAGCTGAAGGTGCTTCTATGAACAAGCAGATTCATCTAAAAACAAAAACATTATTAATGAAACAATAACACTGTATTCCTGAGATGTTATGAAAAGAACTCCCGAGGTTCTACCATGACATCAAACACTGGTGATGCACAACATGAAGCTTACGTTTAAGATACATGTATTGTAAGAAGATTTGTTACAGTCTTCATATAGAGGAATCACACTTTCTAAACAACGAGCCATGTTTTCAGATATATATTGAAATGAGAAATTTTGAGAAAACTCAAATATTTGACCATTTTTCAATATTTTAAAACAGACTTGAAACTTAATTGTAATGTATATAATTAATGTAACAAATAGTAGTTTAAAACATATCTTTAGTTTCAAGACAAAAATAATCTGACAACCCAAAATTAACGTTTTAAAACACAAATCTTTCAAAATTGTTCTTCAAATTTGAAGAGCTGAAACTAAGGGCCATCACCAGGACTTGGTCTGAAAATACTACTCCTTGACTTACATGTTATAATGAGAACTCCAATCTCCTAACTCATTCTGGGTGATCAATGTCATTTTTTCTGTCCTGCCAACGCAAGCCGTATCTGTTTGGGAAAAGACTCAATCTGATTCATCACTATGCTTGTCTTTCTTGTGCAGGCGGTCGATTTTCTTCTTGTGATGATCAATAGCCATCTTAAATAAGAATATAAGAATAGAATAATATGGCTACCACTAAAACATACTGTGTAAAATTACCATAAGAGATGTGAGGAAATATAGTGAGAAAATATAGTTCAAGTATATAAGAAATTAATATGACAAGTGAAATAATTCTCTCTTGTGGCTATTACAAATTGCTGACCAAGATTAACACTGAGTTTCCAGTACATTTACGTACTTTACAGGCAGAAGGAACCATGGCAGCCAGTTGGCTAGCAAGCATGCTTGCTACTCTGGTAGTCATGTGTTCAAACCCTCATTGAAGTGGGAATTTCTTAATTATAATGGATTTTCTCGACCCAGCCTAAAATGGCTACCAGGCAATGTCCTGAGAAGAAAAGATGGCCACTGTGATACTGCCCATGTCATCCACAGAGCACTGCACTGAATGGTTTACAGAAATGGGGGCTGGCACAACATAAAACACGGAAACTGTCCTCCGCTGACTTTGTTTTCAGCTCTGGCTGACCAAATCTGATATTCAACACTCATAGGTTATGCCCGTTGACTAGGCAGCCACGCTGATAGGTTTGCTAAATACGTCATGTCCATATTTTCAAATTCTCTATTTCACCCCTGTTACTGATATGCCTCAAATTTCATTTGGTTTTTCTTTACAGTTTTGAGAATGAACTAGCAACAACTGCAGCATTCAATACCTCTGCATTTAATTATCACTATAGAAACAAGAAGAGACAGTACAGAGATGAACTAACCTGGTGTTGTCTGATCTGTGCCTCATGATGGCTCACTTCATCTTCTAGCAACTCCTTCAATCTATCAAACTGCTCCTTTTGCTGGTGAGACAAAAATTATCAATTGTGCAAGAGCATTGCATACTGAAACCAGATTTGTATTTAGTCAATCATCAATTTATCCATGTCTATAAGTATAATGCAATCAAATATTCTAATAAAAATGAGTTGAGCCAAGAACTGACATTTACTTAATACCAATCATAGTACAAAGCATGTGGTGCTATTGACAGATGCAACATCAGTACTTGAGGTGCTCCTGTCTGGGAAATTTCTAATACTACGGACACTACTTTCTAAACTTGGCAGCCAGCGCAAAGTCACTACAGAGTGGATACCATTTCACAGTGGAGTACTCGGAAACGAGAGAGCTGATCAACTAGCTAAGGAAAGAGCAAAAAACAGCCTGATGTACCCATTACAAACTACTAAAAGAAAAGAATGATCAAATCAGTCAGAAAGCAACCAAAACATGCTCAAGATGACTACCACCTTATGGACACATCAGATCAAATCATTATTCTGTGCTTCAGAACAGGACACAATAGATTATGCAACCACATGCATACACAATTCAAGATTGGTGAATCAGCCATGTGCACGTGTGGATTGCAGCGCAGGCAGCAGAGCACATACTCCAAGACTGCCCAAAACACGACACATCTAGGCAAACATTTTGGCCTAGAGTAACAACAATGGAAGGTAAACTATACGAAACAACTGAGTGAACTAAAAAAGTTAGTTAAATTCATACAAGAGACAACATTGCAGTTTTAGACAAATTTCAAGCAAACAAAAGAAAAAGAAGAACCAACATCACATCACTCAGGACATTCCCATATGTGCTCTATCCTCACCTTCAACAGCCAGTGAATAGTCCCAACACTAATGGTACCAGTTGCAATCTGATTATTTGTCCATCTGATTTCTCCTCGGAGAACCAAGTATACCAGATGCTCTGGTCACTCCCTGCAGCACCATTCTCTCAGGAAATGATAATGTAACTGTTCTTCCACACACTACACATTATCCCAAGAGGTCCTGACCACATGTGCCTTATCGTGCACCAATACCCTACCCTGACGTGCCCAGTCAATTTGTCCGCCTGCTCATTTCCTGCAACAAATGTTTTCTTGTCATGTTACCAATATCACAGTTATAGTCATCAGTATCTGTTATCTTTAGTTTATGAAACGTGTTATTTCAGCCTGTCGTGTCGTGTGCAAAGTCTGAAGATTGCTACTTTTCTCATCAATAGAGCTGGTAATATGGATCATTTTCTGATGAATGACAACTTACTTATTTTTGGCAGTTCTAGCCTACGATGGGTGACATTGTGATATTCTGTTATGATAATTTGGCTGTGTGTCCAACATGTGCCGCGTGGTTACACACCCGCTTCACACGCCGGTGATCCGGGGCTTGTTTCCGGATCCGGTCAGGGATATGCACTACTGACGAGCTCAAACGAGGGCGAAACTCGAGTATAGTGCTTCCATATTGATGTGGATAGGCCTTAGGTTCATACCAGAATACGATCAGCGTTGCCAGTAGTGGGTTGTGCTCAATATTTAAAGTTCTGTTACTGTTATTTTATACAATATTTTACAATATGCTCAATTAGTGAGAAGCACCGTCATGGCACCCCAGACAGGTGCACAAGTTCTCTCATCTCCTCATAAACATCTCTGCCAGAGTACACTGGCTGATCACACCAGTTCTGTGATGGTTAAATATCTTTGTACAAACTTTTCATGTCTGGCGGCTCCCCACTTCACCACTATCTCCTTAACTCTGGACATGGAAGCAGATTCCCAGTGTCCTTAAGGTATGCCTGCTTCCAAACACTTTACAAATACAAATATTTTCATATTTTTTGTGAAAGGCAATTCTGAATACAAACTAACACCACCACCCACATCACAGATGTTGTCTGACTTGATCAAGATACATGCATTTCTAGAAGTTTGCCTTCTTTATGTAAAATTAAACAGTAAATGACCCTTTTTCCACAGCATGAGGCATATCAGTTTTATATTTATATATTTATTTTTATAGATCAATCGATGGGACATTTGGTCAATATCTTGCCTGCCCCTTTACTTCCCAGAACAGTTCCAGGTACCCATGTTAGATTGGGTTGATCTCATAGGCCAGGTCCATTTTTTTTAACAATCCCTACCTTGAAGGGGATTCTTTTTGTTCTCGTCCAAAATGTTTGTTTTGGACACAGTTGCATTGTGCTTGTTTATAACAGAGATGTGATATTTGCACACTTCAGGCGACACACGTGACTTCTTGGAGCATTTGTTGATGGGTTTAGCCTTCCATGGTGTTATGTAGGACATCCACGCTTTTAGTGTGTAGTGTCATCTTCAACCCTCCATCTACAGGAGGTGACCCAGCTGGCCCGTAACACAACAAGTATTAAATTGACTTGTTCATTGAGATGTGTCTTTTTACATTACTTATACCAAGCATGATGCTGTTTTATACTATATTTACCTGCTTCATTGGGATTGACTTTTAAACATTTCTAATCCAGTTTCTCTGTGTTATGTTCGGCATCTTGTACAGTATTTTTCATCATCAGTATTTTAAAAACACATACAGTAACAGAAATAATAAAAGGTAAGCTATCTACTGTACGGTGTTATTAATACGTACCAACTGACGAAAGTATTGTTCTTCTTTTGCGACTTCCATTTTAGCAAAAGAACCACCAGCTTCTCTGAAAATAACCAAATGTGCATACAGGAAGTTCTACAAGAGACTGGTTTAGACATAATTCAAGCAAATAACAGAAGATCAAGAAGCAAATGTGAAAGTATTATCTCAGCTGTGGCCTGGTATGTGTGTTAAACGTATGCTGAGCAGTACACAGGTGTACACTGAAGTGGAGGTGAGTGTATGTTGTATGTACTGGGCTGTGGTTGGATGATTCTATGTTATGTGTACACTGAAGTGGAG
Source organism: Cepaea nemoralis (assembly GCA_014155875.1). Lineage (NCBI taxonomy): Eukaryota > Metazoa > Mollusca > Gastropoda > Stylommatophora > Helicidae > Cepaea > Cepaea nemoralis. Next base: position 29,247 of record JACEFZ010003318.1, on the reverse strand, counting down.
GTGAGTGTATGTTGTATGTACTGGGCTGTGGTTGGATGATTCTATGTTATGTGTACACTGAAGTGGAGGTGAGTGTATGTTGTATGTACTGGGCTGTGGGTGGATGATTCTATGTTATGTGTACACTGAAGTGGAGGTGAGTGTATGTTGTATGTACTGGGCTGTGGCTGGATGATCCTATGTTACATGTACACTAAAGTGGAGGTGAGTGTATGTTGTATGTACTGGGCTGTGGGTGGATGATTCTATGTTATGTGTACACTGAAGTGGAGGTGAGTGTATGTTGTATGTACTGGGCTGTGGGTGGATGATCCTATGTTACATGTACACTAAAGTGGAGGTGAGTGTATGTTGTATGTACTGGGCTGTGGCTGGATGATTCTATGTTACATGTACACTAAAGTGGAGGTGAGTGTATGTTGTATGTACTGGGCTGTGTCTGGATGATTCTATGTTACATGTACACTGAAGTGGAGGTGAGAGTATGTTGTATGTACTGGGCTGTGGTTGGATGATTCTATGTTATGTGTACACTGAAGTGGAGGTGAGTGTATGTTGTATGTACTGGGCTGTGGGTGGATGATCCTATGTTACATGTACACTAAAGTGGAGGTGAGTGTATGTTGTATGTACTGGGCTGTGGCTGGATGATTCTATGTTACATGTACACTAAAGTGGAGGTGAATGTATGTTGTATGTACTGGGCTGTGGCTGGATGATTCTATGTTACATGTACACTGAAGTGGAGGTGAGTGTATGTTGTATGTACTGGGCTGTGGCTGGATGATTCTATGTTACATGTACACTGAAGTGGAGGTTAGTGTATGTTGTATGTACTGGGCTGAGGCTGGATGATTCTATGTTACATGTACACTGAAGTGGAGATGAGTGTATGTTGTATGTACTGGGCTGAGGCTGGATGATTCTATGTTATGTGTACACTGAAGTGGAGGTGAGTGTATGTTGTATGTACTGGGCTGTGGGTGGATGATTCAATGTTACATGTACACTGAAGTGGAGGTGAGTGTATGTTGTATGTACTGGGCTGACTGCAGGTGGATGATTCTATGTTACATGTGCACTGGGCTGCAGCTGGGTATTTGGATGATTAGATGGGCTGAATCCCCTAGAAGACTGAGTTTTAACTCTCTGAAACAATGATGTTCAGATCATCTAAGCCCTGAAAAGGGTACACATCCAACACAGTGAGGTGGTATAAACTTTTCTACCAACACGGTCCTAAAGCATCATCTCACAGGGGATTGTGTTACAGAGGTCTCCATCCTCTCTCTCAGTCTAGAGACCAGCAGGTGTGCACGAGTGGTACAGTAACTACCCATATGCAGAGAAGCATATTTGATGTAACCAAATCATTCTTCATCTTTCGTCAGTTTGAAATTTGTCTATAACTGTAACGTTGTCTTGTGTATGAACTTCACTGTCTTTTTAAGTTCACTCAGTAGTCCATAGAGTATTTTCCACTGAAAACGCCGGACTCTCCTTTGGGAGATCCGGGTTCGATCCCTCGGTAAGGTGTGGGATTTTTTTTCTGTGGGGAGCAAAAAGAAAATCCTAACCTGCACAGTCCGCGGCAACTGCAATAGCCAGGCGGCCTTAATTCCTCAGGCTCAAAGACCCCTCTGCCATACACCGCAAGGTATTATATTGGCAGTAAATGACCGTTTTTTTTAAATGACAGTTTCTCCAGGTCAGAAGGTTTGCCTAGATACTGACCTGATCACGATTCAACAGAGCACAGACTGGCTGGGATTAGGCAGAGGATATCTTTCCACAGGTGTTAGATCTGACATTGTCAAAACTCAAACTTAATGCCCTGGTCAGGTTGATGGGTGCATGTTAGATGTACACTGTACAGGAGATAGGTGTTTCTTATGTGTATACAGAGTAATATAAGAGTCAGTCTATGGTAATGTATACCAAGTTGTTATTAAAATTGTTTCATGCCCGTTACAGAAGATTGTTTGTAAATTTGTAGCTAATTTTATGTTCAGCAGTCTGCCACTGCTTTCTGAAAGGCAGATGTTCATACCATTGTGAAAATCAATGCAGAGCGACCAGCTTCCAAATCAGCTTTGGTCGACTCCGAACCCGGGATGTCAGGACCTTGAAGCTGTGTCTTCTACCCCTAAGCCACAGATTGGGTGCCAACTACATAATCTCAAAACAATTGCTTGTCCTTTGCAGGATGTTGCCATCACCCCCAATCACTGCTTGTGATTTACTGAGCAAAATTATGTTCAGAAGTTTGCCATTTGCGAATTCCTTGGACTTTCAGAGTAACTAATGATTGCCCGAAAGAGGATTCTTCTTTTTATTCTTCTGTGTTTGTCCGGAATGATGTTTTAGACGTAATTGCGTTGTGCCTGTGCCATGACCCATTATGGGGGAATGGAGTGCTGAGTGTATAGAGTACTAAGCTTCACGCAATTCAGCGTGAAGATCGACCCAGTTCATAGATTCACACTTTGCATGAAGACAGCAAGCAAGTCGCTGAGCAAGGGACAGCGCTCCTCCAAAGCGGATTCAAGTTTGGACCGAGTTTGGGGTCGGACCAATTGAAGACGAATAATGGCTATGGCAGAACTTAATCTTGCCGCTACTCAGAGTTTGAATGCAGATTTTGTTTGTAAGTATTCTATGTTGACAGAGTTTGAATGCAGATTTTGTTTGTAAGTATTCTATGTTGACAGAGTTTGAATGCAGATGTCGTTTGCAAGTATCTTATATTGACATTATTTTAAGATGATCACGAAGTGTTTAAAGTGTTGTGAAGAGATGACAATGTAATGTATCAAAACTGCATCGTTATGTTATAATAGTCCATTGTAGAGTGGTGTCAATCATCACATAATGTGTGTACAAAGATTAACATTCAATAAGCCATACAAGAAAAACCCCTTGACAATTGAAGCGAAAGTAAAAGATAACATAGTCTCCAACATTCAACCAGTCTCGGAGAACGTGACGAGTATTACTATGGCCCATCTCACGCAGCTAATGGATCATGTCATCTGCTGAGGGGTTATCTGGCATAAAATGTAATACAGCTCAATTATAACCAGCCTAGAGGTGCCGACAACTGCCCAGCAATGAAGTAACGGAATCGAAATGACTTGATGTGGTTATGTTTATTTAGATAAGATTCGTATGTAGTATTCAATCAGGTGATTAATACATTTCATTAACCCTTTACAGGGCAGGCGCTTGTCCGTTTTCTAGCCCTGAACGGGCAAAATTTTTTCAGGTTCGGTAAAATTTCGGGTCGCGTTAGTAAAAACATCACAAATAAGGTGTTAGTCAACCGATTTTAGTTAAATAAACAACACAATGAAGGGAAAAGCATGCAGAATATGTTACTCACGTGATTGTTGTCGGTAATCCATATATGAACAGAAATATTTACGAAATACGGCATGTTGCTTGTGATTTTCCGTCATCTATACGGCAATTTACAAACACATTTTCAGAATCATAATCACTTTCTTTAAAGTCCGACTCAGACTGCTAATGCAAAGTAACGCTTTGCACTGATATCTAGCTCCGATTAATAGTCAACTTCGTGCCCTTTAATGTCATTTAAATTGAACCTAGCGAAATCTCGGCTATCACTTGAAGAATCGCCGAAATCCATTTTGAAAAACAGCGTAAAATTCCCGAAAACTATCAAAAATTGTCCGTAAAAGTCCGTTAAAATTCATACTATCGCGTTTACAAATGGCGGCCACGTTGTCAAGCTGTCGGCGAAAGCAAAAGTAGCCGTCGGAAGTGTCGGGAAGCCAAGAGATCGTGATTTTACAATGCATAATAGTATCGGCCGGAATCGGCCGCTACGATCGTTTTATGGCATCGGCCGGAATTGGCCGCTGTGACATGTAAAGGGTTAAAAATGTCGATCGTGTCTGTGACAATCAGACTGGCCGATCGGTATAAAAGATTAATGATAACTGTTGACCATACTACTTAGAACTATTGCATCAATTGTCTTGCAGTCCTTCATTTCTTCTGTCCATTTAAGGTTACCGATGTGTGACCTTCTCAATTTCATTTCTAGATTTCGGCATCTGTCCACACAATCGTTATCCCGATATAACAGCTGCCATGATTCTGGTTCTGCGTTCTCATATAAATCTTAGCCAGTAATAACCTTGTCCAGCCAGAAAATGTCGCAAAGCATTGGAGATAACCTAAAGATGCTGCTTGCTCAATCAGCTCAATGATCTGAATGCCCTATCTGTTTACCAACAACACAGACGTAGTCTCTGTGATACGTCAGCTGCCTAGTTATCTCTCTCTTTCGGTTCGGGAGTTTTGCTCCCTTTTATTTTTGCATCATAGGCTGCGCTATGATTTGGCATCATCTATGATATTATGTCACAATTAAATTCCCTCTCCCACCGACGAATGAGACGCATTAATGAACTCTCTGGCAAACATGAATGCCCGGAGAATGTGGACTGTCCACTTCTGATCTGAGTCAGCAGTTCTCTTTGTGAGTTGGTTGCTTCCAGTATGTCCTACTCAGTCTATCTGCCCTAGGAGTTGTCAGCATTCTTGCAGCCTCACAAAAAAGTCTCAACTCTATTAAATTCAAAACAAATATTTTCCCCTAGTGAAGTTCCCAAATGTTTGAGATCTCGACAAAGTGCAGCCAATCTTGCCACAATCTTTCATTAATAACTGTACTCATTGAACTCACCCCACACATTCACAATTATCACTTACCGAATTGATCCAATGCCTCCACCTCCCTGAAAATGACAACAATGATCTCAGTTACATGGGGAATTATCAAATAGGAGAACATTAATGAAACATAATAACAAGTAAAGCAATAGCCAGTTGGAAACTGATCAATTTAAACATACAAAGTATTTAAACTAAGATGCCTTAAACAATAAACTGCATGATTTCTTGCCTGACAAATTTCGTGGCATCTCATCAGGTGTAGTTATATATCATTTGAAGTGAATAGATGAATACTTTGGCTGAAATACTACGTGCAAAGTCACTTATATTGTTCAAGTTATTTTGCATTCTTCTTGTTTATTGATTTCCTTTTGTTCATGATTTGATGTTTGCATCTAGAGCTTTCTATGGGATGAGATAGCCTGTCCCATGCCAACCCTCCTATGTCATCTCTTATGACACGCATGGTTAGGCTGCAGTGTTACTATTTTTTGTCTTCCTAAAAGGTCCCAGTAACAAATGAGTGTGAAAACTCCATTGTAAAAACAAACTACCTTAATAACTACAATGTAGGAACAAAAGAAAGGCTCTATATAAACACCAACTGAAGGACTGGTTACACATGCTTAACCTTTTACAAGGCAAAACGGCCGATGCCTTTAACGAGCAAATCGGCTGATTGCGTCCGATACTATTATGCATTGTAAAAACGCGATTTCTCGGACTTACGATACTTCCGACGGCTGCTTTCTCCGATAGCTTGACAACGTGGCCGCCATTTGTAAGTGCCGACTATGAATTTTTACGGACTTTTTTTTTATAGTTTTCGGGGTTTTTACGCTTAGTTTTTCAAAAACGGATTTCAGCGATTCTTCAAGTGATAGCTGAGATTTTGCTAGGTTCAATTTAAGTGACATTAAAGGGCACGAATTTGACTATTAATCGGAGCTAGATATCAGTGAAAAGCGTTACTTTGCATTAGCAGTCTGAGTCGGACTTTAAAGAAAGTGATTATGATTCTGAAAATGTGTTTGTAAATTGCCGTATAGATGACGGAAAATCACAAACAACATGCTGTATTTCGTAAATATTTGTGTTCATATATGGATTACCGGCAACAATCACGTGAGTAACATATTCTGCATGCTTTTCCCTTCATTGTGTTGTTTATTTAACTAAAATTGGTTGACTAACACCTTATTTATGATGTTTTTACTAACGCAACCCAAAATTTTACCAAACCTGAAAAAATCTTGCCCGTTCAGGGCTAAAAAACGGACAAGCGTCTGCCCTGTAAAGGGTTAAAGAATTCTAAGACTTCCAAAAGTATATGGACAAATCAACACAAGCAAAAAGTGTCTCTGGTTTGAGTTGAGTCAAGAACCAATATCACAGGACTTGAGACATTCCCATGCATGCCCCATCTTCATCTGCAACAGCCAGCGAAGAGTTCGAATACTAATGGTGCTAGTTAAGTTAGTTGCACATCCTTTACAGTGTGTCACAATCAACCCCAGCATTTTTTGGCTATTTGTAATTTCTTGGCAAGTTTATGTTCAGTAGTTTGCCACTGCTTTCCTAACGACGATCAATACAAGGCAGTCTGCTTCCAAATCACCCAACGCTGTGTTTCGAACATGGTAGGCGGGATTACAAATTGCGCCCGTAACCCCTTCACCACAGAGTGGTACTAGTATTAGTTTGTTTATGTGTCCATCTGTCTCTGGTTTATATAGGATCACTTTCAATGCACATAGATACACCCATGGATGCTCTAATCTCCTCCCATTTATCACATTGTACTCATCATAGACGTAAGGAGTATGCTTAGTAAGGTGGAGAAAGGAATGTTTTGTGTGGAATGGCTATCCTCGCTTAACGGGTCACAGATTGTGAGAATTGTATGGATACTTTGTCCTGGCCAAGCGGGAGTGCGAGGGAATGAACAGGCTGATAGGCAGGCAGGGAATGCACCTCTTGGTGGTAAATTACCTATCGACAAGGGAGAGGTGGTCGACCGCCTGTGGGACTAGGTGGAGAAGGTGGGGGAACAGATTGAGAACCCGTATGTGGAATCGGCAGGAGTTCTAGAAGAATCTCAAAACAGAGGGAAGACCAGGAGAACTTTCAATCAGATAGTGGTGGGAACGATTAGTAGTATGACTGTGCTGGCTGTTGAACGAGGGGACAGAGCGAGTATTGGAAGTCCTGAGTGCAGTGATGTCGGTTCTTAGCTCAACGCGCAAGTAGAATCTAAGAACAGTGCATCCAAATGTGCGTACATGACTAGAATCACACGCTATAAATCTTCTGCGGGCAGGTTTTCTCATGTTAAAATTCAACTGATACAGCGGCCTACCTGGCCTGTTCTTTTCCTTTTCCACCTGAAGAGGAATTTTTTTAAATCTGAGCAATGTATATACAGGACCTCATAGTTTCTCAACTTTATCTGAGAAGTCTAGATCCACCACCCTACGATCAGAGGTAAATGTACCATATTTCCTTATTTTGGTACAAATCAATACTGTATACATCATGAATTGAACCAAGTCTGATTGAGTTAGAAGAGGACAACATACTCTAAGCTACTCTACTCATTTCAAGAAAATTTTGAAATCTGGCAATACACACCTTTCCAACACCATCACCTAACTGTCCTCCACTCATAGCTCTTGCTCTAGGAAATAGAGAAATATAAATTATTAGACAATATACAATTTTGAGCTGCTACATACAAATTGAAATTAACCCATAACCCAATCATGGTTTGTAGGACACGAGGATGGAAGCAACAGCATTCACTGAAGATTCACCAGCAAGTATTACCATGTGCAATAGATCCACTTGACACTATCCACCTCCTCATCAATTCTTCTTCTTGGAGCATAGGTAGTGAAACACTTCAGCCATCCTATCTTTTGAGATATTTTTTTTGTTTTGTCTGCTCGCTTTGAACTCAAGCGTAGTCCATATATGTGCTACTACTTCTAGTGCACATGACTGATTTTTACATGTGGATTAGCTTTCCCTATTACCAGTTTTCCTCGCCATCAGGTGAACCCAATCTGACTTAGAAGGTACTTGTAATTTACATCCCAAAGTAAAGGACGAGAAGTCAACATTTTTGTCCAACTGACCATGTAGGGATTGAATTCTCTACCTCAGTATCAGCACACCGGATGTTTAAGAGCGAGGGTTCTTATCTATTCAGCTATACTAACCTCCAGGTATCATACAGATAAAGACTTCCTTCGGCTGAAACGTTCGTCCGTATGTTTTTAATGTATATTTTTGTTTTCATCCATAGAGCATCATAGTCATTTTGTTTGTGTGTGTCAGCCTATGTGTTTTTTAATTATATTTTTATCCATAGAGCTTCATAGTAATTTTTAAAATCTATCTCGATGGAAATTCAAACACATTACCACCTGCCCAGCAGGCAAGCATACCAGATGTTGTGCTACCATGGCTCCCCGAAGAACAGAATAGGACAAGCAAACTTTGCATTTTATAAGATGAAGAACATCTTATGCAATAAATCCCTGTCACCGGAGATTAGAAAAAATATTTGTGCAAGTTACATAGAACCAGTCGGCCTGCTAGGTAAGGGAAAGACTAACCACCTATTCCCCTGTGTACTCAGGCCTACAAAATGTCATGGTCCCCCATCACATCACAGACCAATAACAGAAAACTGCTTTGGGATGAACCAGCTTCTGCCACGGCACAGAAATGTTTTAACACATGAACTGATACATCGTAAGATGTGCAGAAACATGATAGCCAACACCAGCCGGGAAGGCACTTAGTGATGATTGAAAAACTTAATACACTGACAGAAATTAAGATAGAAGAATATTAATTTTGCAATTTTTTGAAAAACATTACATAATCTACAAAATATTACCTAGTCAAAGTAAGAAGTTACATTAACATCCAATACATGTAATAACAATAGATGCAATAGTGACTATACATCCTAATATACAACCCGAGTGGGTTAAACAGGATATCATTGATATCACATATACTTCTTCTTCTTCTGCGTTTGTCCGGAATGTTGTTTTAGGGATAATTGTGATGTGCCTGGCCTGTTTATAGCAGAGCTGCGATATTTGCACCTTTCGTCCGATACATCCGACTCCTTCAGGCATTTGTTGACCGGGCTTCCTTCCTGAGGTATCAAATATACAAGTGCCATGCCAAACTGGCGTGGGCAATGAGAGAATGCTCTTACCAACATTTTTTTTTTAAAATGTAACTCCTCAACTAAGAATTGACAGAGACTTTAATGAGGTATAGGTTGATCTCTGTTTTTAAACCTATCCACAAATACATGCTAGTTGTACACATTTTTAAACATATTTACCACAACTACATAGATTATATAAATACAAAATATTGCCGCCATTGCAAACCTGACTGGAATACATAGTAAATGTAGCAAAGAAAATATATTGGCAAGGGACACGGGTGCTCTGAAACCTGGAGTACAACTAAAGGAGACGAAGCCTTGTTACAAACCTTTCAGAACAAAGTCTTAAGACGCATCTTTGGGCCCATTAGGGATACACAAAGTGGACAGTGGAAAAGAAGAAGCAACAAAGACATTTATCATGAAGGCTAATAGGCTGCAATGGCTGGGGCATATAGAAAGAATGGAAGATAATAGGGAAACAAAACTCGCTTACACTCAGGAAATAAATGACAGTAGACCCCGAGGTAGACCAAGAAGACGGTGGAGAGATAATACATGTACAGACCTACAAACACTTGGAATCAACGACTAGCAAGAGAAGGTCAACCAGAGAGACGAATGGAGACGGACTGTATCTGCAGCAAAGAACCTCAATGGCTCGGAACGCTGAAGAAGAAGAAGAAGAAGAAGGGACATGGGTAATAGGGAAAGCTAATCCACATGCAAAAATAAGTCCTCTGCACTAGTAGTAGTAGCACATGTAGGGATTACGCTTGAGTTTAAAGCAAGCAAACACAAAATATATTTTTAAATATTGGAAAGAAAAGTAATGCACATTTAACAAACAATGCACATTAACCATTATCATAGAATCATAGGAAACAGCATGATTTGAAGAGATATAACACCAGCCAATAAGTCTGGCACTTGTCCTTTACAGACGAAGTAACCCAAATTGGTGACCTCAAACAAAATATATCAGAAGAAAAGCAATGCCCATTTAGCAAAGAATGCATAATGTAGGCATTATTTTTTTTTTAAATGTAAACGGGAAACAACGTTATTCGAACATTTCAAAATTGAGATTAGCCAACAAGTCTGGCACTGACTGACTGACTGAACTACTCTGAGTACTAAATTTTTTTACAGACGACGTTTCACTCACTCAGCAGAGGCCTCACTCAAAGAAAACACCAGAAGAAAAGTTACACCCATGTAATAAACAATGCACATTAACCACAATAGTAAAACCATACGAAACAGCATTATTTGAACATTTCAGAACATAGTCATAGATTATGACCGTCCAACTTCAACTTGAATTAGCCTGAGTGAGTAGACTTGGGGTCGAAGTATCATAGCACACACTACACTGGAGAAAATATATCGGAAAGACAATAAATGCACACTTTACAAACAATGCATATTAATAATTATTAACCATTATCATAAAACCACATGAAACAACACGATTTAACTATTAAAACAAGAGATCTAACAACCCAATAAGCCTGGTAGTTTGGAGACGAAGTATCGCTGGAAGTCTAGCAGCCATGTTTGAAAAGCCAAGGTCGCTGAGGTTAGCCAGGCAACTACGTGTGATGATATCTTATATACCTGGTCGTCTTCTGGCGACCTTGTTTCGTCATTTGTTGATCGGGCTATTTATACACAATATCATTGTCTGTTGTTCTTTGTTGGGGATATTGGTATGTTTATGGCGCGTAATACTGTTTAAAACAGGTTATTAAAAGAAATACTGGTCTGGGGTAGAAAATGCCAGAAATAGTAATCATCATCATGTGCCTTGTAAACAGTTGCCAGATGTTGCAGCTGAGAAAGCGGGGACTTTCTCTTAGAATCAAAGACGTTCCGAAAATTAATGTTGTCACAGACAGATGCAAAATCAGTACTCGAGGCGCTCCTGTCTGAGAAATTGCCAGTACTAAGGACACTACTTTCTGAACTTGGCAGTCAGCATAAGGTCACCATACAGTGGATACCATCCCATTGTGGAGTACCCGGAAACGACAGAGCTGATCAATTGGCTAAGGAAGGAACCAAAGAAGAACACCCTGATGTGCCCGTTACATACCACCAAAAGAAAAGAATGATCAAATCAGTCAGAAAGCCACCAAAACCTGCTCAAGATGACTACCACGTTATGGACAGACCAGAACAAGTCATTATTCTGCGCCTCAGAACAGGGCACAATAGATTACGCAACCACATGTATACAAAATTCAAGATTGGTGAAACAGCCATGTACACATGTGGATTGGCGTCGCAGACAGCAGAGCACATACTCCAAGACTGCCCAAAATATAACATATCTAGGCAAACCTTCTGGCCTAGAGAGACGACAGTGGAAGATAAACTTTATGGACCGCTGTGTGAACTGAAAAAGACAGTTCAATTCATACAAGAGACAGCATTGCAGTTATAGACATATTTCAAGCGAACGAAAGAAGAAGAAGAAGAATGTTGTCATACATCATCATCATCATCATATGCCATGCAAACTGGTGTAGGCATTCATGTCTTTGCGCATATCCTTGGCATTCCTGGTCAATTCTGCTGATGATATTACTCCAGGCCACCGCCTTAGTCCATCCAGCATCATTTCTCTCGGCCTGTCTCTGTCTATTCTCCCATCGATCTGTCCAGTCGCTATAATGTTTTACAGTTTCTCTTCTGCGTATTTGACCAAAGTAGGTCGTTTGTTTTTCCTTCCAAATTGTTCTACTTTCAGTAACCTCTTGCTAGCAATCGCTTTTTGTTAATATCAAAATCTAGCTGTCCAAAGAATTTGCAACAAGTGTCTCGTTAACCACACTGTTGCTCCCAAGCTGTTCCTAATTTTTGGAGACGACATCAAGTTCCATGTTTCCCTGTCATACATGAAACCGGTTCTATATACCAGTAATATGTCAGTATTTTCTTTCTGGCATTCAATGATAGCAACTCATTGCACAAGATATCATTAAACATATTTTCTGAAATTCAGCTTTATTATTAAACATATTTTCTGAAATGCAGATTTTTCTTGACAAACTCTGCTTTAATCTCAGAGACTTTTAAAGACTATTTAAACGGTTCTACTAAATTAAAATCGAGTAACAGTTCGATTTAACTAAATCTTTTCTTTGGCGGTTAGGTGGGTTGGGGGGGGGGGGGGGCAAATGAGCTTCACGAGAGCATTTTTCCGGACAGTGAATTATACCTCTGGTACTCTAGTCTTGAAAAGTGACGCTGGCGCTTACTGTTCACTTAGGGCTGTGAGGATATCGTGTCAAACGGGGTCAAGCTACAGGAAGGCTGAACGCATAAGTGAATCTGGGGTTAAATGTCAATCTGCAATTGTGACCCGACTACAAGGACGTCGGGTCAAAGGGAGTCAAGCTAGACTAGAGGGCCACAAAGCGGTAAGCCCAAAAAGAATTAGTGTAGTGTGTAGTCCAGTCGCTACACGCGGAGGGAAATACTGAGGAGTGGATTCGAACGCATATGGACTAATTGCTCGATGTGCAAAGACTACCTAACTGTGTTGACTACTTTAACTATTTAAAAAGTCTGTTTACTTTTGTCTGCCCCAATATAAAATTCCATATCTCAGTAATCAACTGAGGGAAAATTATGAGATTTAGCATATAACCTTATCATTATGTCCACCCTACAAAAACATTTTTGTTCTGGAGATTGTACAGCAGATTTCAAAGTTTCTTTATATGCGGTATATAATTTATGGGACAGAGGTGAAGTGCATGTTATTAAATGTATTACGTCTTCACACGGAAACATTAGCGCTGAATAGTTAATTTTCTCGTGGGACATGGGATTGGCCTTATGACAAGTGCCTCGCGTAGAGCCTTGTGTCGTCATCCGAACTGGCGGGAAATTACTGTAAAATAAGTTTGTTAGCGAGAAATCACTATTTTGTCACCAAAACACCAAAGAAATGTCGCCGCTTTCCATGATTAAGTTGCTTTTGGACCTATCAAAGACATATTCCTTGGGTGGGGGTAAATATAAGACGGCAGGAAAAATTTAATAACGATGCAACAGACAGTTTTCAAAATAATTGATCGTGAATGAAGGCATTAATTTCTGGACATACTATAACTGTTCACTTAGAGCTGCCACCTCTCTAACCCTGAAAATGACATTTTGGTCAAATAATTGGGACGTTTTGGGGCGCTTTTCTGGCCTTTTCTCTGTGATACCAAAACACACGCTTATTATTATGTTATAGTTTTTGTTTTTTAAAATTATTTGCTCGCTTTGAACTCAAGTGTATTTCATACACGTGCTTCTGATTTTTGCGCGTGGATTAGCTTTCCCTATTACAAGTGTCCCTCGCCATCAGGCGAACCCACTCCGACTTCTGGATTCTTGTAATTTGCGTCTTCAAGTCAAGGACGAGAAGTCAACATGTTAGTCCAACTGACCGGTGTAGGGGTGGAACTCGCTACCTTGACATTAGCACACCGGATGTTTAAGAGCAAAAGCCCTTATCCATTCGGCCATGCTGATCTCTTTTTAATTTTTAGAGCTAACCTTCCTCTTAGGTAACAGTTTATTACGACCATTATGATATGGTAAAACACCATCAAACATACAGCAGTTACTCATATAAATTGTTAAATACTTTAACTGAATATATGAGATTTCTTAAATGAACAGAATTCACTCCTTCCATTCTTATTTTGATTAATGCGTCTCATCTCATCTCATCTTGTTCCACTTGTACTATACCTTGCGGTGTCGAGGCGAAGCAAATACAGCTGGAGAGCGCCCGTTTGTGGGCTTCATATATGGAGATTCCCATGAACTCTGTTATTCCCTATGTCCATTGTTTACATGGTCGGCGCTTCTTCTGATTCAGTTTGATATGTGCATCATTGCTTGTTATGGTAAACTGTCAGTTGGTAGCTGAGGTTAACGAGGTATGCGGCCGAACCATTTCACCCGCTGATTTCTCATGAAAACTAGCGCTGCTATTACCCCCACTTAGTCCTAATTTCACCATTTCCGATTTTCTCACTTCTTATACATTGAGTAATCTTCTTGTGTACCGCTGAGAACTAAAACAGACTGTTAGATTCATATAAGAGACAACATTGCAGTTACAGACATATTTCAGGCGAACGAAAGAAGAAGAAGGAGTCTTATTTTCGTTGCTGTAATTTTTCTTTTCTCTCCCCCCCCCCCCCCCCCCCCCCTGTTATTATCCATGTTTCACATTGACTGCATATAGTTGGGAGGAAGACTGTGTTATAGAGTGTGTTTTAGTCTCTGCTAATAGAAGACTGTGTTATAGAGTGTGTTTTAGTCTCTGCTAATAGAAGACTGTGTTATAGAGTGTGTTTTAGTCTCTGCTAATAGAAGACTGTGTTATAGAGTGTGTTTTAGTCTCTGCTAATAGAAGACTGTGTTATAGAGTGTGTTTTAGTCTCTGCTAATAGAAGACTGTGTTATAGAGTGTGTTTTAGTCTCTGCTAATAGAAGACTGTGTTATAGAGTGTGTTTTAGTCTCTGCTAATAGAAGACTGTGTTATAGAGTGTGTTTTAGTCTCTGCTAATAGAAGACTGTGTTATAGAGTGTGTTTTAGTCTCTGCTAATAGAAGACTGTGTTATAGAGTGTGTTTTAGTCTCTGCTAATAGAAGACTGTGTTATAGAGTGTGTTTTAGTCTCTGCTAATAGAAGACTGTGTTATAGAGTGTGTTTTGGTCTCTGCTAACAGAAGACTGTGTTATAGAGTGTGTTTTAGTCTCTGCTAACAGAAGACTGTGTTATAGAGTGTGTTTTAGTCTCTGCTAACAGAAGACTGTGTTATAGAGTGTGTTTTAGTCTCTGCTAATAGAAGACTGTGTTATAGAGTGTGTTTTAGTCTCTGCTAATAGAAGACTGTGTTATAGAGTGTGTTTTAGTCTCTGCTAATAGAAGACTGTGTTATAGAGTGTGTTTTAGTCTCTGCTAATAGAAGACTGTTATAGAGTGTGTTTTAGTCTCTGCTAATAGAAGACTGTGTTATAGAGTGTGTTTTGGTCTCTGCTAATAGAAGACTGTGTTATAGAGTGTGTTTTAGTCTCTGCTAATAGAAGACTGTGTTATAGAGTGTGTTTTAGTCTCTGCTAATACCATTCTTTAGTATTGGTGCCATTTGTCCAGTGAGTTAGTTTGCCTTAATGCATCCATTCTCGCTCTTGTCTTCTCATTTGACATTTGATGATATTAAATTTCCTAAGAAGTTATGTAAGTATTTCAGGGTGTGTTGTTTTCGATGAATCTTTGTTGTTGTTTTTTTCGCCTCTGATTATGGTCATTACCTCTGTTTTGCTTAATGCTTAACTGTCTTCAACTGATTTTAAATTGCTGCACGTGAAGGATTTACTTCTGATAAGAATTGCTTTCACCCCCCAAAAATACTTTCATTCTTCTTAGTGTACTTTATTTGCATTTATCTAGTTCCTATCAAATTGGAAGTGTAACCGTTACTGGTATTCCTTTATACCATGATCTTTAACTAGGAGACAAATGAAAATCGTAAATTGATTAGAGAAATTAGACGTAGACAGTCAAAAATGTTTTGGACATGTTATGAGAAGAAATGATTTGGAGAACTTAGTGACAACTGGCAAGATCGAAGGGAGCAGACCAAGGGGAAGACCGAGAAGTAAATATCTGTATGGCTTGGCCACATGGCATGTTCGAGACAGGAACTCGAAGCTGATCCACGACTCTGTGATCGAGTGAGATGGCGGAACATGACCGCCCACGCTTACCGGCATGGCACATGATGGATGGATGGATTGATTCAGAGACGAATGTTACGAATACCTTAGGCCAGGGGTGGGCAAACTTTTTGTGCGTAGGGCCACATTGACAAATGTAAAGCTATTGGGTGACCGCATATATATATGTATATATCATGTCCACTTTGTTTACAGCAACCTATCACAATAAGTAATTGTGAATTATTTATAGGTTATTAAACAGTATAAATAACTAATTATTTCAATTTTATTTTACTTATACACTTATACATTGTAATTTACAATATGGACAAAACCTTTTACTAATTTTTAACAAGATGTTACATTTTTTTTATTATAATAAATGTTTAAAAATTATCTATCAGTGGCTTTAATTTAGACACAAATCGACTACATTGTCACTACAGATGTTGATTTCTAATGCGATGTGTGTAACTAGCTCGCCCCAACGTATAAAAAGTAGGAAAATTGTCGGCCAAAGGGGAAAAAGTTAGACCAAATACAGAAATATCTCGACCAAACTTATAAAAATCTAGGAAAAAATAGTACCCAACACAACTAAAAGGCTGACTAAAGTTATAAATCCAAACTTATAAAAATAACCAAATAGGAAAACATATTGACCAAGTACAGACATATATCAATCAAATTTATAAACTTGTCGCCCAAAGTGATAAAAAACAAAGAAAGGCTGTCAGCCAGTCTAAGATATAGGTATGGAAAAGTAAGTCGACCAAGCTTAGATAAAAAAGAAAAAAAAAAGGAAATAAAAATATAACTTCTGTAGTCTTGGTCGACTTACTTTTCCATACCTATTTCTTAGACTGCCTGACAGCCTTTCTTTGTTTTTTATCACTTTGGACGACAAGTTTATAAATTTGATTGATATATGTCTGTACTTGGTCAATATGTTTTCCTATTTGGTTATTTTTATACGTTTGGATTTATAACTTTAGTCAGACTTTTAGTTGTGTTGGGTACTATTTTTTCCTAGATTTTTATAAGTTTGGTCGAGATATTTCTGTATTTGGTCTAACTTTTTCCCCTTTGGCCGACAATTTTCCTACTTTTTATACGTTGGGGCGAGCTATTTCTCTCTTTGAGTGATATTTTTCACATTTGGTTATCAAGGCTTCCTACTTTTCATAAGTTTGAATGATATATTTCATTACTTGTTCAATATTATTATTCTTTGACTATTACATTTTCCTAGTTGTTCAATAGCTTTCCCGTTTGAATAACAATTTTCCTACGTTTTATAAGTTTGGTTGAGCAATTTCTGTATTTGGTCGACACTTTTCACATTTGGCTATCAGAATTTTCTTACTTGACCTAGGTTTTTTCACTTTGGCTAACAAAGTTTCCTACTTTTCATAAGTTTAAGTGTTATATTTCTCTGTTTGGCCGATACCTTTTCATACTTGCTTAACAAAGTTTCGTACTTTTCCTAAGTTTGTTGGGGGGTATTTCGTTACGTGGTCAATATTTTCCCCATTTGACTAACAAATTTCCCTACTTTTCATAAGTGTGGACAAGATATATCGTTACGTGGTCAATATTTTTTCTATTTGGCTAACAAATTTTCCTATTTGGCCAAGATATTTTCCATTTGGTTAACATATGTTCCTACTTTTTATAAGTTTGGGTGATATATTTCTCTGTTTGGTCGATACCTTTTCATACTTGCTTAAACAAAGTTTTCGTACTTTTCCTAAGTTTGTTGGGGGGTATTTCGTTACGTGGTCAATATTTTCCCCATTTGGCTAACAAATTTTCCTACTTTTCATAAGTGTGGACAAGATATATCGTTACGTGGTCAATATTTTTTTTCTATTTGGCTAACAAATTTTATTATTTGGCCAAGATATTTTCCATTTGGTTAACATATGTTCCTACTTTTTATAAGTTTGGGTGATATATTTCTCTGTTTGGTCGATACCTTGTCATACTTGCTTAACAAAGTTTCGTACTTTTCCTAAGTTTGTTGGGGGATATTTCGTTACTTGGACAATATTTTCCCCATTTGGCTAACAAATTTTCCTATTTGGCCAAGATATTTTCCATTTGGTTAACATATGTTCTTACTTTTTATAAGTTTAGGTGATATATTTCTCTGTTTGGACGATACCTTTTCATACTTGCTTAACAAAGTTTCGTACTTTTCATAAGTTTGGTTGGGGAATTTCGTTACTTGGTCAACCTTTTTTCTCCTTTGGCTAACAAATTTTCCTATTTGGCCAAGGTATTTTCCCTTTGGTTAAAATATGTTCCTACTTTTTATAAGTTTGGGTGATATATTTCTCTGTTTGGTCGATACATTTTCATACTTGCTTAACAAAGTTTCGTACTTTTCATAAGTTTGTTGGGGGATATTTTGTTACTTGGACAATATTTTCCCCATTTGGCTAACACATTTTCCTATTTGCCCAAGATATTTTCCATTTGGTTAACATATGTTCCTACTTTTTATAAGTTTAGGTGATATATTTCTCTGTTTGGACGATACCTTTTCATACTTGCTTAACAAAGTTTCGTACTTTTCATAAGTTTGGTTGGGGAATTTCGTTACTTGGTCAATCTTTTTTCTCATTTGGCTAACAAATTTTCCTATTTGGCCAAGGTATTTTCTCTGTGGTTAACATTTGTTCCTACTTTTTATAAGTTTGGGTGATATATTTCTCTACTTGGTCGATACCTTTTCATACTTGCTTAAACAAAGTTTTCGTACTTTTCCTAAGTTTGTTGGGGGTATTTCGTTACGTGGTCAATATTTTCCCCATTTGGCTAACAAATTTTCCTACTTTTCATAAGTGTGGACAAGATATATCGTCACTTGGACAATATTTTCCCCATTTGGCTAACAAATTTTCCTATTTGGCCAAGATATTTTCCATTTGGTTAACATATGTTTCTACTTTTTATAAGTTTGGGTGCAATATTTCTCTGTTTGGACGATACCTTTTCATACTTGCTTAACAAAGTTTCGTACTTTTCATAAGTTTGTTGGGGGGTATTTCGTTACTTGGTCAATCTTTTTTCTCATTTGGCTAACAAATTTTCCTATTTGGCCAAGGTATTTTCTCTGTGGTTAACATTTGTTCCTACTTTTTATAAGTTTGGGTGATATATTTCTCTACTTGGTCGATACATTTTCATACTTGCTTAACAAAGTTTCGTACTTTTCATAAGTTTGGTTTGGGTATTTCGTTACTTGGTCAATCTTTTTTCTCATTTGACTAACAAATTTCCCTACTTTTCATAAGTGTGGACAAGATATATCGTTACGTGGTCAATATTTTTTCTATTTGGCTAACAAATTTTCCTATTTGGCTAAGATATTTTCCATTTGGTTAACATATGTTCCTACTTTTTATAAGTTTGGGTGATATATTTCTGTATTTGACCAATAATTTTAATATTTTGTCTAACATATTTTCTTATTTGACGGTTGAAGTGGTACATAGAACGTGTACTTTTGTCTGGTTGTGAAGTGTGGCACTGAGCAGGTACACTGACAAAAAACATATATTGGTCTTGGAAATGGTTTTCTGGAGAAAGATGTAAAGACACTATGGACACATAGAAAGGAAATGAAAGTGTGGCTATCTAATTTGATACGTGATAACGTCGCTGATTATGACGGCGGACATGTGACCTGTCATGTTACGTGCATTGCCTAAGGTTGAATCGGGGCAGTTTGTTGTGTTTGTGTGCATCTGTTAACACCCACTACCCACTCGTCGCTGTATGACCCGATAGTTGTTACGTACAGATACGATTTCCCCGACTAGCCTCGGTGATCACAGCTCTGTACTATGAATATGAGAAAGGCTTAGTCGGACACTGTGGTGATTTGTTTACATGCGCGTATGGGGTTTTCGAGACCAGTTTATGTTGTATTGATGCCCGAGTGTCCTTTGGTGTAACCGGATAACACTAGGACTACACGGTTATAGAAAGGAGAGAGAGAGAGAGAGAGAAGGGTGACCCTTTTAGCCTTCGGATGCAATGTTGATGATGCAGTGTATTCACTCCTATACACAGTGATCATCATACGTTAGGTTCCTTGACTCGACAACCGATAGGACACCCTTTTTCTATAGTTTCCCTCTTAACCACGTGTCTAAGATGTACCATTACCCCTGTGACCGGATTCGCCGCCGTCTTTGAACATTTCGGTTATTAGCGACGTGTTCCACGTGTATCGTTATGCGTGTCACTGGATCCATCGCCATCTTTGACCGGTTGAATCATTAACCCCGTGTTCTGGCTGTACCATTATACATGTTATCGGAAGCAGGGAATTCTTTGATTGTTTTAGTCAGTGAGCCTTTTCTTGGATGTACCATTACACATGGGATCGACTGCAAGTCCATATTTGACCAGTTTTAGCGAATGAGACGTAGTCTGGTTGTAGCAATTACCCATGTGTGATAGGGTGCGACGCCATCTTTGACCGGCTGTAACTATTGTCCATGTGTGTCGAGTGTACCTCTAGGTGGTATTGACCAATACAAAATCAGTAGTCGAAGCGCTCCTGTCGGGAAATTGCCGATAATAAGGACACTACTTTCTGAACTTACCAGTCGGCATAACGTCTTGATCATGTCATCGCTCACTTTAACCACTACTGTCACTACAGTACCTTCCCCTACAACTTAAGGGGTCGGTTGACCACCCCTTGACCCTTGACCACTACTTGACCAGTACTTGAACACCACTTGACCAACTCTTGATCATCACCATGTCACTATACCTACTTTCACCGACAATTTAAGTAGTCACTTGCCCATTTACCACTACTTGGCCACCTCTTGACCACGTCATCGATCACTTTAACCAACACAAGTTCACTACACGTACTTTCCCTGACAATTTAAGTGGTCACTCGAACACTTAACCACTACTTGACCGGTACTTGGCCACTACTTGACCACTACTTGACAACGTCACTACTTAATTTATCCATCACTGTTTCACAACACGTACTTTCCTCTACAATTTAAGCCGTCACTCGACTATTTGACCACTACTTGACCACTGATTGACCACGTAATCGATCACTTTAACCACTACCATAATCTTAGAGACATCGTCCTCTACAATTTAAGTGGTTACTCGACCACTTGACCACTACTTGACCATTGCTTGACCACTATTTGACCACTAATTTACCACCCTTTAATCATCACCATATCATTACAACTACTTTCCCCTAAAATTTCCTCACTTGACCACCACTTGACCGCTGCTTGACCACTGCTTGACCACCCTTTAATCATCACCATATCATTACAACCACTTTCCCCTAAAAATTTTCTCACTTGACCACTGCTTGACCACTAATTTACCACCGTTTAATCATCACCATATCCATTACAACCACTTTCCCCTAAAATTTCCTCAGTTGACTACTTGACCCCTATTTGATCACTGGTTGACCAGTGTGTGTAACTGCGAACATAACACCTCTTATCAATACCCATTATCTTTATGACCACCCCTATATTGACCACTCCTACTTAATCACTAATACCTGGTACCCACCCCTTACCACCGAATGACACTACACCATAGCCATTACAACTGACGATCTTTAGCTTTCAAGGTTTCATTTGTAACACGTGTGATGTTAGTGAATAAGTCACTACGACCCTCTACATAGCACTACTAGCCGCTACCCACCCCTTAATAAATTTAAGTAAGCTATACCCGCTAAAATCATTAAAATCGGCCATCTTTACTTTTTAAGGTTTTCATTTGTAACCCGTATGATGATAGTAAAAAAGCCACGGTGACCCTCTACAGACCACTAATGACCACTACCCACCTCTTACCAACGAATTTCATTAAGCTATATCCGCTGCAGTCAATATTATCGGGCATTTTTACTTTTTAAGATTTTCCTTTGTAACATATGTTATGATAGTGTATAGGCAGCTACGACACTCTACAAATCACTAATAGCCGCTACCCACCCCTCACCAACGAATTTCACTAAGCTATACCCGCTAAAATCAATAATATCGAACATCTTTAATTTTAAGGTTTTCATTTGTAACCCTGTGATGATAGTGTTTAAACCCGAACAGCCTAGCCTCACCGCACGCGCCCACCCCCTCGCCACCACCCCACACCCCGTCGTTATTTATTTTTATTTATTTTATTTTATTTTTCAATAATTAATTAAAATTTTTATAACCCACTCAATAGTTATCTGCCCTTAGAAACATAAAATCTTAGAATTATCGCCCTTAGATATGACCTAGATACTACCCCTTACACCACCCAACTACATGACCGAGGGGGAGTGCAAATCAGCCGAGGTCAAGGTCAATCCTCCGCAATCCTCCAAATTCGACTCGTTTTGCGCCTTTCTAACTACTTCCGATTAGTTTCAAGCTTGTGCTCAGGATAGGGGCGAGTCCAACTTTAGGTAGGTGCATTCACCGAGTTGGGGGTGGAAGGGAGGTTTGATAGAATGGCCTCTAGATATAGAAGTTAGCAGAAAATATGTTGAATAAACGACCGTGGACCAACGCAGGTGGTGGACGTTGAGACGGGACGAGTTAGTTTCTTGGGGGGGGGGGGCAGTTAGCTGTATAAATACCTTAGAACTGTGTGATGAGGCCATCGGCGGATAAGAGGAGCAATACATCATCTCCACCCCTCCCCTCCTCATCCCTTCCCCTCTATCCCCCCCCCCCCCCCCCGCTCCGCACTAAACACTACGCCACCGCAGGTGCTTGACTGGCGTACTAACAAAAACGAATGATTTCTTGTGTAACAAAACGAAAAGATGGTGAAAAGATAGATCAGGGAAGTTTAGGGAAACAACTTGACAGCAGACCAGGTAGAAATCAATCATCCTTCCTTACCGCGCATGACTGCACACAGTGGCTGTTTACGAAAGCGGTGTTTCTGTATACTTAGCCAGACGAAAATATATCTGGCCATAAAGCAGCTAGCACCGAGAAAAGCCAGCATTTTACCTAAACGAGATTGAAACTGTAAGTCGTGTTCGGTTTTGATACCTAACGAAGAGAATAGGACGTTCGTCAAAACACGGTAAGTAATCAATTTAGTTTAATTTTAATTACACCGATTGATTTGAGTATTCATTATCATCCAGTGGTTTGTTCTATGTATAATTCCCCCCCCCCCCCCAACCCACCCACTTTTCCCATAAAAAGTCTGTCGATATGTCTCTCTATTATAATCAACCACATGTACCGCTTCTGTTTCTGCCGTGTGCAAATTATCTAAAAAAAAAACTTCTTGAATCCATCTTCACCAGGCGGAGCGGAACTGCGAGGTCCGTCTCAGTCTCAGAAAGTACAGGGTTCGAGCCCTGCATAGGGTCAAGACGTTTTCCAAGAACCATTGGTATCTAATGATATCACTGGTCTATCTGACCTCTTGTGTAATGAGATTGGATATCTAGCCTTTTCGGATAAGGGTGAAAAACAGGAGGTCATGTGTGCCAGTTTTTTGTGTTAAAAATCCCACGGCAGCAGGAAATAGCAAAGAGTAGGCAGTAAATCATCTGCCCTGGCAAAATTATTAGGAAAAGTAAAGAAGAAGTGTAGAAGAAGGAGAAGTATAGAAGAATGCTGAAAATTAATTGGACAGCATTCCAATCGTGATGTTTTAAGGGAAGCTGAGTCGCAAAGACAACTTATCACAAACATCAGAAAGAGGCAGTCATCGTTTTTTGGCCACGTTATGAGAAGACAAAAACTGGAACATGTTGTGACAACTGGAGCAATTTGCGGAAAGACAAGATAGAGGAAGACTGCGTGAGGAGAAGATTCTTGACAGTCTTGTGTCATGGTACGGTAGGGAGTCAACACATGAATTGATCCATGACGTCGGAGATCGTAATTTGTGGAGAGGCATGATTGCCCATGCCAGCCGGCAAGGCACTGGGTGGATGGTGATGAAAGCTACCCACGAGTAGATAGAGCTCGATGGACTGGCACAATGTAATAATAACACTGGGTCGTGAGTGTAGAGAATGGACAGCGGGCCGCACTGAGTTTGAAGTGCAACAGCTGATCCAGAGCAACACACATGCTTGCTTGCTTGCTTGTGTTCGTTGGCTTGAGCTCCAACACGAAGTCCTGTATGTCGGATGAAGGCATCCTGTTGTCCAACATCAGTGTGGTGTCATACAGGACTCGAGGTTTGCGTGAGTATCCGTTGTCCCATGTCTGGCTTATTGGTGTGCAGACTGGTGGTTCCTCGCCGTACAGGCAGACACTCTCCGACTTCGGAGGAATCGGCGATCCTACTGACCTTAGCCAGGACCCCGAAGGGACCTGTTGCCCAGGACGCTCGACGAGGACGCGTCAATAGGTCTTGGCCAGTATATAACCCGGCCCTGGTGCCTTGGAAACACCTCTGCGTACCAGCAACACACATCAAAGTGACATAGTCATCTACACCGATGGGTCAGTGGTGAGAAACAGACGTAGTGGCTGGGGCTTTGTTGCAAAGGCTAACGGGCGAGTCTTGAAAAAGGAGAGTCTGGCATATGAGACTACGACCTCCAGCATGAGAATGGAGGTGGAGGCAGTAACAGCGGCATTCCGGTGGCTAGAGGAGACTACTGCAACACACGTTGTATTCATTACGGATTCAAAGAGTATGCTTAGCAAGGTGGAGAAAGGAATGTTTCGTGTGGAATGGCTCTCGTCGCTTCAGAGGTCACAGATCGTGAGAATTGTATGGATATTTTGCCCTGGCCATGCGGGTGTACGAGGGAATGAACAGGCTGATAGGCTAGCAGGGAAGGCACCGCTTGGTGGAATTTTGTCTATGGACAGGGGGGAGGTGGTCGTGCGCTTGTGGGACCAGGTGGAGAAGGCGGAGGAACAGATTGAGAACCCTAATGTGGAAAGAATGAGATTGCGGGGGATCGGCAGGGGTTCTGGAAAAATCTAAAAACTGAGAGGGAAGGCCAGTAGAACTTTTAATCAGATAGCGTTGGGAACGATTAGTAGTGTGACTCTTCGCTGGCTGTTGAACGAGGGGACGGAGCAAGTATGGGAATGTCCTGAGTGCTGTGATGTCGGTTCTTAACTCAACTTAACAGATAGAGCTCGTTACCTTGGAAAAGGGGGGGGGGGGGAAGAGAAAGCTGTCCAGGGAAGTAAATCTTAAACAAATACATGCCGACACACTGATCTCTGAGGTGTATAAGAGTGACGCACTCACCTTTGAAGAGGAACGAAGAAGAGGAATCCATCCACGCACTGGTCCCCCTCTTTCAACTTCGCTTCGTCGTAACTTCCCTCGATAGTTATGCTTTGCCAACATTCATATCATCATCATCATCATCATCATCATCATCATCATCATCATCATCATCATCATTACCACCACCATCATCATCATCATCATCATCATCATCCTGTGCCTTTCCGGCTGGCGTGAGAGATCATGCCTACCCACAAATTGCTGTTTCCGACGACATAGATCAATTCGTGTGTTGACTCCTTTCCGTGTAATGGCACGAGACTGTCAAGAATGTTCTCCCGCTGCCTTCCTCTATCTCTATTTCCACAAATCTTTCCCGTTGTTACAATATATTCCAGTTTTTGTCTTCTCATAGTGTGGCCAACAAATTATGATTGCTACTTTCTGATGTTTGTGATAAGTTGTCTTTGCGACTTAGCTTCCTTCGAAATGTCCTTACTGCTCATTTCGGCTGTCCTCTTAATTTTCAGCAATCTTTTTGTAATATGAGTAGGTTTATGCAAATTTGGGGGTTAATGGACTAGCTAGGAAGGTTATTATACTGGTAGGGGTAACTGAGTCAGAAAGGTATACATATGTGAGGCCAAGGAGGTTAATTACACATTTTCAACACAAACGGGGATAGTCCCAGACTAGATGATGGTTTAGTCACGGACTCAGGATATAAATCGTCATGCTAATTGGGAGGGGGGGGGGAGGGGGGGGGGGGGAGAGACCGAAACATGATGAGGTTGTCTAGATTTAAATCACCGGTGGAAAGGTAAAACGTGACTGGAAACTAATAGATTAAGGGAACATAGAAAGGTAATGGTGGTGGAATGTAGATTGAGGTTGAAATGGGTTAAACTGTGTGGTTCGTGGTAGGTCTGCGAAGAGGGGATAAAAAGAGGTAGCTGGGAAAATTACGGGGAGTTGGAGTTGAGTTTTGAACCAGACAGTGGAGGTCTGGGTCTGGCAGTGAGTCTTGGGCTGAGGTGTAGGAGACATCAGCCAGGTTAAAAAGGGGACAGTCGGTCGGAGGGCGAAGTCGGAGGAACTTCAGCTGGGAGGATCTTGAAGCACGGAGTGTCGCACGAGTGAGGTTGGAGCTGAGTCAAGAGAGAGGAGACTCAGAGGAGATTATTAGATCCACGGACGGATAAGAGTCCGCAATAGTATATCGAGAGAGGCCGAGAGACGGCGTAGTGGGATTGCTGGAGTTACTGTGTTACTTTATCCGAGGAGTAAGCTGGACCGGGATAGCTATCACCTATAGACATGTATTTTCAATGTTGACTGTTCCTGGAATATAGTTTATAGCACCGTGTTGTGTTACAATTAAAAGATTATGTGCGCCGCCGGGTCGTCGATGTTGATTTATCGTTGTTGATCAGTCATCCAACATCACATGCACACAGACATCCCTAGACAACTATAGCCAAATCTCTATGTCAAGCATAACCTTCTTCTATAAAAACATTCTTCATGTATTTATACACGCCCAACATATTTATATTTCTCAGTTGTATTTGTCACAGTAACCATCCTTCTTCAATAGTGAATTCTTGTTGGCTAAATCTATTTGAATTTGTTCTCTTTTCTCCACATTTCTTTTTCTAGACCGCTCTAACCATACACGTTGAACTACACACACGTCACGTCCATAACAAGGAAACAGATGAGTAACTTGTATATATATTTTCAAGTAGTTTTTCATGTAGTTACTATGTTGTTTGTGTGCTGTCGAAGGATACTCCGCAAAGTTCATTTTGTCACTTGTGATCGTGTTCTCGTAAAGCTGGCCGATCCCGCTTGTCGTTTGTGTTGATTCATTCAGTAGACTTCTGTAAAGAAGGTAGTCTGCCATTGCTGTCATACTTGGCATTGGTCCGTGACTGTTGCCATTGTCTCTATAAACAGATCCTCTGCCTACTGTCACGAACCTGAGCTTATAACCATTCATAATGATAAGGTGTTACGTTTATCTTCCCTGTGTGGTGCAAACTAAAGTAAGTAAGCAATAGGCATGCTTCGGACAGAATGACAGGCTTCAATTCAATAATCAAAAACAGAGAGCATCTGTTGGATTTTCCCCTCCTCTCCTCCCTCAGGACATGCTGGTGTGATGGGAAACGAGCAGACGGAGATATTGGCTGGGTCTGCATCGCTCGATGGGGTATTGGTGCATGATAAGGTAAATGTGGGCGGGGCGCTTTGGGGTCGTGCGTATGGTGCAGAAGACTAGATAGGTCATCACAGCCTGGAGAGAATCTGGCCGACACTCAAGACTACGAGGAAAGGCCATCGGACAGATAAGCAGACTGCTACTGGTACCATTAATATTGGTACTCTTCGCTGGCTGTTGAGGATAAAAATGGAGCACGTAATGAAATGTCTCGAATTCTGTTATGACAGTTCTTGACCCATCTCAACTCGGTAATTAAACAAAGGGATCACTCTCACGCCGTGAGGTGTACTGGGAACAATCCTAATCAGAATATATGAATCAAGTGTTGAATAATTTACGTAGCAATGTGGACACAGATAGGGAAACGGATAGAGATATTAAAATAAGAATACAAAAGGCTTTCATAAATGTCTACATGTTCTCATTTTCTGTATCTTGTCCAGCGGGAGCGTTAGGTATTTTACACTGACCACTCCCTCCGCCACCTTTTGATCTCAACAGCCCCTTCGACTCATCACTTATGCCATATTTAATTTGGTCTTTCTTGTGTGAATCTTTTAAAACAAGGAAGCCCTCTCTTTTTCCTGCTCTGTACCTTGTCGAGCGGGCGTGTTGGTGCAATGGTTAGATAAGTTGTGCTGACAATGAAATGAGCTCGGTCGGACGAGGGTTTAATACCCGGGCTCGCCGTTCGCTATGAGAGGGAAAGACAGGCCACTTGTTGCTACATACACTCAGGCCTGAAAATTACAACTGTCCTAACAATTCACAAACCCATAGCAGTTCATGCTATGGGACTCGCTTTAGTGTGTGTGTGTGTGTGTTTTCTTTCTTGTATCTTTTCCTCTAGTATTGTCAGTAATACCAATTCATTTAGCAACAGCCCTCCATATTTAATATTTAATTATGATATTTTGGCAAGCCAATATAACCTTTCTATTCTATTTTCAATTAAGTTCAACAGTTGTCTGTTTTCTGCAATGACTTACAGAACGTTTCTACCCAGCTTATTCTATAAATTCTGCGATATTACAACGCCACAAAAGCTTTAAACCCACGGTCTTTTCTTCCAGTTTGTTAAAGTGTCGTTGCGATCAGAAGAGATGCGTTCAGTATGGTGCTCCTTAATGTCACTTACTATGGTTTTGACGTATTCTGCTTAGTTGTCTGCCTTTCATACGGGACACACTTCTGGCACAATTATTGGTAACAACTGATATCGGAATATCAAGTCGATAAAGTGGTTTTTTTCCC
Source organism: Cepaea nemoralis (assembly GCA_014155875.1). Taxonomy (NCBI): domain Eukaryota; kingdom Metazoa; phylum Mollusca; class Gastropoda; order Stylommatophora; family Helicidae; genus Cepaea; species Cepaea nemoralis. The sequence continues at coordinate 882 of JACEFZ010003318.1, read as the reverse complement.
CACAAAGAGATACAGTTTTAACTAAATAAATACAGATATACGATGGTGTCAAAAGTTTAGCAAATAAACAACACAAAGAAGGCAGCAAGAAAATGTTATATTCCTATGAAATCAAAAGGTTGGCATGAACAACTCCGTCGTCGCTTTCTTCTTCTTCAGCTCGGACATATAAAGAAAGTGAGAAAGTCAGAGAAGGGATAATCATCAGATGAGTTGAGCTGAGTATTATTGTCTTTTGAATGGAGAACACCCCCACCCCCAAATCTGTGAATGGTTCGTTTCTCCAAGATATGACGCGTGTTGGGGTAGGCAGAACAGCGTATTAACGCTTTGTCATAAATATCTGATAGGTGGTTGGCCAATGTAGAGAGAGAGACGAGTTTGGAAACTTCCTTAAGGATGTCCATCCGATGTTTATGGCAATGCTACGTTAATTTAGATTTTTTTCTTCTATCTCTATGGGCGTCATACAATACATGCGTGTTTATTTATGAACGATGTTGAATAAATACTATAGACGAACATTTTGGGAGTATTGTTTGGGACAGGCCTACACCCGATGATTACAAGAAGGAAATGGGACCGATATTATTTTGCGAAAGGGGGGAGGGGGCACCGTTTATGATGTTCAGAAACTTCATGTCATGCTTGATTTGCAGCGGAGTATATACCACTGAAAACATCAAGTGGAATGGTTCGGCCACATAACTAGGCTACCAGCAGACAGTATATCACAACAAGCAATGATGTACAAACAAACTGAACTAGAAGAAGTTAGTTAGTCGTGGTTCCAACTTCACGACAAAAGGTCACCCCATTATGCTCCGTTCCTGTGCGAGTGAATATCACACAAAATGCTCCTCACTATCCCCATGTGAAAAA